>OU343216.1:127025734-127101235 GCA_910596185.1 Chrysanthemum makinoi | reverse complement strand
TATATATGTTGAACATGAAAAAACAAACCCTGACCTCTATTTTACCTCACCACTAAAAAACAAAAGAGTAGTTATAGAACAGCTTGATGATGGAGAACCAGAGTCTAGAGCAGGGATCACACCAGTTGCTAGGAAAATGGTGGTTGATGTGAATGCATGCAAAAGTAGTTGTGTTGATAAGAATGTAGAACCAGATGTTGTAAGGGTAGATGAAGGTCAAAGAAGTGGTGTTGCTAACAATGTAGAGCCTAGTCAGGGCAATAGTGCATTTGCTAATGAATTTTACTCTTCATATGACCCTTATGTAGATTCCCAAGACCCAACCTTTGATCCATTTGCTGATTTAGATTTCATATTACCAACTAATGGCACTGAAAAAGTAAAATGATAATGTGGGTGAGAAGGAGAACAGTGGTGCTAATAAAGATGATTTAGTTAGTGAACAGCGTCAAGGGGTTGATACTGAGGGTAGTGAAGATAGTGAGGATGATAGCCAGGATAGTGATTACATTATGGATGAGGAAAATTATGTTGAGGAGGTGGAAGTTGACATGGAAGACTTCCATTTGAATATTGATGATACTGTTGAGTTCATGGGTTGTAATAACCAAAGTGAGATAGTTGATGATGAAGAATTAGAAGAGGATATAGAAGTCATTAATAATGACTACTTTGAGAGTGCATCAGATGAGGAGAACGAATTAGATAGGTTAAGAAAGAGGAAGTTGAAACAAATTAGGAAACATGCATATGCTTCTCCTCAAGTGTACAAGACTTACTTTTATGTGGGTCAAAAATTTGCAAACAGGGAGTTAGTGAAGGATTTAATAAAGGAACATTCAATTGAAACAAGGAGGGAACTAAGAATGGAAAAAAAATGACAAAGAAAGAGTGAGGGTAATATGCAGGGGTGTTATTCCAACTTTGCCAACATGTGAACCCAATGGGTCTGATACAAATGGGCCTGCAAATGGTGGGTCAAAAGTTAAGTGGACAAAGTCAACGATTACAGGAAACCCTAGTCCTTCTAAGAGAACGATTTCAAAGGACAGACTAATAAATGGGGAGGAGGCCAAAAAGTAGGAAGGTAGATGATAGCAGTAAATGTCCATGGGTGTTGCTTGTATCAAAGAATAAAGACTCAGAAACCTGGGAAGTAAAAACTCATAGGTCAACTCATAAATGCTTACAGTCCAGAAACAACTTATATGCCACATCTAAATGGTATGCTAAGGAACTTGTTCAACATATTGAATCGAACCCTAAAATACCAGTTAGAGCTTTGCAAGAGCAGTTACAGAGGACACATGAATTAAGTGTTTCAGAGGCTAAGGCATTTAGAGCAAAAGCAGAGGCTGAAAAGAAGGTTAGAGGAGATTATACTCAACAGTATAAGATGTTAAGGGATTATTGCTTAGAGTTGCAACAAGCCAACCCAAACACAACTGTCAAAGGTATGCTTCTTTTCAATTCTGTTCTTGCAATGTTATTATTACATGGTCAAATATTAACTGCTTTTGTTTAATGTTTAGTAATGGTAATGGGTCACTTTGACTTTAGATATTGGGGCACTTTGACTTTAGATGTTGGTTCATGTTTAAGTGTAATGGGTCAGATGTGGTCAAATTGGTACATGTTTAAGTGTATATCAGTTGGCTTATTTTGACTAAAAACAAACATAACCATCAAACAAACACCTAAACACTATCATCTTTAATACAAACAAATAACCAATGTCTGAGTATATGCAACACAAAACAAAACCAAATCTAACTTAAATTCATTCAAAGATAACAAAAGAGAGTGACAATCATCCTTACAACCCACTGACATCATTACAACACCTAAACACTATCCATCTTCAATACAACCCATTCACTTCATTCACCTAAACAAAATACAAAAAAAAAAAAAAAAGGAACCAAGACAGATAAAGGTACTTCTTGATCCTTGCTCTATCTTCCATGACCACTTGCAATTGTGCTCGATTATTGTTCAATGATCTCAACAAATTCGTGAATGATTAAAGTAGATCGATGACACATTGGGGGGTCAACCCAATCAATGAATCCGCAACATCCCCAAAACCTTTGTCCCGGGTTTGTGTTAGTCCATGATGTTCTCACCACTGCTTGCGCACCACAATGACATCTCACCATTTTTGATTAATGGGTAGGTTTTGATTAGTGGTTTTAATGAAAGAGAGAAGGGAAAATTAGGGTTAGGAAATAAGGGGGTAGATCTGATTTATATGGTGTGTAGAATTAGGCGGGAAAGTAGTGTGGAATGGAAATGACTGAAATACCCTCAAGATTTGGGAGACTAACGGCAGTTAATGTAGTCCGTTTGGATGGAGGACTAACGGTGTATAATGTTTGGGAATTAAGGATGGATGGTAAACCTTTTTTGGTCAAAGGACTCAACTTGTCGGTCAACGTATACCATAAGGACGAACGATGTAATTTACTCTAAGTTAAATTTATCATGCCACATCAATTAGTGAAAATATTTTTAGTAAAATTTATATGGATGTCAATGATATCATGTCACTGTTTCTTTATAAAATCATATTCGTATTTTCAATACCAATTATCTCCTAAGTGTTAAATTGTATTTTCTCAAACTTTGAGTTATTTATCTACATTTATTTGTAAAATGGATAATTGTTTCTAAATGTATCGAAGTTACTATTTTTTGCTAAGTTGTGTATGCATCTATTAATCCTCCTAAACAATGCAAACAATTTACTAATCCTACTATTATATACATAATTTAACATTTGTTTAGAGATATTAACATAAATCATCCTTGTGGCTGGGAACAAATTGCAATGACAATCCTTACATTTATTTACATAATTCGTCCTTGTGGTTAGTGGGTCAACGGTAGTCAACGCCACGTGTCACCACATGAGTGGTGCCACGTGTTGTCGGGTCGAGTCGGATCAGTGAACAGGTCGGGTCGGGTTGCCACGTGGACCAATGAGATGGTGCCACGTGGCATTGGTAAAATATACCATATATTTGGCTACCCTTAGGATTCGAACCTGGGACATTTGTGTTGGAAGCAAAGCTTTGCCCAACTGGGCTAGGCATAACTTCAATAATATTCCCCTAAATTAATTACATAACCTTTCATAAAATTTAAGGGCCCAATTCAATAACACTAAAAGATTCCATTTAGTTTTTGGCCTATCAATTTAAAGGGTTATATGGACTGTAAAAAAATAAATAAATATACCGTCAGACTCGTTTTTTCGTGCTCTTTCCAATGGTATGATCAGAGAATTTTTTCGACTTCGTTAGAACCTCGAAAAATGCGAAAACGTCCTTTTCCGAGGTTCAAAGGAAGTCGAAAAAATCCCCCGAGCATACCATTGGAAAGAGCACGAAAAAACGAGTCCGACGGTATTTTCCTCAATTTTTGAACTGGCCCAAAACCCCTTTAAAATGACATGTCAAATTTCTATTTGACCCTTTTTATTTATAAAAGACCAACTGGACTTGTTAAAGGTTAAATAGAAACAAATGGACAATCATACATGAAGGTATGCCCATCTCAGATGGGTATCGCCTTTGTCTTCCAATCCCCAGTGGAGGAAAATTTTGGATTTATTTTCTAACGCCACGTGGCACCACCTCATTGGTCCACGTGGCAACCCGACCCGACCCGAACCATTGACCGACCCGACCCGATATGACATGGCACCACTCAGGTGGCGACACGTGGCATTGACCAATCTGTTGACCATGCTAACCACAAGGACGATTTATGCAAATAACTGTGAGGACTTCCGTTGCAATTTGGTCCTAACCACAAGGACGATTTATGTAAATAACTCTAAACAAATGACAAAATATGTATATAATAGTAAGATTAGTAAATTATTTGCATTGTTTAGGATGATTAATAGATTGATACACAACTTAGCAAAAAGTGGTAACTTTGATACATTTAGAAACAATTATCCCTTTGTAAAATGCCATTTTTTTCATGTTGCAAGCCCAAAAAATTATGGGTTTTTCTAACTTGTGCCCTAAGGGCACAAGTTAAGCACACCAAAAGTACAACGAAAGTACACAAGGACTCACATAAAAGTGCACATGTTTGTACTTTTATATGGATCTCTGCATATTTTTTGGTAGGTTCCGATATAGTTTTGGTATGCTTAACTCGTGCCCTAAGGCACAAGTTAGAAAAACCCAAAAATTATACATAAGCAATCAATAATTATACATTATTCCTCTCTTTAGTTGAAAGTTGAAGAGACAACCGCCATTATCTTTTATGGTCAACTATGCACGCTTCGTTAGGATCTTTTCTCATAGTTCATACCAAATATATATCATTTATGCATATTTTTGTTTTGTGCGAGATTGTTGATATGCATTCTTTAAAGGTATATAGTAGTTTTTTCTCCTTCATCTTTTAGGTTTAATTATATTAAACAATGACCAAATACTATAAGCACCTTTCACAAATTTTTGTAAAGATGTTGATATTTGCTAGTATAAGTGATGCTTTATTTTCTAAGTAATGCATAGGCAAGTTACGAAATTATTTTTACCATTTGTGCAGCGGGAGAGTACCTTAGTGCAACAAAAAGGAAATTTCTTATACACTAGACATTTTACGGAGTAATTCTCGTAAAGTCAAAAGTCAAAAGTCAATAATATTAGGGGCAATTTCATATCTCCTCTCTTTTTTATTGAAAATTTCATATATACTCAAACATGCATAAAAAAACATTGTACATTATGCATTTAATACTTGCATTTTGGGTATATATGAAATTTATCTTGAAAGTAGGGTGATATATGAAATTAATCCTAATATTAATATATATAATATTAATACTAGACGAGTACCCGCGCCTAGCGGCAGCGGTTCCTAGCGGCAGACAGTTAACAATATGCGATATTGTGGTAAGTGTTTCGTATAACGTTCAAAATATAACGTGAAAAAATCAAAATGAAATTGCAAACGGGTGTAACATATGATAATTCAGCTTTAGCAAAAATTATTAAGATGTATCAAACGACATCTAAAAATATTTAGTAAGACTGAAAAAGAAAACTTTACATCAATTTTGAGATACTAACTAACAATACACGTTACTCATCGCGTAAAACTTCTTGATACACGACATTTGAGGTGTAGATTCCTGCTTGACGGAACTTTTTGACTGGTTTAACAAATACCTTTGTTGTTCTACGGGATATCCCTCTAGACAATGCCACAAAAAGTTGGCAATGCTAGAAAACAAAGTCGGGCAAATAGACACCCACATTTGGAAGGACCAAGATCCTCTCAGTTCGTTATACAACTTGAGTCAAGTTGTGTAATTATAGGCATTGGATTTGATCCAATGGCTAAAATCAAAAAAGCTTCTTTTGATTTGAACTATTGGATCAAATCCAATAACTTATAATGACATAACTTGACTCAAGTTGTATACACAACTTGAGAGGATCTTAATCCTATTTGGAATTGTTTGACCTTGAGCTTTATTAATAATCATTGCAAAGCTAAGGCGAATAGGGAATTGTGTTCTCTTTAGTTTGAAAGGGAACTTATCTTCTTTAGATGAAGCAAGAGTACTCTAACTCCAGCGTGTTGTCCGACAGCAATCTCAGAGAGTTCCGTCAAGCAACGAGATTTTATAGCGGCATGTATTATATATAATGATATTTTGGTTTAAGTGTTTTGTGTAACGTTTTGTAAATTGGGTTTAACCAAATATATACACTATGATTTTTAGTTTGGATGTCTACAATAATAATTCTTGGGGCCACCGGGATACCGAATATTTGATGGATGCTGAAAATTATGATTTTTGTCTAGAAATATTATAAGCCGAAATGTGTTAATATTTTTTCCTCATGAAACTAATATTCCAACAATTCTATCACTTCAAATTTAAGTAAAAAAATCCAACAGTAAATTTAAGAGTTAGGTGGTTATTGTGAAGATACATCAATTTGTGCATATCAAAATTTGTTAAACGTAACCCTTAAACTACGTTTAGGATTTTACTAAATTTTAAAGTCACAAAAAGCATAAAGATTTATTTCCATCATTTCTTTATGGTTTGAATAGATATACATGATTACATTCACCATGGCGTATGCTCCTAGCGCCCTATCACCGTGGTTGTTTCCATCTCAATACGTAACTTCGTCTATGATATCTTTATGCAAACACTGGAAAAATATATCATTTGTTAGGGTCATACCAAAAATATCATCCGCTTCTTCTATCGAGCAAGACGTGCAATATGTATCAACCACTCTTTTGATGATACAATAGTTTGATGGAATTTCATAGGTTAGTTTTTGTATGACGAAAACATCACCTTTAGTTAAAACATGATCAACCAAGTCGTAGTATGTTTACAAAGTAGAAACTTGTATGAAACATTCAAAATAACACTTGTTAGAACATACGTTTAATTTGTAGGAAACACCAAGAAATTAAACAATTAGATAAAAATGAATACGACTTGTCAAGTTGTCATTGATAATGATCATTCCGATATTGAGCAAATGATATATCCCGTGCATGGGGTCCTTATAGATAAAAATGTGTCCCAAATGATACTATTGAACTCAAGTCATCAATGAAACACTGAACAAAGTTTGTCATAGTATCAAAGCTTAAAAAATAAAGATGCGGCATATATGAAGAAGAATGTGTTTGTTTGATAACCTCAAAACGGTTTGTAGCATTTCATTAGAAGTGATTATATTAACTTAGGAAATATAACTTAAACGTACAATAAGATGCATGAATCACGGGACCAGAGCCATCCTCACAGTTGCTTCAAATTTTTTTAAACTGAAACAATTTATACAAAGACATATGAATACATGTAACAACACAACAAAACACCTAACTAAATCAGGAAGAAAAAAACGATTCAAAAGAACAATAAAAACGCTTATATACAATTGAGTACCCTTTGGACAATGATATATGATCATTTACAGGTTAAACATTGGATTTGTTATGAAGCGGTTGCGTCCAATCTCTCATAATACAAATACATAATATGAAAATTTCTTTTACAACGCTAAAATCAGAGATGAACCTGCATTCAAACATCGTCATTCGAAGGAAAATAAATAACAGGACAAGGAATGGTATGTATTGGTTGGTAGAAGAATGGTTATTACGATACTTATATAGGAGGACTAACAAAACACTGCCAGCAAAAGTATTAATTCCAAAAAATGATACATGAATCATTTTCCGAAGGAAAGATACACCTTATATATTTAGTAGGCCTGATTTGATTAGCAAATCACAATAAAAGACGATTTGATAGAATGATATCAACATAATTTATAAAAACCTCGCTTGCAAAGAATTTATATAATTGATTAAGAAATCACAAAGCTGACCAAATTAAAAAACATTACTACGTATATAATATAATTATCAACATTACCTAATATAAAAGGTATAGGTTAGATGATTTGTCTTTAATATTTGACAGCCATGTTTTACGTCATCAGTTACCACCTATTGAGTTATGCAATAAAGATATCATGAAATACTTGCCATGTATGCACTTATGAAATAAAGATATCATGAAATACTTGCCAATGAAATAAAGATATCAGCTATAGGTCGAATAGGAAGATGTATAGTTGACTATTATTTCAACAATTCACAATATCTGTAGTTTTTCCCATACACATGCCATTCAATTTTCAATTTTCAACTTTCAACTTTTCACATTTCCTCTTGAGTGTTTTTCCATTTTAGATAGTAGAGATATATGACAGGAGTAATAAAACGTGAGGGGACAGAGGCTCATCCACAACCACATTACAAAACGCTTACTAAACACATTTATTGTCACCACCAGATCTTGTGAGAAGTATTCATTCAATTCGCATCATTTTGTAACCCAAATTAAACGCCCTTTTTAGTCATGGCTTCTCATGATTACACAAACATGATTTTTTCTCCCGATGACTTTGCTCACCTCAAAATCCCCCTTCAAAATATACTTTCCGCCACCAACAACTTCGATGAAAAAAAAGGCATCGGCACAAGTGGAATTAGTAACCGTTACGTGGGGCAGCTTTTGTGGTCGGGTGAGTTGATTGATATCCGTGCTGAAAGGTTAAGTAAAGACTTAGAGGATCGAGAACAACAGTTTTGGATGGAGATTTCAATGCTTTCTACTCTCAAGCATAAGAATCTTGTTTCATTAGTTGGGTTTTGTGATGAGAATGATGAGAAGATCATCATTATCAGGCGTGAGAACATGGGAAGTCTTGGAAACAGTCTAAGTGACCCGATGTTGTTGACATGGGTGCGACGTTTGGAGATATCTGTCGGTCTTGCGAATGCATTGAGTTACATTCATTATGATGAGCTACGCGACTTTAGCGTAATACACCGGAAAATCGCGAGTGGCGCAGTTCTATTAAACGATAACTGGGAACCCAAGTTATATGCTTTTGAAGATTCCATGAAGATTAAAGCTTCTCAAAGGCACCATTCATTTCATACTAATGAAGTTGCTAATGTGAGAGGGTATCTAGACCCAACATATATAGAGACTAAAAGTGTGAACCACAAGTCAGATATCTACTCCTTTGGGATAGTGTTGCTGGAACTACTGTGTGGCAGGCAATCAATAATTGACAACAAAAGTTATAATCAATTTGTTCCGCTAGCCATTACCCTTTATAGAGAGAAAAAACTCATTAATATAATTGATCGGGAACTATTGAAACAAATGAACTTGCATTCATTCAACATGTTTGCGGAAATAGTGTATGAGTGTTTGGACAATGAACGATCGCGACGCCCAAACATAGATGACATTGTCCCAAGACTCGAGAAAGCTTTGGAACTTCAATTGAAACCACAAAAATATGTAAGGCCTTTTTTTCTCTTCATAATATGTACCGTATATACTCTGTATTTATGTATTAGTTATAATTTATTGCAGGATAATAACTCAATAGTTGAAGGTACATCATCATCATCCATACACAAGGAGGTAACTAAATTCTCTTAAATTTAGGCCATTATTGTGATAAAATCGCTGGCAACTAAAAAAAGGAAAAATAAGGATAACAGCACAAACGTCATGGGTAGAGTTTGGTGCAAAACATTTTCAAAGTGGGTTTTTACATTTTGAGGGGTGTTTGATTAACATTATTTTATTTGTAGGTTTATGATCTTATTTCGATTCGGCATATATTTCATAAACTTAAATTTTTTGACTTATTTTATGACTTATGAGCTTATTAGGCTTATCTATCCTTAATAAACCACAGTTAGAAAAAGCCGCCTATCAATCCCTCGACTAAAATTGTTATCTTAACTATTTTCATAATCACACTTCATTTTACCCTACGCCAATTAGCTAAAGGCTTCAATGGAGCCTATTTCACCCATTCACCATGCATCATTCGTTGCAACGTTTAATTTATTGTCATGCTCCTCAACTTTAGTGTTTTTGGAGGTCATAGCTTTTGTTTCCAATCTTTGATCAATCATTAATGTGATACATGTCAAAAAACAGTTCCAACACCTCAAAATAGAACTACAAGCTATAAAATCAGCAACCAAGGCGTTTGATGATTCCCATTGCATCGGAAGAGGAGGATTCGGAAAAGTTTACAAGGGAGAACTCGTCCATTCGAAGGGGCAGTCAGTTGTTGCTCTTAAGCGTCTAGATAGTGCATTTGGACAAGGGAACCCGGAGTTTTGGAAAGAGATCATCATGCTTTCTCTCTACAGGCATGACAACATTGTCTCTCTCTTAGGGTTTTGTGACGATTGTGGCGAGAAGATCCTAGTATACGAGTATGCATCAAAAAAAAGCCTCGACTTTTATCTTAATGACAAAGATCTCGCGTGGGTACAACGCCTTGAGATATGCATTGGGGCGGCTCGAGGGCTTGCTTATCTTCATAATCCTGGTCAGTCCCAACAAAGAGTCTTGCATCGTGATATTAAAAGTTCCAATATTTTATTAGATGAAAACTGGAATGCAAGGATCGCAGATTTTGGTCTATCAAAGTTTGGTCCCGCAAACCAGCCATACACTTTTCTTGTCTCCAATGGTGTAGGGACAATTGGGTATATTGATCCGTTATATGCAGAGACAGGTTTGCTAACTAAAGAGTCAGATGTCTACTCCTTCGGGGTAGTGCTGTTTGAGATGTTGTGTGGGAGATTGTGTTTTGGCAGCAAACACGACAAGCACCAACCATTAATAGGATTGGTCCGTAAATGCTACGTGCAAAAGACCATAGATGACATAATTTTTGGTAATATTAAGGATGAGATAAATCCTCATTCTTTGAAGGCGTTTACAACTATTGCTTATAAGTGTATAAATAGAGAACAAGAACAACGTCCATCAATGACTATGGTGGTGAAAGAACTTGAAAATGCACTAAAATTGCAAGTAAGTTGTTTCTTTTTTGTGTATTTTTCTATAATCGTTCTTGCTTAGTACTCCGTATGTAGTAGTAATAATTTAACCCAGGATAAAACAAAGGAGATTGTGTTTGATAATTTGATCTATAATATGATTTTGCTTAGCGATTATGTTATCTGTAGAGTAAATTACACACATGGTCTATGCGGTTTTTAAGATATTATGGATTTGGTCCTTCAAAATTTGTTGATTACATGAACAGTTTGTAATTAGAATAGTTCGCATATAGAGGTCTCTTATTCAATATAAAGATACGTACTTATAATAATCTACGACTTCTTATTAGGTCTCTAATGTGCCACCGCCACCTAGCCTATCTCTTGCAGAATCGTCAGCTTCTCCAAATAAAAGTCCTTAATCTATCGACGTTAATGCAACAAAGGTAAGTGGATAAGTTGAATCACACAATCAGTGGGACAAAAGTAACACATTATATTTTGGTTAGGTTTATTTCTATGTATTAACTTTGTATTGTTACTTTGTAGTTCTCCGTCTGAGAGTTGGCATTCAGCTGGTTCAGTTTTGAACCACACACCGAAAGAGAGTGATCAGCCAGCACCTGAACGTTTGAGAGGGCGCAGACCAAGAAAAGCTGTATCGTAGTTGATTCAACATCAACACCAAGTAGTGTATTGCAATTTAATGTAGTTGTCTCTTTGTATCCTCTATTTCATAGTGATTCATATGCTATTTTCAAGTCATTGTATGCATTTACTTAAATTTCCTTTTCGATTGGGTTGACTTGTAAACAGCCAATCGTTGAAAAAACAATGTTTCGGCTCTATTTCGGCTTTGGAAATGGACCTTTTGGACTGAAATTCTCTTCACTTGCTTAACTAGTTATGGGCTTTAAGCTCTTGGTTTAGTCTACCACTAATCTTCAAAAGCTTCATATATTGAATCTTTTGCTACATGATTATTTGTAAATATCTACAAAATAAAATAAAAAAATAGAGGTAATATTTGCAATTTAAATAATAATTTTGTTATTTATTTAAGTTAAAACAATTGTATTTCTTATTATAAAACATGAATAATATGTAACATAGGTGACCATATTTATTTAAGAGAAATTCGATTTTTGACAAAAACATACAATACGCGACAAAAATAAACATAATTTACCAGATTCAGAAAGCCTCTTAGAATCCTAGAATCCTAGAATCCGGATCTAGTTTCTTCTAATGTAAGGGCATCACCAATGAGATGAAAAGCAAAAGCTTATTTTTTATTTTTTTTTTATATATATATTGATAATCTGCGAGTCTAATAAGCTGTTTTGGATAACTGCTTAATTCAAAAGGCAATAAGTGGTTAGCAGTGTGGAGTTGCTTATTAGAAACAATATCAGATAAGCAGTTTCAAACAAGTCATCATTTTCAGCCTTTTTTTGGAAAAGCTCATAAGCTGAAAGAGTGAGCTTTTCCGGATTCAAATAACTTCATTAGCTGATAAAATATGCTGATCCAAAACCACCGTTAGAATGTTTAGGATCACTTAACTGGATTACTTATCTAAATTGCTAACCTGATTATTTGTAAATGAAATAAGCTGTTTGAATAAGCAGTTTGGAGTTTTGTAATTTTGAACTGGTCATTTAAAAGGCAAAAGAAGATAAGCAGTTTTAGTAAGCAATCCCAAACGCCCCTCAAACAACTCATCATTTGTAGCCTCTTTTGTTACTGACATTATGTCTCATATCACATTATCACTTTCAAAACAAAAATATTAAGTTGACTATCAAAAATATTAATGTTGACAGATGAATTAGTGTTTATGATTATACATAATGTCATTAGCTAGCATATTAATACTTATTCTGGAATTAGGTTTTGTACAGCAACTCATCTTTAAGAGAATGGTTAAACGGCCGTGGTGAATATCTGAGTTAGACATGTTAAAATGAAAATATTACTAGATAAATAAGAATCCATGGTAAGAAATGGAGTCTGTTTTTTTTAATCTCAAATGGGTCAATTGGGTCAAATAAAATGTGCTGCTATATGGGTCAAATGTCACCCATAAGTGTATTGCTAATGCGTACAACCTTCTAAATCGCCTTGTTCAAAGATTTAAATTATAACAACACGTTTTATTTATCACATTTAGTTGAAGTATAGAAATTTTAAAAATTATGCAAATGTCTTGCCACCTGACTAACCATTTCGTTTGTTGTGGCAGGAATTCGAATTATGGATTAAAGGGCTTTCAGAAAATGAAACGGGTTTTTTCAATGTTATCAGAAGGCATAATGACTCTCATTCCAATAACACCAGCGAGCTCCATATTGTCCCTTATTCTCAAGAATATGTTTCCTATCTAGGAAAAGCAGCTGAATTATTACGTAAAGCAGGAGATTTGACTAGTTCTCCTAGGTATATGCATAAATAAACCATTGTTGTATTACATGTATTTGATAGTACAGTCTTTTGATGAAATCATACTCTTTTTTGTAGTTTTAAGAGACTGTTACATAGCAAGGCTGATGCTTTCCACTCAAATGATTATTATGACTCCGATATAGCCTGGATGGAATTGGTTAGTACACACCACACTTTATTATATCACCATTTTATATATAGTTCTAATTGCATGCATTTTTCATCTTCTTAAGGACTCTAAGTTGGACGTTACTATTGGTCCATATGAGACTTATGAAGATGTTCTATTCGGATACAAGGTAAACGTGTCTCTTCTTCATTTAGTAATATATGTGATTTAAGTTTGATAAATCATCTTTCAATTTTGTTTACTCGTATAACAATTTGGTTCCAATCTTATAACTATTTAGTGGCATAAAGAAATACTCCCGTATTTTTGCTTAGTTTGAGGTTTTACTAGTTCAAATATCAAGTATTTCTTGTTGATGTGTACTCAGGCCACTTTTGAGGCATTTATTGGTGTTCGGGATGATAAAGCAACCACTCAACTCAAACTCTTTGGCGATCAATTGCAGGTTCAAATTTGGATAATATTCATGATCAAATTTGCTTGCTTAAATGTATGAATGATGCTTTTGTTTATCTAACCAATTCCATATGTAGGCTTTGGGAAAAAAAAACTTCCAATGGATGACATGTACAAATCAGAAGATGTGATATCTGCACCTATTCGCGTCATCCAGCTTGTTTACAATTCAGGGGTGAGCGCTCCAGTCTAATACATAATGCCATTGGATTATGCCAATCTCTGGGGATACTATTATGCTTTATAAATACACTTGGGGTGACTTGCGACTCTTTCGACCCATTTGGCATGTTCCCTGTCTCATTTGACCTGTAATATATGATTAAAGTATGATATTATTTTATTATGTTGATGAAGGATGTGAAAGGACCTCAAACTGTTGCCTTTAATCTTCCGAATGATGAGCGTATTGTAAAAGATCGTAGGTCATCAATGGTCATGCTGAAGAATGTTTCTGAGGCAAAGTAAAGTCATCAAACCTGTGATTATGTTCTTCCATATTTCTTAATTCTAATGACATTTTTTTTACTATAGTTAAAACCTGTTGTGGTAATAAATTTACCAAATTTTGTTTTCCAAAACAAGTTCAAGCTAATTCTTCAGCCTATAGCTGAGTTGTGTATTATAAAGGGCAAATCACCTAAAAATGTAGTTAACTTGACACTTTTTTCCCATTGTATGTAGCATTTTTTTTTTTTTTCTCATTCTGTCAATAAACTTCTATCGTTAGTCCTTTCTGTGTACCCGTTACCAAAAAACCTGCATCGTTAGTCCTTTATGCTAACGACCGTTAATAAATAAATTAAAATTTGGTTATCTTACGCTAAACTTGCATCGTTGGTCCTTTATACTAACTATCGTTAAAAAATAACTTAAAATTTGGTTTTCTTACGTTTCCGTCTGGTTTTTCACGTTTTCGTCCGTTTTTACACGTTTTCGTTCGTTTTAACAAGTTTTTGTCCGTTTTTTCACGTTTTCATATGTTTTTACACGCTTTCATCCGCTTTTTCAAGTTTTCGTCCGTTTTTTCACGTTTTCATATGTTTTTACACGTTTTCATCCCTTTTTACACATTTTCATTCGTTTTGCAGCTTTTCATTCGTTTTACACGTTTTCGTCCGTTTTAACAAGTTTTCGTCTGTTTATCACGTTTTCATCCGTTTTTACATATGTATTCGTCCGTTTTTACACGTTTTCTTCCGTTTTTTCACATTTTCAAATGTTTTTACACGTTTTCATCCGTTTTAACACATTTTCGTCCGTTTTGCACGTTTTCATCCGTTCTTACACGTTTTCGTCCGTTTTAATACATTTTCGTCCGTTTTTTCACGTTTTCATCCGTTTTTACACGTTTTCGTCCGTCTTTACACATTTTGGTCCGTTTTAACACGCTTTCGTCAGTTTTTTCACGTTATCATCCATTTTTATACGTTTACATCCGTTTTTTCACGTTTTTGACTGTTTTTGCACGATTTCGTCTGTTTTACACATTTTTGTCAGTTTTAACACGTTTTCGTCCGTTTTTCTCGTTTTCCTTCGTTTTTACATGTTTTCATCCGCCTCTACACGTTTTCGTCCATTTTTTCACGATTTCATCCATTTTTACACAATTTCATCCGTTTTTACAAAATGTGCAAACATTCGAAAATGTATTAATATGCGAAAAATAGACAAAATGTGCAAACACGAACGAAAACGTGAAACAACGGATGAAAACGTGTAAAAACGGATGAAAACGTGAAATAACGTGTAAAACGCGAAACTAAAACGTGTAAAACAGCGGATGAAACGTGTAAAACGGATGAAAACGTGAAAAATGAAAACGGACGCGATGTAAAACTGCGAAAACCTCAAAAACGAAACATGCAAAACGGATGAAAACGTGTAAAAACATATGAAAACGGGAAAAAACAGACGAAACCATGTTTAAACGGATGAAAACGTGTAAAAACGAACGAAAACGAGCAAAAATCAACGAAATTGTGTAAAAATGAATGCAAACGTGTAAAAACGGGGAAAACAAACGAAAACGTGAAAAACATACGAAAGCGTGTAAAAACGAATGAAAACATGTAAAAACGGATAAAATCGTGAAAAAATGGACGAAGCGTGTTAAAACGCGAAAACGTGTAAAAACTGAACAACGTGCAAAAACGGATGGAAACGTAAGAAAACCAAATTTTAAGTTATTTTTTAACGATCGTTAGTATAAAGGACTAACGACGCAAGTTTAGCGTAAGATAACCAAATTTTAAGTTATTTATTAACGGTCGTTAGCATAAAGGACTAACGATGCGGGTTTTTTTGGTAACGGGTACACATAAAGGACTAACGATAGAGGTTTATTGACAGAATGAGAAAAAAAAAAGAATGCTATATACAATGAGAAAAAGTGGCAAGTTAACTACATTTTTAGGTGATTTGCCCTTTTATAAAAGAACAACGAGAGCTTGTTGACTTTGACTCTTTTTTCACTCACACCATATGTCACGAGTGTTGTCATGGGATCGGGCCACATACAATTACACTTCCAAGTGGTCAGAGCTCTACTGTGAGATTGGTCAGTTTCTCAGTTTTGTTTTAAAACTCTATTTTGAAATTCACGGAAGACGTTATTTAATTTGTTTCTTTGTGTATTTGATGAAACAGGAGCTACAAGAACTTCACTCTGCTCTTGAAGAAGCTAAAGCCGACATTGTTGGCCTTTGGGCCCTCAATTTCCTTATTGCAAAGGTTAGTAAGGGCATTGTAGAAATACTCTTTAATTTATACCAGTTCCGGCCAAAAACATACCCTTATGATTGAGGAAAAGACAGTTATACTTGATGAGGTGTCAGCATGAAATTTTTGTATTTTCAAAATTTTCATGGCGTTTCCGTCATCCTTCATATGTTTAGCCGGAATTTGGGATAAATGTAGTTATATACTTGATATTTTCATAGAACTTTGATTGACTTTTTTTGGGTTGACCAGGAATTACTTCCAAAGAGCCTTGAGAAGTCCATGTATGTTTCTTTCCTTGCTGGATGCTTTCGCTCAGTACGTTTTGGGTTAGAGGAAGCTCATGGGTAACTCACTAATCACTTGTGTTTTTTCCTTCTATATTGATTTTTTGTCTTATAATTATTGATCTTCATTTATGTATATCAGCAAAGGACAAGCACTACAGTTTAACTGGTTATTCAAGAAAGGGGCCTTTGTTTTGCTTCCTGGCCAAACATTCTCTGTTGACTTTGATAAGGTATGTTTTCTCAAGTATTTTTTATTTTTAAAACTATGTTTAGATATTGAAAAGATGACATATCCTCTAATATTCGTTGACCCATTTAAAATTGACACTGAAGGAAATTTCAGATTAAGAATTTTTATATTGATTTGAATCGTTTCATGAGTTCTGATAGATTGAAGATGCGGTCACGAGCTTAAGTAGGGAAATACTTACCATACAAGCCAAAGGCGATAAAGATGCAGCACAAAAGCTTCTTGAAAAATATGGTCAAATGACTCAACCTTTGACCATTGCTTTGGAAAAATTGACAAAAGTTCAGGTAAAATTCACTTGGTCTAATTTCTCATAGTTGAATAGGCTGATTTGGTCAATGTTTTGTCTCTAAGAAGGCGAGTATGTCCAACTAAAAAAATAGCTTGGAAGAAATGAATGGGCCGAAAGTTGGACAAGGCATTTTCTAATGCATAAAATTTCCTAAGTCATTTTAGTCTATAATCAAAAGATGTTTTGGGTCAATCCAACCCAACCGGGGTACCAAAAAGTACCCGTTTTGACTTGTTAACCGACCCACTCATTATTCCGCCTTATTGAATAGGGAACTGATACTTACAACATTATTTTTTATTCTTTCACCACAATTATGCATATACTATGTTGTAACTTATGCATTAGTGATGTCACATTGTGGTGCAAGAATCAAAAATGGTGGTGTAAGTATCATTATGGTGCACCACAAACACCTACTTTCTTCCCCATTTCAACGTCACCATGATAATTACATGAACTTAACATTGCCCCCCAAACACCATGATCTGGTTTCACTGCCATACTCTTTATAAACTCATGCGCCTCATTTAGCCTCCCACATCGACCCAACATATCAACTACACAAACATGATGTTCCATAACCGGTTCCACACCATATTTATTGAACATACATTTGTAGAATCTTAACCCATCGTTGACTAAACCTGAATGGGCACAAGCTGATAACAGGTTTATAAAAGTTGTTTTTGTCGGTGAAAGAATAAAGTAGGTGTTTGTGGTGCATTAGTGATGTCACATTGTGATGCACGCTGATAAAATTGTCGAATTTGTGATTTCATCAGGTTCAAATTTAAGATTTTGAAACAAATGTAACGCAGCTTGAGCTTCTTTGTTTTGAGCAAGAGCGGCAATGATGCAATTCCATGAACAAAGGTTACGGTTGTGACACGAGTCAAACACCAACATTGCATGGTCAACATCCTCAAATCTTCCATACATTGTAATTAAGGCGTTCCTTACACGAACATCATCATCAACCAGAGTTTTTACACCAAACCCATGAACCAGTTTCCCGTTAAACACTAATACAAGATTTCCACAAGCTGATACGACATTTACGAGGGTAACGAGATCATGTTTTGCATATGCTTCTCTTCGCATGAACTTAAAAGTTTCTAAAGCTTCCAAAAAGTACCCGTTTTGTGTGCATCCGGCAATCATAGCATTCCAACAAGCAGTGTCAGCGTCTCTTGAAACACTTTGTAACAATGCAAAAGAAGCTCTCAAGTGTCCACAGTTCGTGTACATCAAAATTAATGAATTAACCATAAGAATACTATTTGAGAAGCCTAATTTCGTTGCCCAACTATGTAACGATTCACCAAATTTTAGAGATTCGCGTGAATCACAAGAAGAAAAAACTGCGAGAACGGTTGATAAACTGCATTCCAAACACTCGTACATCAGTTTCTTGAACATATTTTGAGCAAACTTCGGTTTCCCATTTTGGGCATATCCCGATATCATTGTATTCCAAGAAACCAAATCTTTATCCTGTAAAGAAACAAACAAGCTCCCGGATTTATCAATTCTGTTGCATTTAGAGTACATGTTTATAAGACTATTAATCACCGACACGTCTAATCCAAAGAATCTTCTTATAACGAACCCGTGAATGCTTTTTCCCTCTCGTAAAAACATGAATTCTGCACATAATGAAAGTACAGCAAGTACTGTCACTGTATCTGGTTGTACTGATCCTCTAACTTGCATTTGTCTTAAGAGACTAAACGCTTCAAGAATCATTCCGTGTGAAGCAAACCCATTGATCATTGTATTCCAAGAAACCAAATCCTTAGCTGAAATCGATCCTAATACTTTTACAGCATCATCAATATCTCCACATTTGGAGTATAACGAAACAAGAGCGTTTAGTACAGAAACATGAGAACTTTCATTGTATCCATTTTTTAACCGGAACCCATGTAAAATCTTACCAGTATCCAAATCTTGCAAACACGTTGACGCTGCAATAGCACACGATAATCCCACATTATCAAGTTGTACTCCACACAAAACCAATTTCTTGAAATACCATAAAGACTTATCAGGACGATCGTTGCTTAAACAACCACTAATCATCGAGTTCCACGAAACTATGTCTCTCACTTCTGTTTCAACAAACATGTTCTCCGACAAACACAACTCACCACATTTAGCATACGCGTTAATAAGCGCATTACACAAATCAGTACCCGAAAGCAAACCAAATTTTAATCCTAAACCATGCACACCTTGTAAATACATTAACCTATTTGAAACAACAATCACAAGAGTTACAGAATCAAACTCAACTCGTCCTCGCAGCATTTGCATAAAAACTCGCGTTGCATCTAAAAGTTCTCCATTTTCGACTGCACAAGTCATCATTGCATTCCAAACCACCACATCTTTGTTAAAAACCTCACGAAAAACTGTGACAGACGAAAGATAACGCCCTGCTCGTGCGTAAGCTATAACAAGTGACGTGGCAGTAGGAAGATGAGCAAGAATACCAACTTTTAAAGCTAAAGCCTGAACTTTAGTAACATTTGTAATATTGGGTGTTTGTTTACGGTAGTTAACAAGATCAAGAACATCAAAAAAACCAATAGTGTTGCAAAGTTGTGTTGTTTGAGACATTTTGTCGAACATGTGGCATGTTCCACGATAAAACCTGGGATAGAAAGTTTTTAAGGATTTGTGTAGCATGAACTTTAGTAACATTTTATGAATGATGAGTTGAGATCCATATAGAACTCATATTTGTCATAGAACTAATGGACCAATCATAGCCATCAATTTTTTTATCTAAATCATTTTCCACATTTTTTTTTAAAACAACATATCTTGCAAACGGTAAATCTTCAAGCTAAAAAAAAAAAAAAAATCACATATGATTTTAACAAATCACATGTGATTTTTACAAATCACATGTGATTCTTCTGGACGAAATTTAAAAAAAAAAAGTTCTTCAAAAGTATATAACAATGCATATCTATAGAAAGATAATTTAATTCTCGTCATGATGATGTATTTTTTGTAGCTTGAAGATTTACCGTTTGCAAGATATGTTGTTTTAAAAAAAAAAAGTGAATATATTTTAATAAAAGAAATGAGTGGCTATGATTGGTTGATTGGTTATATAACAAATATGAGTTCTATATTGAACTTTTCTCTATGAATGATAACATAGTTTTAATTAAACGAAACTTGCAAAAAGTTCGTATAATAAACAGATGTAACATTTGAGAGTCATTGTACTTTTAATAAATGTTTAATTTGGTCATTGTACTATTTTTTTGTTCGTTCAAATCACTGTACTATTATTTATGTTTAAAATACTAACTAAACTTTGAGAACTTACACAGTTAAGTCATCCATACTCTTTTTTTACTCCCTTTCAACCTCCATATCATCAAATAACTCATGTCTTTTTTTGTTATTTATTTTGACAATCTATATATGTATACTTATCTTTATAAAAATAGTTATATATGTTAAATTTAATTTGTTTTTTATGCATATTCTAACCAAACATTTAATATTCTAAATAAACATTTAAACATGCTTAAATTGGTTAATCAAAAGCGATGTTTACATATGTTTGTGGCGGAGTAAAACCAAAAGCACTAATCTCCATATTGTCTTCATCAAGTCATAGTATAAATTTAGGTGTACAATTGTATCACGATACTTGTATTTGGCGTTGTGCATAAGAATTGTATAAACTATTAAAAACTATAAAATTTTAAGTTATGATTGTTAAAACTAATAAACAAGCTTGGTTGATTGTAACTGATGTACGAATAAATACAAATTAGATGTAAATAATATAACTAAGTTTAAAAAATATATATAAATAGAAGTAATAAATTTGCAAAAAGAAAATTTTAAAATAAAAAATTGTGAGTTGAAAATAATTATGTGGTGTTATACTTAATAATGTGGACTTTTTTTATGACGTGCAAGTTGAGATGGAGTTGACATGTAGTATGAGTGACTCTATTGTAGGAGTTCTAAAAGTTTAGTTACTCTATTAAGTATAAATAATAGTACAATGACATGAATACACACAAAAATACTATAATGACCTAAATAAACATTTTTAAAAAGTACAATGACCCTAGAGTGCAAAAACCCTTTTTTTAATAGAAAACTTCTCTTTTTTATTTTTATTTTTTATTTTTATTTTTGCAAAATGACACTTTAACTCTTATGCAATTCATTAAAGTTTTGAATGAAGTTTGTAATTTTTGATATTAGGGGTATATTTGGCAAAAATAGATTGTATTGGTGCTGTTGCTGAAAAAGATTATAAAAAAATATTATTTTTATAAGCTACATGAAGTAACATTTTATTTTCAGATATTATGGAAGATTATTTTTTTAGTAGTCTCTTATAAGTTCTGTCTGCCAAACAAAGATTATTTTTTAAGTAACTTATTTTTCAAAAAAAATAATCTTAAGCCTTAATAATCTTTACTACATAAAATAGAAAAATGGTCAAAGGTGAAAGTGAAAATTGAAAGTTGAAAGTTGAAAGTCAAAGGTGAGAGAAATGTATAATGTAATTAATACTCTTATTAAAACACCCCATTACTTAAAAGTACATTGATTTATTCATATTGTACAACCAACTAAAAGCATATCATCAAATTAAATACAAACAATTAAAACACCCTATACTAAAAATTATAATAAAATTTTCACAATATACAATTTAAATAAGCTACAACAAAATCCATAATATAAAATAATTAAACACACTAATTAATGTTATTTTTAAAACACCCTAAAATGAAAAGTACGTGTTATTATACACAGTATACAAATTAATAAAACACACAAAGTTTCATACAAGCTAACAATTTGATGGTACATATAGTTTCGAAAACCGGACCGGACCAACGGGTCAACCGGGAACCGGTTTCGCCACCGGTTCGACTAACCAATAATAGTCATCCGAAAATGAACCAGAGAGAACCCGTTGAAACCGATACAAACTGGTAAATCAGGCCTCATTGAGAACTATTTCTTCAGTTAATCAACACAGGGTACACACGTATACTATATATAAAGGAAAAAACAAAAAGTGAAAAGTTGAAACTAAAAATAGAAATGTTGAAAACATATATTTCAAAAGGAAACTATTAATACACATCGAAAACCGGGTTGACCGGGGACGCTTCAAACCCGACGGGTTGACCCGGTTTAATTTCACCCGTGTTCAACCCAACCCGTCAGATTGACCCGGTTTAAATTGATCTGTTTTTCGACCAAAACGGTTCAACCAGTTGAACAACCCGGGTTTCAAAACATTATGTTTAATACCCAAATCTTAAAACTTTTATTATTTTTCATTTATAACCCATAAACATTTTTTATCACTAAACGATCTGTCGCTATAAAATCTCATTGCTATGCACGGGTACTTGTCTTTAACTATATGTATATATAATTACCATTAAAAATTCAAACTAATATTAAATGTAAACATATTCGGCATATTAAATGTTGGAAAGTCACTACAACTTTTTTTTTTTTTTTTTTTTTACATGTATCCATGTTTTTGAAACTTAAAAAGTGAGTAATGTTAAATTTCTAAAATTTCTTTCAAACTAAAATTTCTACATAAATACGTTAAATTAAAATCACAAAACATTATATCGATTTATTATATAGTCACAGGGTTCATTTTTTTTTCTTGTTCTTGCGCATTAAACACATTAAATAAAAATTTGTTTTCAAATATTGCTATAATAATGGTGATTGATTGGTGCTTTAATCATTGATTGTTCCGGCGCATTAATTTCAAAGTTATACAAAGTTTTCTGAAATAATTTGGTCAAAATACATTATACAACCGGTGTATATATTTTTGTTAAGTTTCTTAGGTTTGAAGTTTTTTTGATTGAGTCAAATACCATGCCTTGATGGATGATAACTACAAAGTTAAGCCAATCAAAGAGTTCGGTCAAAGAGGATTCAACACCTCATATGCCGTGTACTAAGAAATTTTACACGGCGAGTAACGTGCATTGTTAGTTATCCCATAATTGATATAATGTTTTATTTTCAGTTTCAATAAATATTTTTATATGTTCTTTGATACATGTTAAGAATTTTTGCTTCAGTTGAATTATCGCATGTTACGAAACACTTACCACAATATCGCATATTGTTAATTATCTGCCGCTACAAACCGCTGCCGCTAGGTGCGGGTACTCGTCTAGTCTTTCATAATATCTGCTGCCAAACATACCCTAATAAAATTGTTACATTATTCACAACTATATTTGAAAGGGGACAATAGTTTTTGGATAACAAAAACTGGAAAGAGGGTCCATTTTTGTTGTTCTGTATAGACTTTCCTTGCTATTAAAATACATACCTTTCAAATTTCGATTTTTATTTTGCAACTTATTTTGAGACTTGCG
This sequence comes from Chrysanthemum makinoi, assembly GCA_910596185.1. NCBI lineage: Eukaryota > Viridiplantae > Streptophyta > Magnoliopsida > Asterales > Asteraceae > Chrysanthemum > Chrysanthemum makinoi. The sequence goes on along the minus strand of OU343216.1, from coordinate 127,077,819 downwards.
AGTTTGTATTTAGTTTATTATGATTTGATAATTTTAAATAAGTCCATAAATCTCCACATAAGCATAAAAATGAAAGATTATGATATATTAATCGAAATCGCCTACATATAAGCTTAAACAAACACCCCCTACATAACTAAACTGCAAACATGGAAGCAAAATCACAAACTAATATAAATAAAAAACCTGTTGAACATCTACCTAAAAAAACAATAAAAAAAATTTATTGGCCATTGCCCTAAACTTATAAATCAATGTCTAAAATTCATTTAGACGAGTGAGCTAACTTTGAATCGTCATGTTTTCAAGTCTGTCACATATCGGAGTTGGAAAATCTGGGCGTAACATGTGTTGCTTCTCTTCGTAATTGCAACGTTTCCTAGCAAACTCTAAGTACTCATCCACGATTTGGTTTTCAACATGTTCTCTCGTCGGAGTATCATTAGGATATTTCTTATCAAACTCATCAGGTGAGTTTACGTAATACTTGATTTTGGGCTCCATCATTGTCAGCATTGGAAACTCATAATCGTCGTGTGTTGTTATAGAGTACAAGGGTTCTAAACTTGAAGTAAAATAAGCGCAAAACATCACGACAGAAAACATAATCGCGAAGCATGAGAATAATATCATAGGGCTAGATATGCACGGCTGCGAGGCATTACTTGTTGTTGGTTGAGTAGGCAATGGTGGCGCGCTTGCAATGTTAATATGTGCATCCATGATTATTGTTTCACTGTATTTATCAACGAGAAAACTCTTTACTCAAATTAAGATTTTAAGCGTTACGTTAATAACTCCTACTAATGCATGTAACATGAACATATAAATATCAAAGCATCAATATTCATCTGAGTTACTAGAAATCGAAAACAATATTTTTTTCTAGCTAGATAATTAATTTTGAACACAACAATGGTAAAAGTAAAAGACACTGACCTCACGTATGGATTCAAGAGCTGTTAAATTTTGTTAATAACTTTAAAAAAAAAATTGTATGTATAGAGAAAAAATCATAACATGATAAACACACATTAGACTAAAGATAATCTAAACAAGATAGGAATTAGAGTCACACTAGTATTCTAGTTGGACTGAAGAAAAAGTATTCATCATAATGGGCTGGTTTAGCCCAACTTTATTATTTAAAGTCCATATTTATAAGAACCTGCATTTTATTTTTTTACTGTTTGAGCCCGTAATCAAATCACAGTTTAAACAAGTAGGTTTTCACTTTTAACTGTTTGACTTCATTTCTCTACTGCCGTCTTCTTCCACTTTCTACAAACGGTAAAACTTTTAAATTTTTCGTTTTTGTACTTCTTATTAAAGTTTTTATAAATAATGTTATATACAGTAGTGAAATACAGTAGTTATGACTTATCACATGTGCAGTTAAAAAGTGGACTATTGTAGTTTAGGGGCGTCAAGTTTTAAAATGACACGATAAACGACACGAAGTTAAACATGTTTGGGTTGAGAATAAAATGTTTGGGTCAAAAACAGGTCAACCCGTCTAACCCGTTTAATAAATGGGCCGTGTTTGGGTTGAATATAAGTATTAAACAGGTTAACATGTGAACCCGTTTATAAGGCTTTAAAAATAAAATTTATAACTTGGATTTAATGTTAGATTTAGATTAAATGTATTTTGTTATGTAGTTAATATGATTGAATTATGATTATAACTCACATATCATGAAAATGCCATATGGTAGCAAGTAGTAGCCGATTACTCGGCCTTGTAATCCTTGTTTTACAACAATCAAAACATATCTAGTGGATTGGGTTTCTTTTTAGTTCTTAAAATATTTTAAGTCAAAAGACAGACTTGAGTTTTGTAACAGGTTTGTTACAAATTATAGTATTTAAAATGTGGTTTTAGACATTTATTACACAAAACCATCTTTTAACAACTTGACTAAAATGAAAAGAATAAGAAATTCGTTATTATTTTTATACAAAAAAAACCCCAAAATATGGTTTATTACATATAATGTCGTTACCACCAGGGAATTGGCCTAGTGGTTAGGCACCCGATGACCTCACATTTAGAGGTGTGAGGGAAAGGGTCAAAAATGGTCAAAGGAAGGTTAGCATGCGTACATTTGGGTAACAAGGGAAAATCTTGTCCGTTTATCCGTTTACCCGTTTACATATAATGTCTATCTTTAATTTGATGCGGTAAACTTTTTACTTGTGATAACATACATCTAAATGAGTACGTTTGTTTGTATTTTTATTTTACTAGAATGTAGACACAATGGATAGCTATTTTCTAGCTCAATTGAAAGCAAACTTGGAAGAAGGTTCTTCCTCGCAACAAAATGACGCTTGCTCTGAAACTCAAGAATCCGAGAATGGTTCCGGTATGGACATTTTCTCACAACAGCTCAATTTGTTAATGTACATCATAGATTACTATAACAAGCAAGTGAATCGGCCTCCATTACTCGCTCCTGTTCTTTGTTTGAGGTTTTAATTATCTTTCGGAATCAAGATCAATGAAGATCATCCGTTGAGAATTGGCAACAATGATGAATTTGTTGAGATGATAGAAATGGTTACGAAAGGTGATGAGAATTTTGATAAAGATGTGTTGAAAAGGCTCCTTTGATTCAAAATGATTTGATCAACTCGTGCTCAGTAGAAACAACTAAAGCCATTGTAAACGATATATGTGGTCTTAACGGATACTTTGCTATATTGGTGGATGAGTATGCGGATGATGTAGGTGTCGAGCATATTGTGGTGTGTTTGCGATATGTTGATAAAAAGGGAGATGTTGTTGAGAAGTTTCTTGGTATTTCATGTGTTATGGATCATAAGACGGACGTATCTCTTAAGGATGCGCTAAGTTCTTTGTTGTTGAAGAATTCATTGAGTTTAAGTAATGTTCGTGGGCAGAGTTATAATGGCGTTAGGAAGATGTACTATGATGTGAGTGGTCTCAAAACATTGATCAAGAATGAAACTCAATCAGCTTATTACGTTCATTGTTTTGCTCAACAACTTGAACAAATTCTTGTTACGGTTTCCCAACAAAACGATGATTGTGGTATGTTTTTCTATATTCTTGAAAAGTTAATAACCCTTGTCGGTGTTTGTTGGAAGGCAAGTGAAGTATCAAATGAAAGTCGTTTCCAAAAACTTGCACAAGTCTTTGAAGACATTGAGAAAGCTAGTTGTGGACCCCCACTATAAGTCTGTTTTGAAAGTGATCGACTCTTATGATGAAATACTTGATATGATGGAGAATGTCATTTTAAGACAGGCGATTCATCATTCATATCTCAGCACAGTTGATAGAGAATGTTAGGAATTAGAAAATTCAGTCGTGAAAGAGTCGGTCACCTCAAGTATATGTATTCGATAGATAGCTCGTAGTTGTAATCAAGTTATGCTAGTAAGTAGTTTGTTAAGTAACACCGTGGAGGACGGACGGGTCTTTACCCATTGTATGCCTGATCCACAGCCCGTAGGTGGCGTTTATTTGTAAGATACTATAAATACCCTCTACCTCCCAAGGTAGAGGGTTGGAGCTTCAATACCATTTTCTTTGTTTCACATAGTACCCAACTCTCTTCCCTTTCTCTCTCTAGAACTTTCTCTCTCTAAACCTTGTTAAACGCCACATATGATTATGGTTTAATGTGTTTGTGAAATCCTATATCCTACAATTGGTATCAAGAGCCATGGTTTGATCATCTCTTTTACATATCCTTGGATTTCTAGTGGTTTTAGATGGTTTTTGAGTTTGAGAAAGTTTAGTGGTTTTTGCATCGTTTGGATCATCTCTAGTGTTAAAGTTTGAATTTTGGGTGTACTTTTGTGTTTAGAATCATTGTAAGTGCTTGGATTTTGATTTGGTAAGCTTGAATCACTGTGGTTGAGCTTGTTTTGGATTGAAAAGTGTGTTTTTGAAGTTTTTTCATGCTAGCGACTTGGTTCTCGTAGTGTTTTTCATCATAGCGACTTGCTTCAGTAAAAGGTAGCGAGTTGTAGTGTTTATTGGTAGCGATTTGGTCCTAGCGACTTGTCTATTGAGACAAGCCGACAAACAGTACAACTTAGTGGATTCTCCACTACGGCTAGCGACTTGGTAAAGTTAGCGACTTGCATTCAATTTTGTTAGCGACTTGTACTTAGTATTCTTAGCGACTTGGTGTTAGCGACTTGGACCTTAGCGAGTTGCTCTTTAGCGACTTGACTGTGTAGCGACTTGGTGCTTTAGCGACTTGTGTCCAGCGACTTGGATCTTAGCGACTTGGTATTAGCGACTTGGTTCACAGGAAATTGGGATCTTAGCGAGTTGCTACTTAGCGACTTGGTGCTTAGCGACTTGGTTCAAGAATTCTTAGCGACTTGGTTGACTTTTGTTTGTAATACGGTTTTCTCTTGATTCAGTAAAATCCCGTGAAAGAATCTATTTCCCGGTTTAATCATAGAGTTTTAAAATCCCGTGTAATCTGTTAACATGTCTACCAACGTACCTACAATCATCTCCACCGTTGGTGAGGATGTTCAAGCAGCTGGTTCAGATACTCGTCCACCAATGCTTGACAGAACTGACTACGACTCTTGGGCTCAACGAATCAGATTGTACTGTCTTGGAAAGGAAAATGGGGTCAACATTCTCAAATCCATTGATGAAGGACCTTATCAGGTTGAGACTACAAGGGACTTAATTGATACAACTGCAGATGGATCAATGATCTATGGATTAGACAGACCAAAGACGTATGATGAGCTCAATGATAAGGAGAAAAAGAGATTCGATGCTGATATCAGTGCCTCTAACATTATACTTCAAGGTCTTCCAAAATATATCTACAAGCTTATCAATCACAACACTGAAGCCAAGGCAGTTTGGGATAATGTCAAGATGCTTCTCTCAAGTTCTGAATTAACCAAGGAAGACATAGAATCACAACTGTATGATGAGTTTGAGCATTTCAAGATGAAACCAGATGAGAGTGTCTATGAGTACTACGTGAGATTCCACAAGCTTGTGAATGATATGAGGAACATCAAAATGACCATGCCAAACATTCAACTAAATTCAAAGTTTGTAAACAACATGAATCCCGAGTGGCACAAATTTGTCAACTCTGTGAAGCTAACCAAAGGACTAAAGAATACAAACTATGAGCAATTGTATGCCTTTCTTCTTCAGAATGAGAGGCATGCTATGTTTGAAAAAAGGATTCTGGATCAGTTCAAAACCAATCAGGGAGAAACAAGCTCACCAAATGATTCTACTGCTTTCTACACCAATGTCGGTATTACCACCAAAGCATCTCAAGTCATACCCATGGGTAATGGTAATTACAAGCTCATCTATGATCCAGCATATAAGCCTCCCGACTCAAACACACTCATGTAAAACTTCATCAATCAACTATCTCTCATTGTTAGTCCAAACATGAACTCTCTCCCACACACGAACAATAACCTCAGAACAGCATCCAATCCACACAATCAAGCTACTGTCAGAGATGGGAAGGTTGTGGTGCAACCAGTTCAAGAAAGGCAGTATGAACAGGGAAGAGGTGGAGTTGGTAGAGGATATGTAGCAAATTAGAATCGTGGAAGGAATCCAAATCAAGGACAAGCAAAGCCAGTCAAATGCTACAACTGTGGTGGTGAGGGACACATTGCTAGGAACTGCACATCTCCAAAACGTCCACAGAATGCAGAATACTTCAGAGACAAGATGTTGCTCGTGCAAGCTCAGGATAATGGTGCAACTTTGGATGAAGAGGAGTTGTTGTTTCTTCCTGAGGGCAATGCCAAGACATATGATGCAGATGTGGATGAGCAGCAAATTCAGGAAATAGGTCACAATCATCAGAATGCCTTTCAAGTCGCCGACTGTGATGCATACGACTCTAACGTCGATGATGAACCTACTGCACAAACAATTTTCATGGCTAGCATTTCTCCAATGGTCTCTCCTAAGGTCTCATCATCACAGCAAGCTGGTCCATCCAAAGACAAAATCATCTTAGAGGTATTAAAACTATATGATGATGTTGATGAGCAAAAGATGCATAATAAAGTACAATCTCTTGAAACTTATGAATCAGATATTGATGATGAGGGTAATAGCAATACTGTCCCATATGATCAATATGTGAAGCAAAGTGAAAGTGAGGTTGTACCAAGTAATGCATCTTCTGCAGTCAATGATGACTATGCTTTTGATGAATACACTGCGTGTGCCCCTGATGATTCTATTATCTCTGAACTGAATGCCTATAAAGAACAAGTTGCTATTTATGAACAACGTGCTAAGTTTGAGTTAACCACCCGTGAGCAGGAAATGGATGACCAAATGCGTACAATTATTAGAAAAAGTTATTTTAGAGAAGAAGTATTAAAACAAGAGTTAAACTCCTTACAAGAAAAGCTTTCTAAAACTGCTAAGCAAAAACAAGAACTTCAAGAAAATGTTAAAATGCTTAAGCAAGAATTCAATGCTAAGGAATCAAAACTTTTGAATGATTTCTCCAATCTAAAAACTTTGAAAAACAAGCTTGAAAATAAGTTGTACGTACAAGGGAATACCATTCAGACTGCTCACTTGATCACTAAGCATAGAGTTTTAAGCGATAAGCATAGCATTCCCTTGTTGTGGAACCTAATCCTGAGGTTGTTAAAAAGGCTAGAGCTGCTCATAATGTAATCTATGATGGTAATGAGATTCTTAAACCTAGACAGAAACCTAGTTGCGTTGAGTGCACTGAGGAAGATAGAAAATTAGATGATGCATCTAGGGAGAAAATGAATAAGAAGCTAGAAGATCCTGAATGTAAAGAGAATAACATAACGATCAAACCCCATGATTACAAAAAGGAAAATTGGATTTCCTTGAACATGTTTAAGCCTCAAACGTTGTTAACACCCGAACAAGTGTTCTGGAAAAAGGATTTAGATAAGCAAAAAGCAGAGAATCTTGTTGTAACAAACCCTCCAATTAGGAAAATGCCTTCAGCGACTGTGTATCCTCCGAACACACCAATGAATTTAGTTCCTAGAACTATTGCCACTAAAAGCAAGACTTTAATCAGTCAATATGTTATTTTTCAATTATTTGTTGATTTTGAGAAAACTTGTAAGAAAATGATCACACCTACTGGGATAACTGAAGGGGAAAGGGGTTTTGAGCAAACTAAAGAATGCTATTTAACTGAGGTCATGCCTTTCTTTAAACAACTAAAAGATCAATTTGAGAGTCTTAAAAAGGGGATGGATTCAGATATTAAAGAAATGGAAAAGGAATTTGATGCAATGATAGTTGAGGTTAGTGACTATGAGCGAGAATTAAAATATAATGAGATTGAGAGGAAGAACTTGCATACATTGAATGAGAATCTTATTTCCGAATGTATTACTCAAGATGTGTTTTACACTGCTACGAATTGTTCCATTAATGCTTCTCAATTTCATGAATTATCTGTTTCTCTAAAAGTCTCCCATGATCGTGTCATTGAGCTTGAAAAGATTAATTCTAAAATAAATGAGAAAATTGATCAGGATGATCACGATAATTTGGTAAAACATCTTTCTAAACTAGAAGTTGAACATTTTGATTTACAACTAAAATATCAACATCTTAAAGAAAATTTCAAAACCTCAAATATCAAGACATCCTCAGATGTTCCAGAGTTTGATGCGTTTTTCGAATAAAAAGCGTGATGAACGATTCAAGCTCATTGTTGCACGATCAGAAAGTTGAAAGCCCAAATTTCTCAATTAAAGGGTGAAAAAAACAATGTGACTGGCTCCCAAATGCCTCCTCCTTTAGATTCTCAGCATTCTCAAACTTTTCATCTTCAAAACTTGGTTAATGCTTTACAAAAGGAAAACGAAAGTTTTCTAGAAGAAAATGAAAAAGTTAAACGACACTTTAAAGAGTTATATGATTCAATGAAAGTCACTCGTGACAAAAACAAAGAAAAAATAACGCTTTACAAAAGAAATTGAGAATCGAGGAGTCGGAAAAAGGGAAGCTGCCACTTGTCTTTTATGAGAATGTTGCATCAAAGTCATCCTCGGTACTGCAAATATACTTGTGGTTAAATACATCCTCCTCATCTTAGTAATAATGAACTTGTGTTTCATAACTATTGTGCTCACCTTAAGGATAGTCTAGAATGTCTCCGTGAGATTGTGGAAGAGGATTTCATAAATAAGCCTTTGGATAGAGAAATTAGGTTTGCTTGCATTCAGGCCAAACGATCTCAAGAGCTGCTAGAATGTTTAATTGCAAAATGTCCTAAATCCTTAGGTGCGAAAGGAAAGTCTGTGATGCCTTGTTCTAGGCCTAGTGCCAAGCATACAAACCATTCTATGCCCAGTGTTAGGAAAGTGAACACTAATGTGCCTTCAAGTAGTTCAGATCCTTGCACGTCTAGTTCAGGAATGCAAAAAGTAGATCAACCAACTAATGTTCCCATAATTCCCTCTACAGGAGTAATCAGTGACATAAAAGCAAGCGGGTCAAAGACTCCAGGCAATACCAAGCATGATAGGACCTCGCAAGCTAAGAGTGTGCATTGGAAGAGAGTAGAAGATCACCCTAGGAATATTAAGTTTGAGTTGAATAAAACGAATCGTGTTGATTCTAGTATTAGCTATAAGCGTACTGTAATTAATTCGAATTCTGCTACTATTTGCAAACCATGTAATGACGATTGCTTGATTTCTGTTACTAATCATGAATGTGGTGTGAATGTTTTGTCTAATGCTGTCAAATGCCCAGTTAAAATTGTTAATGTTAAAATTCAAGCTAAGAAGGCTAAAAGGCAAAGGCGAAAGAAAGTTAGAAAATAGTGGAAACCCACAGGAAGAATATTTAGTAAAATAGGTTATCAATGGATACCTTCTGGCCGTAAGGTTAATGAGTTCTGCCCTCAATTTTCTAATACAATGCCCACTAGAAAATGGATGCCTACTGGTAGAACTATTTCCTTAAGAAGTGAACATACTTTGAATAGGTCGAATACATACATTAGCACTGTATCTATTTCTGATGATTCCATTGTTTCTACTTCTGATGTGGGTGTTCCAATTACTGTTACTAACCAAGTGGAACCCATTATTGCATGGGGTTCCCAATTATCCAGTTATCCATTCTTGTATGTGTTCAACTGCAGATCGTTCAAATCGTTCTATGGTACCTGGACTCAGCCGTTCCAAGCATATGACTGGAGACCGGTCGCGGCTCATGAACTTCGTGAGTAAATTCATCGGGCCTGTTAGATTCGGGAACGATCATTTCGGTGCAATTATGGGTTATGGAGATTATGTTGTCGGTGATAGTGTTATCTCCGGGGTATATTACGTAGAAGGTCTTGGTCATAACTTATTCTCTCGTGGTCAATTCGTGACTTTGATCTAGAAGTGGCCTTTAGAAAACATACTTGTTTCGTTAGAGAACTTGATGGTAAAGAACTTTTAAGAGGAACATGTGGTTCAAATCTATACACCATCTTTATCGAAGATATGATGAAGTCTTCTCCAATTTGCTTGTTGTCAAAGGATTCAAAAACAAAGTCATGGTTATGGCATCGTCGTCTCAATCACTTGAACTTCGGCACCATCAATGATCTCTCCAGAAAGGACTTAGTTGTAGGTTTACCTAGACTAAATTATGAAAAGGATCATCTTTGTTCAGCATGCCAATTGGGAAAAAGCAAGAAATATGCCCACAAACCCAAACTTACAAACTCAGTTACAAAAGTTCTTCATACAATTCACATGGATTTATGTGGACCCATGAGAGTGCAGAATATCTTTGGGAAGAAATATGTGTTAGTTGTGGTTGATGATTACTCTCGATTCACTGGGTTAAGTTCTTAAGGACAAATGATGAAACTCCAGATATCATCATCAAACTTATCAAACAGCTGTAGGTTCGACTTAACAAAACTGTCAGAATCATCCGAACAGACAATGAAACTGAGTTTGTTAATAAAAAAACTTAGTGAGTTTTATGAAAGTGTTGGAATCAGTCATCAAAGAAGTGTTCCACGAACTCCTCAACAGGACGGTGTGGTTGAAAGACGAAATCGAACTCTTGTGGAAGCCGCAAGAACAATGCTGATTTACTCAAAGGTTCCAATGTTTCTCTGGGCTGAAGCCATTGCCATTGCATGCTACACTCAAAATCGATCCCTAATTCACGCTGCTCATGGAAAAACTCCATATGAACTTGTCCACAAGAGAAAACCTAATCTCTCATTCCTTCGTGTGTTTGGTGCATTGTGTTATCCAACTAATGAGGGCCAAGACTTAGGCAAACTTAAAGCTAAAGCGGACATTATAGTATTTGTAGGATATGCACCAAACAAAAAGGGATACCGAATCTACAACAAAAGAACCCGAAATATCATGGAAACAATTCACGTTACGTTTGATGAGTTGACCGGTCCAATGGCTCCAGGACAACCCTTCGGACCCGCATCTTCAAGTAGTCCCATCGGTTCTACTCTTGTATAAAATTCTTCGCAAGAACTCCTTATGTACCTTCATCAGAAGATGACTTGAAGAAACTGTTTGATCCAATGTTTGATGAACACTATGAGCCAACTGCAAATGATCTGACAATTCCATCATCTGAGGCTGCTACTATCCCTGTCAATGAAGTTAACCCTTCAGTTTCTATGACACTAAGTCAAGAAGCGCTTGCTGCTGATCACTATGTCTCATCAACAAATCATCAATCATCGAGTGTACATCATGGAAATGTTTCGGCACCCTTGATGAGAGAATCCCTTTGCTACTCCTGGAGATGCACCATTTGAAAACATATTTGCTCCTGAATCATCATCAGAACCATCTTCATCGGAGAAATCGACTCGCTACTTCCGGTTCCTCAATAACAACCACACGAACACCTTAGGAAATGGACACACGATCATCCAATGGACAACATCATTGGAAACCCCTCTCATCCAGTATCCACACGGAAACAACTTGCAACCGATGCCTTATAGTGCTTCTTCAACTCCGTACTCTCTAAGGTCGAACCAAAAGATGTTAAAACTCCCATGAATGAAGACAGCTGGTTCAATGCCATGCAAGAAGAAATTCATGAGTTTGATCGACTTGATGTATGGGAATTAGTATCTGCTCCAGAGTGTGCTATGATCATTGCTCTTAAGTGGATCTTCAAAGTGAAACTTGATGAGCATGGTGATGTTTTAAAGAACAAGGCTCGATTGGTTGCAAAAGGATACCGTCAAGAGGAAGGTATTGACTTTGAAGAGTCATTTGCTCCAGTTGCTCGTGTCGAGGCAATCAGAATCTTCTTGGCTAATGCTGCAAGTAAGAACATGGTGGTTTATCAGATGGATGTAAAGACTGCATTTCTTAACGGAGATCTTAAAGAAGTCGTATACGTCAGCCAACCTGAAGGCTTTGTGAATCCAGAACATCCTATTCTCGTCTATTGGTATGTGCTAAAACACATACCTTTTCTTTATCAAAATAGACCCAAAATAACCAAGAAAGAGCCGTTTATTGCTAATATTTGTGGTTTTCTTGAGTTTGTGTATGTGCAGGTACGGATATGTAAAAACACGCAAAAAGGACTCAAATCAGACATAAATCCGAGCACGGGAGATCAAGAGAGCTTAAGCTGAGCCGGAAGGTCAGAATTATGCATTTATGAAGATTTTTAATCTCTGAGGATGATTTGTGAAGATTTGATCAAAGTTTGAAGAAATGTCAGAAATGGCCCTTCAACTTTGAGAATTGGCAGAAATGGCCCTTGAAGATTCAAAAAAGTGCAAATTCAGTCCCTGGTCTATTGAAGAATGACAAGTTCAGCCCTTGGTCTATGGTTTCAGAAGTTACATGATTGGTCCCTCAAATATCCGAAATTACATCTTTAGTCCCTATATCTACATTGGATCACTAATATTAGTCCTAGTTAATAAATCCACTAATATATCCATAGTCCAATCCATTACACGGCCCAATCTCCTATCCAACAACCCGAGTAAACCCAATACCCGTTAATAATCAAAACCCGGCCACCAACTAAACCAACCCGTTTCCTTATACCATTTACCCGGTCGACAAACCCAATAACCCAGTCCACCCATTTGAGATATCATTTAATAAACCAAACGCGCCCTTTCCCTGTTTATCTCCTTCCCTGTCTCAACCAAACACCACCCATAACACCTATCCCAAACACACTACTTGGTACTAGCATCTTTCAAAGTTTCTAGATACACTGACTTGTCAGGATTGGTGACTACGTGGACATAAGGCTCACTCTCATTGGACTAGACACATCACAAGAACAAATAGAGCACTATGATTGGATTTGATGACCTGGGATGAATGTGTGGCTGCTAATGAGCTTCTAGGCCCTTCCTCAGAGAATCCCAAGACCTCTCCTCAAGCTTGGCTATAAAAACGACCCTTGGCTCACATTTCATGTTGTCCAATTCCTTATGTCTTAAAGGAATTTTGGCCATTTTATTTGTCATTTACATATTTCTGTTTAGTGTAAGCTTTTAAACTTCATTTTGTAATCCTTCTTCATTAATGCAATCTTTACTTTTACCCTTCTAATAACTTGTTTTAGAATTGATCACATTCCTGTTTTCAAGCTTCCTAAGTCTGATATTTTGAGCTTACATAAGCTTATTGGAGCTTATGTAAGCTTGTTAGTGTTTCTATTTGCTCAAATCTCTAGTTTTGGTAAAAGTCAAACAAAAGTCAAAGATTTAAGGTCAATCTATTTCCTGTTAATGTATGGTTTTAGTTTGTTGAAATGATGAGTTTGATGTTTATATAAGTTTTTAAATCAGTCTTGGTAAGAATCTCATCAAGGTTTAAAGTTTTAAATGCATTTTTGATTCATAAAGGGGTGTTTGGATTGCTTATTTAATCTGTGTTTAAGGTTATTAATATGGGTTAGATCAGTTTCTTTGAGCTTGCTATAGTCATTTGATGCATATTCTGTCATTGGTTTCTTTGTCTTTTGAGCTCATAGTCAACTTTAGTTTATAACTGCTCTTTCGTGCTTTACTGTTGAAATCAGTGTTTAGTTATTTGCTAGATAGGTTTAAAGATTGAATAAGTTAGCTTGAAAAAGTCCTATTTCATCATATTACATCATTTTCAGTTCTTCATTTGTTTTTAAAACTCACAAAAGTCAACATTCTTAACTGTCATTAAAAGTCAAAACTGTCCTAAATATCATGTTTCCTTAGAACTTGCAGCAACTGTGTTGGGTTCATTACAGTTAGTTAAGATCTAATTTTTGGTCTCTTTGCAGTAGGCTAGGTGGTCTTCAAGTCCACATTTCTGGTTTTAGGATTAGCTTTTTAGATAAGTAGTTAGATAAGCTCCAAAGTAGGTGCCTGTCCCACTGTTTCTGTTTAGCAGCAGCCCTGCTCCATTTATTGCATTTTGTTTTTGCCTATAACTTCTTCATCTCTTGTCCTCAGTAGCTGAAACTTTGTACACATGTTCTCTGGTTGGTATTCTTGAGATCCATGCTTTTGATTTTCATGATAGCTTATCTGATAAGCAGTAGCTTAAATGTAAGGCCAGATTCATGTTCTACTTATATATCAGTTAGCTTATTCCTTGGCTAAGTGCTTATTAGGTGTTAGGAGTAGATGCTATAAGTTGATTTAGAGTAGATTTAGTGTTAGTTAGCTTGTGTTAACATTTGGTTCACTGTAGAGCTTAATAGCTTATTGAAAGTGCTTATTCCATCACTAGTTTACACTGCAGCTTCAGTTTCTTCCACATAAGCCTGTGTTTCCTTATTTTTCATAGCTTTAGAATATTATTTTAGAATTTCCCTGAAATTTTCATAATTTTTAGACACTGTTTAGTATTTTTCTTAATTAAAATCAGTTTTTAATCATTTTAAATTAGCTTTAATTGCATTTAATTCAGAAAAAGTTCCAAAAATTAATTTTTCAATTTTAACAGTTTTAGATAAATATAAAAAGCATAAAAAAGATTTTTCCATATTTTTCTCCTTTTATTTGGTATTTTTCACCATTTAAATTAGATTAAAATAAATTTAAATTCATAGAAATTAGGAAATTAATCTGAAAATTACAAAAATAGTTTTGAAAAGTCTTTTATGTTATTTTAGATTTTTAGGAAGTTATTCCATATTTTTCCCTCTCTCTTTCATAATTTTTAGATAATTAGTTCATTTTATTAGTTAATAATTAGTTTTTTAAAATAAAATCAAGAAAATTCCTAAAAAAATAATTTTAATTCATATTTAGTTTTCTCATATCATTTTTAGTATAAAAGTAGTTTTAGGTTATTTTTAGGAGTTAGATTAGACGTAATTGTTTTTTTATTCGCGTTTCGTTAAATTTCCGTTTTTGCGTTTTAGTGTAGATTTGCGTAGTGTGCCTTAGTTCTTAGGATTTCCCGTAGATTAGATGTTCCATTTACATTCCTTATCCCATAGTTTAGATAATATCCTCTTATGCCCCTTTTCTTATTCAAATCCCGATTATTGAGAAGTAAGTTGGAAATTCCATTCAACCCTCGTTCGGAACGATCTCGGTGCTCAAACCTAACACGTTTGAGTTACCCGTATACTACACTTCTATATTATTGGTTTTCTCTTCAAATCAATTTTTGGCGCCGTTGCCGGGGATTGTTTTGTTCGCTGAAATCAATTTTTGGCGCCGCTGCCGGGGAGGGCTTGTAGCGAGTTTTCGTATTCCGTCTCGTATCGTGTGCATTTGAAGATCCTTCCTCGTGAAGTTATCGTTGATATTTGTACATATCCCTTTTATAAAACCCAAAAAGATTTTCCTTTTCAAAATTTGTTTTAAAACCCAAAAATATTCTTCTTGTATCCTCTTAACCCGATAATTCTTTTCTTTTACCCTCTATATGATTAATTCTCATGGATCCTCAAAATTTTCCCGACTACCCTCCACAGCCCAAGGTATCTTCGTTCGATCCACGTTATTGTTATGGGTGTGGAGATATGGTAGATTCGTCGAATGGTTTTTATTGTCCACGGTGTATGGGTGTTGGGGACGTTTTCATCGACTTTGATGAAAAACTTAATCAACATCAAAACAACATTGAAAGTATGTGTAGAACTCTCTTAAGTGTGATTCAAGCTCGACAAAGTGTTAATGAAGAAACCGTTCAAGTTATCGAAGACGATCACACCATTCCGGAGCTACCCGAAGAACCCACCGAGGGTCACGGGGACGATTTCTTTGAACAACGTGATTTTCTTAACAACATTGAAAAACTTCAAGCCTTGTCAAAAATATCGAAAATGAATGATAAGTATAAAGAATCCTCGATTCCTACTCCTCTCCGTGAGGGAGATGGAATATATTTCTGAACCCGAGGTGATTCCCGTTTGTACTCTCGACTCTAATCCGAAGAATTCTAGAATCGATCCTTATCTTTCACGATTCACCGTTACGAGTCCGTTGAGTTACAACAAAACAGAACGAACTTATGAGCTTAAAACTATTTCTAAACAGAAAGAACTGGAGACCACAACGGAAGTGGTGGAACTTGCTAGCTCTAAGAGCACACCACTTGTCCCACCTCCGGATTCTTACTCCATTCCAGTTTCTGAGCCTTTCATTTCCGACCCTTCCCCTTCACTCACGCCGGTTGAGAGAAGTAACGTTCTTTTGGAAAAGGTCGATGATCATATTGTTTCAAACATTGTTGAACCCGTTGACTCTCTTGAGTCTGGGGTTGTTGATATTTGTGATGAGCCTTCTCTTGATATTGAGATGTTCTCCGATTCCGATGATGATTCTTATGGAGACATCGATTTTGTCGACGATTTACCTTCTGAGCCCGTTCACATAGAAGAAGTAAATGATTTCATGCCAGAAGATGAAGAGATTGAGCTTAATGATATAGAGATCGAGGATCCAGCATTACGTGATACATTGTCAAATGTTTATCTTCTCATTTCTAAAATTGAAGCCCTTAACGATAATTCGAGTTCGCATCCTATCTCCGTTAAAGATAGTGATTTCTCTCCCGAGCTTGAGACTTTCAGATTTGATGAAGAGATTAGTGGCAGTCCCACTATTGATGATGTTTATCCTCCGATTCTTGAGCGATTCTACTTCGATGTTGATATGAGTAAAGTTTTGAACGAGATTTCCGATACTCCGCCAAATGACCCGATCATTGAGGAAGCCGACTCATTTCTTGCTCTTGATGACCCAATACCACCGGGTATTGAGGATGTTATGGTTGTTCTTGATGGTTCTCTTGACTCTCCTTCTTCTGATGAGTCCACATTCACTTATCCCGTTGAGCCCGCATGTGAAGATAAAATCTTTAAACCCGGGATATTCATTGATGAGTTCTTTGTTAAAACCGTTGTTAGAGAAAAGGATCCTCCGATGGATGCCTTCATTTGTGAGCCTACACCTCTTATCTTTTACCATAAGCTCCCGTCTTCTTTGGAGTTTTCTCACTCTGATCGGTCATCCTTTCGTCCACCCGCTAAACCACCGGATGATGGATCATTCTTTCATGATATACCATTTGTGCTTGAGCCCGACACTTTCTTCACCACCCAACCCACCCAGTCTCATTCTTTCGGGAATGAGGACACCGTTTTGACCCTGGTATCTCTACCACTTTCTTCCCCAAGGACAAATGAATTCGGGACGAGTCAGGCTAGCGACTCGGTAATCAAAAACAAGAGCGCCGTGGGAGGCACCCCACGCTTATCCATCTATCTTCTTTCTATTTTCTAATAAGTGACGCGAAGGGGTCTGCCTCTTCGATTTCTCGTGTTTGGTTGTTTGTGTTGTGTTTAGGATGTTCCCGATATGAAGACTCTCGTGCTCGAAGTTTGTCTTTTATCCACTCGAGTTTCATGATCGATGCTGATGGAAATCCGATATCCTTAATCTTATCGACTAACGTTTATCTTTGAGCATACATTAATAAACGGCTGTTAGATTTTCGTGATACCCTTGCTTTAAACATTGAGGACAATGTTCCATTCTAGTCTGGGGTAGGGTAATATTCGATTTGATTTGACCGCACTTGCTTATTTTCTGTTGTGTTTCTCTCGTAACCCCGTTTTTCCTTAGAAATTGAAAAATTGTGCAAAAATGAGCAAAATTTAAAAATTTTTCAAGCTTTTGTTAAGTCTTTTTGATTGAAAAGTTTTGCTAGTCTCTTAGATAAGAAGCTATAAAATGCGAATTCTAGCTCACAAGGCCAAGAATTTGCAAGTTTCCCTGAGTGACTTTAAATATGCATAACTTGATTTCGTTAGACGAAACATTTGCTAAGTTAATATATGTTTTGACACCTTGTTGACTTTCCGCTGGTGAGAGTAGGAATAGAATTCTGACTTGACCGGGCGTGTTGAGCCCTAGCTTGTTCCCTTAACCATAGATAATCTAAAAATTATCGGCTAAGCATCTGCGGATCTCATTATTTGGGATTTTAAATTTGCAGAGATCGAGAAATGATAGAGTTACTTATGAGTTTAGATGCTAAACGTGGAGTAGTTGGTTCTCTTTAGAGCCCATCGAAGGTACTTATGGCTTTTGTTCCCACAAAATTGTTTCACCCCATATCTGTCTAAATAATTAGAGATGTCGAGTTTTTGGCGATAGTTAGTTCTTTTTCTTCTTAAAAGAATCTTTGTTTTAAAATTTGGGTACACATCAAGGATCCGTAATGAATAATAAATGAATAATAAGTGATATGTGAAAAGTAATAAGTAAAGTTGTGAGCTGCGGTGTCGAGATCGGACCCTTGGATCTTTAGCCGGGATTGAATGAGGTCTTAGCCTAATCAGCCGGGATTCTCATCTCATGAAGCCTATAGTCTTGGAATTACCCCGTGAAGCTCCGTGGTTCACAGCTCATATAAGTAAAGGTATAAGTGCAAAAAAAAAAAAAAAAAAAAAAAAAAAAAAAATGTTGAAAAATGAAAATGAAAAAATCAAAAGTTAGTAATAAAATTCCTTGATGTGGACCTCATTTTTACGACAATGGTTCTCGAGAGAAGGCGGATAACTAATTATCGACTTAGCTTTATATCTTTATCAGAATAATTCTTATCGAAACGAGAAATTTGAAGAAATTCATTTCTCACAAAAATAAAAAAATCTAGAGGAAAATAGGAAAATGGGAACGAAAAGTAAGTACACAAGTAACTTCCATGGGTAGTGTTAGCATCTAGAATCATATGTAACAATGATTTCGGTTTTACGCTTAGTTTGGGGCTTGTGAAAAATCAGGAACGATGTATTCTATCCGTATGGTCACTTCACGCTGTGTTGTGTTTTCTACTCCGTGATCCTAACGTGTCGTTTGAAAAATGTTGGAGTTATTGATCGACATGAAAGTTCAACAAACCGTCATTCATAACCGGAAGGTGCTTAATTGTAATATCTATACATGTGAATTAAAAGGTAAACGGGGCGTTTTTAGAATTAAGGCTTTCTTAATCTCTTTTGAGGAATCTTTGCTACTTCTTCATAGGTTTAGTAGAAAGAGATTGAAATCCTTGGTTTTAGAAGCGTGAGTTGATTGCATTGCGTGAGGACACGGCAATAGTTTCGTCTGGGGTATTTTGGTATGTGCTAAAACACATACCTTTTCTTTATCAAAATAGACCCAAAATAACCAAGAAAGAGCCGTTTATTGCTAATATTTGTGGTTTTCTTGAGTTTGTGTATGTGCAGGTACGGATATGTAAAAACACGCAAAAAGGACTCAAATCAGACATAAATCCGAGCACGGGAGATCAAGAGAGCTTAAGCTGAGCCGGAAGGTCAGAATTATGCATTTATGAAGATTTTTAATCTCTGAGGATGATTTGTGAAGATTTGATCAAAGTTTGAAGAAATGTCAGAAATGGCCCTTCAACTTTGAGAATTGGCAGAAATGGCCCTTGAAGATTCAAAAAGTGCAAATTCAGTCCCTGGTCTATTGAAGAATGACAAGTTCAGCCCTTGGTCTATGGTTTCAGAAGTTACATGATTGGTCCCTCAAATATCCGAAATTACATCTTTAGTCCCTATATCTACATTGGATCACTAATATTAGTCCTAGTTAATAAATCCACTAATATATCCATAGTCCAATCCATTACACGGCCCAATCTCCTATCCAACAACCCGAGTAAACCCAATACCCGTTAATAATCAAAACCCGGCCACCAACTAAACCAACCCGTTTCCTTATACCATTTACCCGGTCGACAAACCCAATAACCCAGTCCACCCATTTGAGATATCATTTAATAAACCAAACGCGCCCTTTCCCTGTTTATCTCCTTCCCTGTCTCAACCAAACACCACCCATAACACCTATCCCAAACACACTACTTGGTACTAGCATCTTTCAAAGTTTCTAGATACACTGACTTGTCAGGATTGGTGACTACGTGGACATAAGGCTCACTCTCATTGGACTAGACACATCACAAGAACAAATAGAGCACTATGATTGGATTTGATGACCTGGGATGAATGTGTGGCTGCTAATGAGCTTCTAGGCCCTTCCTCAGAGAATCCCAAGACCTCTCCTCAAGCTTGGCTATAAAAACGACCCTTGGCTCACATTTCATGTTGTCCAATTCCTTATGTCTTAAAGGAATTTTGGCCATTTTATTTGTCATTTACATATTTCTGTTTAGTGTAAGCTTTTAAACTTCATTTTGTAATCCTTCTTCATTAATGCAATCTTTACTTTTACCCTTCTAATAACTTGTTTTAGAATTGATCACATTCCTGTTTTCAAGCTTCCTAAGTCTGATATTTTGAGCTTACATAAGCTTATTGGAGCTTATGTAAGCTTGTTAGTGTTTCTATTTGCTCAAATCTCTAGTTTTGGTAAAAGTCAAACAAAAGTCAAAGATTTAAGGTCAATCTATTTCCTGTTAATGTATGGTTTTAGTTTGTTGAAATGATGAGTTTGATGTTTATATAAGTTTTTAAATCAGTCTTGGTAAGAATCTCATCAAGGTTTAAAGTTTTAAATGCATTTTTGATTCATAAAGGGGTGTTTGGATTGCTTATTTAATCTGTGTTTAAGGTTATTAATATGGGTTAGATCAGTTTCTTTGAGCTTGCTATAGTCATTTGATGCATATTCTGTCATTGGTTTGCTGTCTTTTGAGCTCATAGTCAACTTTAGTTTATAACTGCTCTTTCGTGCTTTACTGTTGAAATCAGTGTTTAGTTATTTGCTAGATAGGTTTAAAGATTGAATAAGTTAGCTTGAAAAAGTCCTATTTCATCATATTACATCATTTTCAGTTCTTCATTTGTTTTTAAAACTCACAAAAGTCAACATTCTTAACTGTCATTAAAAGTCAAAACTGTCCTAAATATCATGTTTCCTTAGAACTTGCAAAGAAGCTGTTGGGTTCATTACAGTTAGTTAAGATCTAATTTTTGGTCTCTTTGCAGTAGGCTAGGTGGTCTTCAAGTCCACATTTCTGGTTTTAGGATTAGCTTTTTAGATAAGTAGTTAGATAAGCTCCAAAGTAGGTGCCTGTCCCACTGTTTCTGTTTAGCAGCAGCCCTGCTCCATTTATTGCATTTTGTTTTTGCCTATAACTTCTTCATCTCTTGTCCTCAGTAGCTGAAACTTTGTACACATGTTCTCTGGTTGGTATTCTTGAGATCCATGCTTTTGATTTTCATGATAGCTTATCTGATAAGCAGTAGCAGTAGCTTAAATGTAGGGCCAGATTCATGTTCTACTTATATATCAGTTAGCTTATTCCTTGGCTAAGTGCTTATTAGGTGTTAGGAGTAGATGCTATAAGTTGATTTAGAGTAGATTTAGTGTTAGTTAGCTTGTGTTAACATTTGGTTCACTGTAGAGCTTAATAGCTTATTGAAAGTGCTTATTCCATCACTAGTTTACACTGCAGCTTCAGTTTCTTCCACATAAGCCTGTGTTTCCTTATTTTTCATAGCTTTAGAATATTATTTTAGGATTTCCCTGAAAGTTTCATAATTTTTAGACACTGTTTAGTATTTTTCTTAATTAAAATCAGTTTTTAATCATTTTAAATTAGCTTTAATTGCATTTAATTCAGAAAAAGTTCCAAAAATTAATTTTTCAATTTTAACAGTTTTAGATAAATATAAAAAGCATAAAAAAGATTTTTCCATATTTTTCTCCTTTTATTTGGTATTTTTCACCATTTAAATTAGATTAAAATAAATTTAAATTCATAGAAATTAGGAAATTAATCTGAAAATTACAAAAATAGTTTTGAAAAGTCTTTTATGTTATTTTAGATTTTTAGGAAGTTATTCCATATTTTTCCCTCTCTCTTTCATAATTTTTAGATAATTAGTTCATTTTTATTAGTTAATAATTAGTTTTTAATTAAAATAAAATCAAGAAAATTCCAAAAAAATAATTTTAATTCATATTTAGTTTTCTCATATCATTTTTAGTATAAAAGTAGTTTTAGGTTATTTTTAGGAGTTAGATTAGACGTAATTGTTTTTTTATTCGCGTTTCGTTAAATTTCCGTTTTTGCGTTTTAGTGTAGATTTGCGTAGTGTGCCTTAGTTCTTAGGATTTCCCGTAGATTAGATGTTCCATTTACATTCCTTATCCCATAGTTTAGATAATATCCTCTTATGCCCCTTTTCTTATTCAAATCCCGATTATTGAGACGTGAGTTGGAAATTCCATTCAACCCTCGTTCGGAACGATCTCGGTGCTCAAACCTAACACGTTTGAGTTACCCGTATACTACACTTCTCTATTATTGGTTTTCTCTTCAAATCAATTTTTGGCGCCGTTGCCGGGGATTGTTTTGTTCGCTGAAATCATCTATCGTTAGAAGAAGGCTCTTTATGGTTTAAAGCAAGCTCTAAGGGCATGGTATGATACGCTATCAAAGTTTCTTCTATCTACTGGATTCAGCAAAGGAGCAGTTGATCCGACATTGTTCACCAGAAAGTCAGGCAAACATTTAATTCACGTTCAAATATATGTTGATGATATTATATTTGCCTCGACTGACCCCAATGAATGTGATCGTTTTTCAAATAAAATGGGTTCCAAATTTCAAATGTCAATGATGGGACAAATGTCATTTTTCTTGGGATTACAAATTTCACAAAGTCCCCAGAGGCATTTTATAAATCAATCTAAATATGCAAATGAGATTTTAAAGAAATTTGGATTTGATTCTAGTGACCCTGTTGACACTCCCATGATAGAGCGTACTAAACTGGATGAGGACCACTCAGGGATCATGGTAGACCAAACAAAATATCGTAGTATGATTGGATCCCTGATGTACCTCACGCCAGTAGACCGACATTCTGTTCGCTGTTTGCATGTGTGCTAGATATCGGCTAAGCCTACCAAAAAGAACCTTGAAGCGGTTAAACGGGTCTTTCGGTATCTCCAAGGTACCATCAATATGGGACTTTGGTACCGGCGACACCGGTATGTCACTAACAACCTATGCAGATGCTGATCATGCAGATGTCAAGATACACGCCGGCACGCCTGGAGGTGCTCGCTTTTTGGGTGATAAGCTTTTAAGCTGGTCTTCAAAGAAGCAAATGAGTACTTCTATTTCCTCTACAGAGGCTGAATACATAGCCATGTCATCTTGTTGTACTCAAATCCTATGGATGAGATCTCAATTATATGACTATGGCTTTGAATTCAACAAAATCCCTCTGTATTGTGATAATAAAAGTGCTATTGCTCTCTCATGCAATAATGTACAACACTCAAGAGCAAAGCACATCGACATTCGACATCATTTCATCAGGGAGCAAGTTGAAAACGGTGTGGTGGAACTTTATTTTGTGAGGACTGAATACCAGTTAGCGGACATCTTCACCAAAGCTCTTCCTAGAGAACGTTTTGAGTTTATCCTCCCACGACTTGGTCTAAAGAGTATTCAACCGGAAACACTTAAACGTCTTAAAGAGGAAGAAGAGGAGTAAAAGGTCTTTCTTCATCCATATCTTTGTATATATCTATTCTAAAACCAAAATACAAAATTATAAAACCAACAAAAGCAAAGAGAAAAATATAAAACTTTCAAAAATCCATAAAAATTAGAAAATCTTGAAAAATTCCAAAAATATTGTTATTTTGTCAAGTTTTTCTTTATTCGATATCATCTACGGACTTTGTGTTGACATTCAAAGAATGTCACGGGTCTTTAGATGTTCTTCGAATGTACATAGTTTTGGTTTAAAAAAAAATGAGGCGGAGAAAAATGGTGGTTTATTATCATTTCAGGCAGTAACCCGTTTTTAAAAGTAAAGGACAGAGCCATGCTTTATCTTATTTTTCAAATCTCATGCTCTGATTCTTAAAACTAATGTTTGTCATCAAAAGGACAAATGTTTCTCCTTCCAAATATTTTTCCGTCTAATGAAAACTAAATTGCTTTGAAAATACCTCGTACTCTATTATTCGTGTAAATCATTTGTGCTTCTCATATGTCAAAATCTCTATCTCTCAATCAACAACTTGTGTCATTGATTGAGGGGGAGAATGATTTTATTCGAATTAAAAAAGTTATTTTGATAGAAAGGTCATTTTTTCAAACAATTGGCACGTAAATGAGCAAAGGCTATTCTTGGAAAATCAAAAGGAACAATGCTTTATACAGTTGATTCAAAACCTTTGCTAATGTTATGTTTTCAAAAGATACTCTTGCATGTTTAAACAATGGAGTTTAAAGTATGAAAATCTGATCCTTATCAGTTAAAATGTTCTTTTCAAAAGCAAGTCACTATTCTCCTCAAAAAGCTTTCAAAATTTAATACTAGAATCAATAGAGATCACAACTCTCAAAGGATTTGGAAAGTGTGATCGGGGGAGAATTTGTGATTTAAATTGGATTTAAACTGATAACTTGATAATTGGTTTTATAAGTGTTTAGCAAGCTTTCCTTCCCACATGTGCCAAACGATTTCAAATTTCCCATGCACATGTTGAGGGGGAGCATCTTTTTAAACCATAAAGAATTGAAACATGATTGATTTATCTCTAAGTGCAGGTTCCCTCTAGTATGTGCAAAACTCTTTCAAATCTCGAGGCACATATTGAGGGGGGCAAACTTTTGAAAACCTCATCCTTCCCCAATATGTTTTATCTACTTGATTTAATCAGGGAAGTGATGATGATATCTTTTAGAAAATGGTAATCAAAGAAGTTAATTCTTCCTCTTGCCTCCGTGTGCTAAAACGATTTCAAATACATGATGCACATGTTGAGGGGGAGCTCTTTTTCTAAAAATATCAAAAATAATTCAAGTACAAAATGCTTTGATAATATATCACAAGTATCTGGATTGTTTTTCAAATGGTTTTCGATTGGTTCCAATGGCAGATGAACAATACCAAATAGACCGTCCAAATTTACTTTATGCATGGTGATACAAGGATGATAAGGTTAGGTATTTGTTCCCATGATCCGCCAGAACCGGAGGGATCTACCTAGGGACAATCCACTAGATAGTGTTGAAGTCCTTAGGTATGATGAAAAAAGGAGAAATGTGAGATATGCGAAGAGTGCGGACTGAGACAGAGCTAGTACTAGAATAAACCCAACAAGGTTCTAGTTATGAAGTCTCGGTAAGCATCGGCGTTGAAGAATGAAAAAGAATTGAATGTGAAAAGGGTGAAAATAAATAGCCCTCCAATTATTCAACCTTAGGCAGTAAACCGGTTCAATTCATATGCTATTGATGGTTACCAAGGTAACATCGGTATTGAAGACAAGACGTCATGGACCCAGTGACGCGCTGCACTACAACTTCCCAAGCTACTCAAGTTCCTCTTAAAGGGCTTGTTTCATTCTCACGGGGAACCTACATTATCTATCGACTTTCTCTTAGAGTTTGTTGATATTGAAGAAGGAGACCCTCTCCCTAGTCTCCGCATAGGAACCAAAGATGCACAATTGAGTCTAGAGCCACGAGATCATCATATAAACTCTTTAGGACACTTTCAATGAAGACTCTCTGTTTCACACAATGTGGAAAGAAAGATTATATATTATGAGTCCTACGCATTATCCTTGTGGTATTGCCAGAACATCTGAGTGATATGCAAACATATTCACAATGAAGATGGAAAGCCTTCTGGAGCCAACATCAAACAAGCTCCTGGTGGGTGGCATGTGAGATCTATTCAATAGATCAAACATGTGACAACTGAACAGAAACAATGGGGCGATTCAATCTTTTGAATCAATCCGGTTCAGGTTATGGATTGACGGATACCTTTGAAAAACCGGTCGTTGTGCTTAAAAACTCTTTTCTTTAGCACATCGACTGTGTACTAATATTTCAAAATTAAAAGGTGTTTATGATTGATAATTGATTTTCATTAAAACCTTAGTTGTATTGCAAAAACAATTTCTATTGAGCGATACACGATTGTTTTTCAAATCTCTTTTCATCAATCAGTGAATCTCAATTCGCTGGTTCACTCACTCCGTGTTGTCTTCTTTGAGACGTTCCGGTTTGAGAACAGCTAGAGCAGCTGCGAAACCCTGTCAAGGAAATTCTTCAGAATTATACCCGATCACAGGCAGTACTTGTACTGATCAACAGGGAACCGTGGGCCGTGTACCTCAATTCAACGAAAGTGATCAAAGACACTTTCGCGCACTTTATTGCTAACTGTTGTATGCAGGTACGCCCGACGTTTGCGGCTGATCAGAATGAAGCGGTCAATCCATAGCCACATGCTCACACTACACATTCATCTCAAAAGAAATCATGATAAGTGCTTCAACGACTCTGATACTTTCACTCCATGCTTCTGCTATGCTGCTGCAAATATCATGAACCAGTAAAAGCTTCCGCTACTCTGATGAGAATATATCATGATCCAGAATGTGAGCATGTCGGTCCAATTGTCACAACATCACATTATACCAACACCACAAAGGAAGAGTAAGAGATTTATGTTAGCTGATGATCTCAATGCTGGCTCAAAACTCATCATCACGTGGATCGGTTAAAGACCTCCACTTGAAATTATCCAAACATGCGGAACATGAAGAATCAAAGACTACGAGCTACTGAGCAAAGAACTTAATCAATAATCCTAGAACAATCTAATGTAATATCTGTTTGTATTCATTGTAAATTGAGGTGACCTCCCTTAGGGGGAGATTGTTAGGTATTAGAAAATTCAGTCGTTAAAGAGTCGGTCACCTCAAGTATATGTATTCGATAGATAGCTCGTAGTCGTAGTCAAGTTATGCTAGTAAGTAGTTTGTTAAGTAACACAGTGTAGGACGGACGGGTCTTTACCCACTGTATGCCTGATCCACAGCCCGTAGGTGGCGTTTATTTGTAAGATACTATAAATACCCTCTACCTCCCAAGGTAGAGGGTTGGAGCTTCAATACCATTTTTCTTTGTTTCACATAGTTCCCAACTCTCTTCCCTTTCTCTCTCTAGAACTTTCTCTCTCTCAACCTTGTTAAACGCCACATATGATTATGGTTTAATGTGTTTGTGAAATCCTATATCCTACAGAGAAGTTTTCTCTTTCAGGTTTGTTTTCATGTTACATTTAATGAAGACACTTTTGGGAGTTTCAAGTGAACTAAACTTCGCGTTACTAAAGAAAGATCAAGACATCGTTAATGCCATGTCACTTGTGAAGTCAGTCAAGGAACAATTGCAATTAATAAGAAACGAAGGATGGGAATCTTTATTAGCTTCAGTTGTTTCCTTTTGTAAAAAAAAAAACGACATAGATGTTCCAAAGATGGAAGATATGCATCCTCCAAAACTAGCAAGAAGAAATCGGGAACCAGAACCAACTACAACAACCCTTCACCATTTTCAAGTTGACGTATTCTATTCCATCATTGATAAACAACTTCAAGAGCTTAACGAACGATTTGATGAAGAAAGTATGGAGTTACTTGTGTGTATGGCATGTTTGAGCCCTGCTAAGTCTTTTTCGTCCTTTGACAAGAAAAAGTTGCCCAAACTTGCAGAATTCTACCTAACGAGTTCTCAACTGCTGATTTGCTTCTTCTCAGTGATCAACTCGACAAGTACATTCAGGATGTGAAAAAAGATAAATAATTTAAGGGGTTGAAGGATATTAAAGAACTCTCGAAGAAGCTTGTGCAGGTGAAAAAACATGAAGTGTTTAATCTTTGTCCATTTGCTTATCAAGCTGGTGTTGATCCTTCCGGTTGTGACAGCTAGTGTTCAAAGAGGTTTCTGGAGAACGGCTTTTGCTAAGAACGAACTAAAGAGTGATACAGGTGATCAGTTGTTGAATGATCATGTGGTTACTTATATAGAGAGGGATGTGTTCATAACGGTTAGCAACGAGGATATCATAAGTAACTTTGAAAGTAAGACTCGTCAAGAGTGATTGTAAGTTTGGTTTTAGTACTTATTTTGCTAAAGCTCATAAAACGCAACATTTTGGTTTACTAAACTCAAAAAAATATACGTTCTATTTATTGAATTTAGTAAACACAATATTTAGACTAGTTAACTTTTGAAATTTTTACTTTCAGATCACTCATTTGAAAAGCTTATTTTTGATAAAGAGATCTGATCATAGATTTCGATTTGCTCTGCGACTTAAGTGAAAAGAAAAAAAAAGTAACTTTAATGAATAAAAAAGAGAAAAATATAGTATCTTTGGCTATCGATCCTTCTATAATAATTACTTCAGAACATGTCCACAAAAAATTTACAGCTATGAAATAATAATCAATTTCTTTTGCATTGTCTTCTATATATTTTTTTTGAAAGGCAATTCATTCCAACCATCCAAACCATATTACAAGCAAAACGGCATCCAAACATATTAACAAAATGATTAAGTATAGTGAACCCATGAACGAAAAAATGTAGATACACCAGAAGCTAACTACAAACTAGAAGGATAAAACATGTAGAAACACAAAAGAAACCAATAATTTTTTAGAGAGAACTTTCACCGATAATCAATACTATTTTAGACCCACCATATTAGAAGAATTTGGTGAAAAATATATATTGTATTTCAATAAAGAAGAAAGTTGATGGAGTTGTGTACTACCCAGTGAGAAATGCTTTTTCTTTTTTCCAAAGGCGATCCCACTGAAAAATGTTATGTTGTTATAGTATATGCTATATGCTTTTTCTTTTTCCCAAAAGCAAAAATGTACATCTTAGTCGTTATAGTACAATAATGCTAATAAAGTAATAACCACCATCAACCTAGAGCATCTAAAGACTTGATGCATTTAATGTATGAAACATTTAGTAACCAAAGTTTGGAGCTAAGACTTGAGCTTTATCAAGTTTTTGTATAAAAGCTTTGGTTGCAATGCCAGAAACTCACTAAAAAGACTTCTTAAAAATAAAATAGAAAAAACCTTTCTACCAATTTATGCATTACTTCTCTCTGTATTTGTTCTTCAATTCGCATCATGATTACACAAACATGATTTTTTCATCCAATGACTTTGCTCACCTTAAAATGAATTAAAAAAAAAGTAAAGTAATAATAATGCAAAAAGCACACCTCCATGATATTCAGATCTCGTTACAGTATGATAATGCAAAAACAACCACTCCTTTGTCGATAGCTTTTAATATTAATATAATAATAATAATAATAATAATGCAAAGACATATTGTATATATATAGATAACACATGACGGGACATAGAGGCTCATCCACACCAGCAACCTCACACCTTCTCTCTCAGTGTATTTGTTTTGTTCTTCCAGATCTTATGAGAAAGTACTCCTTCAATATAATTCGCATCATTTTTTAACCCAAATTAAACGCCTTTTTTAGTCATGACTTCTCATGAATACAAAGACATAATGTTTTCACCCGATGACTTTGCTCACCTTAAAATCCCCCTTGAATATATACTTTCCGCCACAGACAACTTTGCTGACGAAAATGTCGTCGGCGGAGGTGCAATTAGTAACCGTTACGTGGGGCAGCTTTTGTGGTCGGGTGAGTTGATTGATATCACTGCTGAGAGGTTAAATAAAGACTTGGAGGATCGAGAACAGAGGTTTTGGATGGAGATTTCCATGCTTTCTACTCTCAAGCATAAGAATATTGTTTCCTTAGTTGTGTTTTGTGATGAGAATGATGAGAAGATCATCATTATCAGGCGTGAGATCAAAGGAAGTCTCACCAACCATCTAAGTGACTCGACGCGGTTGACATGGGTGCGAAGACTGGAGATATCTGTGGGTCTTGCGAATGCGTTGAGTTACACTCATTATGATCAGCTACGCGACTTTAGCCTAATACACCGGGCAATCACGAGTAACGCAGTTCTATTAAACGATGACTGGGAACCCAAATTATCTGATTTTCAATGTTCCATGAAGATTGAAGTATCTCAAAGGCACCATTCATTTCATACTAATACTGCTATTCGTGTGAAAGGGTATGGAGACCCAACATATATTGAGACTAAAAGTGTGAACCACAAGTCAGATATGTACTCGTTTGGGATAGTGTTGATGGAACTACTATGTGGCAGGCAATCAATAATTGACAACAAAAATTATAATCAGTTGGTTCAGCTAGCCATTACCCTTTATAGGGAGAAAAAACTCATTAATATAATTGATCGGGAACTATTGAAACAAATGGATTCGCATTCATTCAATACATGTTTGGCGAAATAGTGTATGAGTGTTTGGACAACGAATCGATCGACCCAAATATAGATGACATTGTCCCAAGACTCGAGAAAGCTTTGGAACTTCAATTGAAACCACAAAATTATGTAAGGCCTTTGTTTCTCTTCATAATATGTACCGTATATACTCTGTATTTATGTATTAGTTATAGTTTACTAATTAGTGTATTTATTGCAGTTGATGTTACAGGATAATAACTCAATAGTTGAAAGTACATCATCATCATCCATAGAGAAGAAGGTAAAATAAATTCTCTTAAATTTAGGCCATTGTGATAGAATCGTTGGCAATTAAAAAGGAAATATACATAACAACACAAACGTCCTGGGTAGAGTTTGGAGCAAACACTTTCAAAGTGGCTTTTTGCATTTTGAGGGGTGTTTGGTTAATCTTATTTGTAGGTTTATGAACTTATTTGAATTTGGTTTATATTTTATAAGCTTAAATTCTTTTTTGATTATAGACTTATCTTTTCTCTTAATAGACCACACCTAAGAGCATTCCCAATCATAACACTATAACACCAATAACACCGTCCACGTCAGCGTCACGTCAGCGTCACATCAGCTTTAACATTTAACATTAACATCCCAAAAAAACACCCACAACCATAACATCCCAATAACATCAATAACATTTCATATTTTCAATTTCAACCCCTAAACTAAAAAAACACTTCATTTATTAAAAAAAAACAAGCATTTCATTAAAATTGAAAACATTTTACAATACGAGATTAAAAAAAAAAAAAAAAAAATTACAACGAAATAAAAAAAAACGCACTGCAAATAAAACGTTACAACAAATTAAAGGAAATGACGAGAATAATGATCTAACGACGAGGTTTCAAGTTATATTTTTTGATGATTCGATCTTTTCGCATTGATCCACTCCACCACCATTGGATCTTGCCCTTCAAGAGGGCGCATCAAAAACTTTATCTTTCCAACCTTGGTATTGTGAGATCTTTTTCCTGCTGGGCCCGACACGCCGCTTCGCATGTTTCACGTTCATATGAAACTCGCTTGCCTCCCACATGAGGATTCCAACACCTCCGGTGAAGATTGAAGAAAGTATCGTCGTTGCCTCCCCATTGTTGTTTTTTGCGGTTAATTGAAGTTGAAAGATTGAGAGTATTGAGAGGATTTAGTAGTGGAAGTGTGAAAATGGTGTTTTAATTGTGTATTTATAGTGGTTTGTTTTTTGAATATATATATATATATATATATATATATATTTATAAAAAGTAGCCGTAGTGACCGAAATGAAATTTTTAAAACTTAACGCTACAGACCGTAAAATGAAAAAATTTTGAATTTTTTCATACTAACGCCGCTGGTTGGGTAACGGGGAGGACTAACGCTAAAGAACCATAACTCAAGGGTGTAACGCCGCTTAACGGCAAGAGTCGCTTCTCTTATAACGGGCGTACCGTTAGGATTGGGCATGCTCTAAGAAAAGCCGCCACCACCTTATGTTTTTAGAATTGTTATCTTAATTATTTTTTATAATTACACTTGTTTACCCTACGCCAATTAGCCAAACGCTACGATTGAGCCTATTTCACCCATTTACCTAGGGTTTGGGGCAGAGTGGCCATCTCCGTCCCTAAACCCGATTACCAAAGTCTTCCCCAAACCCGCCTCAATCCTCATCGGGGATTTAATCTGGGCCGAGCAAAGCCCCCAAACTCGCCTCGCGACTAGTCGGGATTATATCACGCTGTCATCTTTGGCGTGATTCACCACTAAAAGCCACATCATTTTAATTATGTAATCTTTCAAAGATTAAAAAAATATATATGTATATATGAAAAATGTTTTTTATTTCGTAAATACTAAAATAATGACGAGGCATGGATGTTATTCCCTGCCCAAACCTTATTAAAATCTCCGTCTAAGCCCCAAACCTGCCCCGTAACCCGATAAGCATTACCCGTCCCGGCCCAATTAGTTCGGGTTTTGAATTTTCTAGTCGGATTTCGGTTTTTTTACCATCCTTACATTCATCCATTCACTATGCATCATCCCAATGTAAACGTTAAATTAAACCTAAATTTAATCACCGTCACCAACTATGCTCTAATCATCACCCAACATCCATATCTAGTGGAATCCCTACTACCTTATCAACCGTCATATTGGTATGTGTTCTTTTATTTATTTTCCTCATCGCTAAAACTCACGTAATATTTTACTTTTTTTTTCTTTCAACGATAACGCTAATAATCTCTTCCGTTCTATTGTATCCATATAAACTCAACTTCATAACCTAATTGTTTTGGAGGCACATGAAACACAAATAAATTAAAATGTAAGTATGTAAAGTTACAAAATCTAGATACATATGTAATAATTTTGATTGATGATGTTTATTCCTTTTCGTGATTCCATAATCTTTGGTTTCCTTGCACCTAAACACAGTGGAGCTCCGAAACAAAGTCCAACGAGTTATGCATAGTAATGTTATGACACTTAAATCGACAAATGTTGTTTTCAAAATAATTAGTTTTGCAATCCAAAAAGATACCCGTTGCTCGTTTGGCTTCCACCTCTATGTAAATCCAAATTAATTGATAGAAATGAATAAGAACCAAAAGGAAAATCTATGCACCAAAAGTAACTTGGCTTATTTTATGTTTATATTGACAATGAGCCACCAAGTCGTGTTTGTTCTCAAATCAACACTCTACCAAAGACATCTTTGTCGTCAAGTCTTATGTTAATAGGAAATCTATATAATATAAATGTACACTCTACCAAAGACATCTTTGTCGTCAAGTCTTTGGTCAACTCTTATTTTAGAGTTGATCGGGGATCTAGCCTTTTATTATATATCTTTTCAACTTTAGTGTTTTTTGAGGTCATAGGTTTTGTTTCCAATCTCTGATCAAACATTAATATAATATCTGTCAAAAAAACAGTTCCAACACCTCAAAATAGAACTACAAGCTATAAAATCAGCAACCAACGAGTTTGATATTCCATTGGTCGGAAAAAGAGGATTTGGAAAAGTTTACAAGGGAGAACTCGTCCATTCGAAGGGGCAGTCAGTTGTTGCTTTGAAGCGCCTAAGTAAACACTGCATTTAGCAGGGAGACCCTGAATTTTGGAAAGAGATCATCATGCTTCTTTCTTACAGGCATGACAACATTGTCTCTCTCTTAGGGTTTTGTGCCGATTGTGGTGAGAAGATCCTTGTATACTAGTATGCCAAGAAAAGCCTCGACTTGTATCTTAATGACAAAGATCTCATGGGTACAACTTTTAAGATATGCATTCAGCGGCTCTCGGGGCTTGCTTATCTTCATGATCCTGGTCAGACCCAACAAAGAGTCTTGCATCGTGATATTAAAAGTTCCAATATTTTATTAGATGAAAACTGGAATGCAAGGATCGCAGATTTGGGTCTATCAAAGTTTGGTCCCGCAAACCAGCTATACACTTTTCTTGTCTCCAATGCTGTAGGGACAATTGGGTATTGTGATCCGTTATATGCAGAGACAGGTTTGCTAACTAAAGAG
Source organism: Chrysanthemum makinoi (assembly GCA_910596185.1). Taxonomy (NCBI): domain Eukaryota; kingdom Viridiplantae; phylum Streptophyta; class Magnoliopsida; order Asterales; family Asteraceae; genus Chrysanthemum; species Chrysanthemum makinoi. The sequence continues at coordinate 127,044,602 of OU343216.1, read as the reverse complement.
TCGGATGTCTACTTCTTCGAGTAGTGTTATTTAAAGTGTTGTGTGGGAGGTTGTGTATGAACAACCAGGATAAGCGCCAACCTTTAACCATATTGGCTCAGAATGCTACGTAACAAAAGACCATCGATGACATAATTTTTGGTAATATTAAGGATGAGATAAATCCTCATTCTTTGAAGGCGTTTACAACAATTGCTTATCAGTGTTTGATGAGAGAACAAGAACAACGTCCACTAATGACTAAGGTGGTGAATGTACTTGAAAGTGCACTTAAAGAGCAAGTAAGACTTTTTTCTTCTTTAAATTTATTCATGTTAAACAACTTTTATCATAATACCAATAACAGACAAAAGAGCATATGTTTGAAACAAAAACTTGATTTTGGTTGGTGGTCAAACATGTACCTTCCAATATTTTCTACACTTACGGGCATGAAGATTTTATTTTATTTTTCCTAGATTTCATAATCTGGGTACTTGTACTTATAACTAACGACACCTCTTGTTAGGTCTCTAATGAGCCACCGGCATCCAGCTCGCCTCCTGCAAAGGTTGGAGTTCCGATCGCTTTATCTGAGGGTCCCTCGATACAGTATGTGGATGTGCTAAATAGCTAGTATATATTGTACTTCTTTATGCCATTACATACTCGTCATATAATTGAACTTGCAATGTTTTTCTTTCAAGTTATATGTATGCATTTTCACAAATTTCCTTTTCGGGTTGACATGTGCAGAGACGAACGTGGCTGGAAAACAATGCTTCAAAAATTCAAGATTCTTTTGCCTGATATCTTTGTAAGCTCATTTCTATCTATATTCGTTTTACCTATTATGGTAATAATCACCCAAAAATGCCCATCTTTTACTGTTTAAGAATTAATCTCAGTTTAGAACATATTGTTAGTATATTTGTAATTCGTATTGATTATTTGTTTATATGTTGTTTCAGTGTTTAAGTTTCAAATGAAACTTTGATGATCAATAAATATTAAGAGTTGGAAGGCTAAACTGGAAAGAGGCCATAAGTTCATATTGAAAGAGATATTATGGAAAGTCTGTTACTGAGAAAATAACAAAAGACCATTTTTTGGGTTATTATCACTTTATACATCACAACGGGTGAGCAGAAACCGCACCGCAAACCGCAAACCAGCATCAAACCGCAAAACCCACACCACAAAACCAAAAAACCAATAATAAACCAAGCAAAAGCGGTTCCTGAAAATAAAATCGCATTTTGCGGTGCGATTTCGGTTTCCACCGCAATAACCGCACCGTACCACAAAGTCATATTCAAATATATTTGTATTTTTATTTTTAAATAAACCAAGTAAACTTCATAATTTTTGTATGATTAAATACTTTTGTTTATATTTTTATAAATAGTTATTTCAAACGTATTTTATTGGTTAATTATTATATATTTTGTATCAATTTACCATCAAAATTTAAAAAATTCTCATCTCATTTGACTTTTATTATTGTAGAGATTTATAATTTCATACTAGTACCAAATATTTTGTATATGTATGTTTCTACTCATTATGTAATCTTATGATATATTTATCTATACTACATGTAATGAGTGTATGGTCAAATTTTAAAAAGTGAAATCTTGAAAGTCAAAGGTGAGAGAAATGCACAGTGTAATTAATACTCTTATTAAAACACCCCATTAGTTAAAAGTACAAGTATTTATTTACATTGTATAACCAAATAAAAGCATATCTACCAAATTAAAAACAACCAATTAAAACATTATTAAAAAGTACAATAAAATTTTCACAATGTACAATTTAAACAAACTACAACATAATCCAAAATATAAAATAATTAAACACACCAATTAATGTTATTTTAAAACACTCTAAAATGAAAAGTGTATGTTATTATACACATTATACAAATTAATAAAATACAAAGCTTCATACAAGCTAACAAGTTGATAGTATATATAGTTTTGAAAAATCGGACCTAATTCAAATGGTTCAACCAGAACTGGTAAAGTGCGCCACCGTTCGCTAAACCACAAAGTCATCCTAAAACGATCCTAGGACCCGTTGAAACCATACAATTTTGGGATTAGGTCTCATCGAGATCAATTTATTCGGTTAATCGTCACAGGATACCCGCCGCCGAAACGTGTTGATACCCTGCTATATTATATATAAAGGAAAACCCAAAAAGTGAAAAGTGAAAAGTTGAAACTAAAAAAAGAAATGTTGAAAACATATATTTCAAAAACGAAACTATTAATACACATCGAAAACCGGGTTAACCTGGGACATTTAAACCCTGGGCCAAGTGACCAATTGACCCATTTTCCACCAAACCTCAACGGTTGACAAACACCCATACCTGCAACGTTTAAATCAGTTAACCACCCGTTTTAACCGGTTTCAAAACATTATTTTTAATCCCCAAATCTACAAAAAAAAAATTATTTTTCGTTTATAAATCCCAAATAATTTTTTATCACTAAACGATTCGCTATAAACTCGCTATATGCACGGTACTCTTCTAGTTCTATAATAAATGTATACCAAAAATAGAATAAAAAAACTTTAAAACCGCAAAACCCGCAAAACCAAAACCGCTAAAAACCGCAAAATCCGGAACTGCAAAACCCACAAAACCGGCTGTGGATTCTTATTTTCTAAAACCGCAATTGCGGATGTGGTTCAAGTTTACAAACCCGCACTAACCCGACCATGCTCTCCCCTCGCATCACATTGATGATTGATGAAGAAATTATAACATGAGAAAGAAAATAAAATCATTTTACACATTCTTTTGATCTTTGTACATCTACAATTGTAATGTTGTTATATTATGCACAAGTTTATTCATAACTAGGGACGGGCCTACATGGGTGTTGAGTGTGGTACGGGCTACATCCGATACTTGGTCACTAAATAGCCGAAGATTTCAAAATTGTCGTTTTTTATATGCGTAACCCCTAACAAATTTTTTGCTGCTTTCATTTCTTACATTGTAAATTTAGTTAGCCCACCAATTTTTTTATGCAATACTCTTTTGAAAATCATGAATCCGTCTATGTTCATGACATTGATGAAGAAACTATACCATGTGTAGAATTTTGTGCGTATTACATACTTGAAGTCAATATAACATATTGGGATACATCTTTTAGGCAATGTTTGTTTAGGGGTGTGAACACTGTGCGACTGGATTTGTCACAATAATTGTTGTTTGGTAGCTAAAATGAATGAGTCGAAACTTTTACCGACAACTTTTTTAAATACTTACTAATTTGACCGGTTTCATCCTGATTCCAACTTATAGTGACATATGGACCCTACACATGGTTTGTTTTTCTTGCATTTGATCATCTTTTAGTTAATTTTAACTTTTTATATTTAATAAAATATTTATTTTGTTAAAATCGAGTGAAAATTTTATTATTTTTTATTTAAAATATATTATAAAATAAATTTCAATAAATATAATTTCTTTTTCTCGAACCTATTTTAAATCCAAATCTTATACTAAATTCAATCCAATCCAACTCAACTTATAAACCAAACGGGCCCTTATAGTTTATGACAATTTGGCATAATGTTTGGACTCGTTTATAATATTTAATGATGCGGGGATGAGAAATTTAAATATTTTTTTTATCACATCTCTTATCTTTTATATAATAAAAGAATTACATCATTTCGGAATGTTTTTGTAAAACCCTTCTCATTGAAAAAAAAATTAAACTAATAGGAGAGGTTGATTTTGCCATGCAGTTAAAATCGGGCATGATGCTGACGGGTTAATAAAAGTCAAAATTAAATTGATTTTGGTCAACTTTTAATTAATTTGGTGGAGAAATTTGGTTGAGAATAAAACACATAAAAACATAGTGTCAAATAATATGTGAAAAAAAAACTCTTAAAACAAAGAGGAGCTAATTAATAAAACTTAGTGGTTAAATTTTTAAAAATTGTATAGAATTAAGTGTAATATTATAAGATTCCATATTTTTAATAACTTTGAAATTAAACAAATACTCCCTTATACTTTATAAATTAAAATACAAATATATGTTGTTTTAAAACTCCAACATATAAATATACATAAGATTATAAATATCATTTTTTTTACTATTTATGTTTACTAAGGACTCATTTATTTCATATTAAAAGTAATGACAAATGTGTGGACACCTAATTTGTATATTAAATATGGTTAAATTATTGAAAAAGGGAATATAATTATCAAACTATAAGTACGAAGCACTGAATATGAAAAAAAAAACGGGTTGAACTTTTAACAACTACTCATATAATTTTTATTTATTTATATAAGGATAGAAAACTATTTTAAAAATTTTAAAGAGTATATTTTAACATTATCAACGTTTATTATGTGCAACTAAACTCGCATTTTGTGTGTGAAATATAAATAGGAACATCAACATATATATAAGCTAAATATAGTTGAATCTTGAGTTATCTAACAGTTTGTTTTACAAAATTTGATTATACAAAATTCTAATGGATATTAATGAATAATGAAAAACTCGTGCATACATATATAATTATATATAATTACTTTTAAAGGCACAATATTCAGCATTGATATAAAATAATTTTTTTTGTCTAAACCATGTGCGTGCACAGATATTATAACTAGTATATATAATAAGGGAAAAGAAAATAAAATAAAACAAAACATAGCGGTTTTGGCATAATCAAATTCGATCAATATTAGAGCTGGGTTTTTTCAAGTGACAAAATTGTGTCCTCTTATTTGTAAAAAAAATCAACATTAAATTAGTTTGGTCAAATTTTTAATAAATTCGGCTTAACAGTGTATTTCTTTTGGGAAAATTCTCTAAATGCCCTAGTTGCCCAAGTTATTTACCCCAAATGCCCCACTATTTTTTCAGTTCTCATAATGCCCCATGGGCAACTCTCCCAACTCAATATTTGGGCAACTATCCTAAATAAATGACATGTGTCCCATTTGTAGGGCAACTTGACTTATCTACAGTACAGTGTACTAGAAATATATGGGCAACTTTGACTTTCAATGTGGCAACTGACAATTTTGTCTTTTTGCCAAAAGTATGGTATTTTTATTCTAAAAAGTACATAAATAATGGGCAACTGGGTCCCACAAGGTTGTACTTTGGGCAACTTATGATGTATAAAGTATTTTTTTTATGGCATTGAATGTATAAAAGAAATTAAAAAGGTATAAGCAATTTTTTAACCTTTATACCTTTATACATTTATACATTTATACAGTGAAACTTCCTCAACACACTTCTTATTTGAAACCACCACACTTATCAACACAATCTTCCTCAACACACTTCTCAGCAAGAGCTAACACACTTCTCTGACCAGTACATCGCCACAACACTGTCCGATCTAATGTCTATCAGAAAAACGATTTGGGCTAGGGTAAGTAATTTTACGTATTTTCATCTATTGATTTATGGTTTTGTTAATTTATGGTTTCGCTAGTTTAGGGTTTCGATAATTTATGGTTTCGCTAATTTAGGGTTAACTTTTACGTAATTGTTCTTGTTTGATTTTGGGTTTCGATATTTTAGGGTTAACGTATTGGGTGATTAATTGTTCTTGTGGTTTTAGTGATTTGTTGGTACTTATTAAGTTTGACAAACAAAATGATGGATGTTGTTGTAGAGTAAGTCACTAAACCATTGTAAGATAAGTGCTACTAAGTGAATAAAGCGAGTTGATGATGGTGCAAACCGTTGTTAACGAAACAAAATACACTGAAAATAAATCTGACACAACTAAATATAATCCGGTGATCCCAAGTTTGAGAGTTGTTAGAGTCGTAACCATCGTCTAAAGATACCGAGCAACCTTCAAATCGCTCTCATCCCACTCTGCATACAATGCATTGAATTCTCTGTCCGACGTTCTGTTGTTCTCTTTCAGCTTGATCCATACGAGCGCTTCCTCCATCTCTAACAGACTTCTTCACCCTGGAGCATAAGTCGCCCTTTCGGCTTCCTCCTTAAGAGCGCTTTCTTTGTGCTTTCTCCCGTTCTTCTTCTTCCTTAATAGCAGCCTCCTCCATTTCTAGTAAAAGTTGTTCTTCATCAAGTTGTTGGCCAAAGTCTTTTTCGAAACTGTTGGCCGGTCTTTTGTTCCGGACAGTTCCGAAATTGTTGGCTGAAGTCTTTTGTAGACATTTTTGATAAAAATTTGTAACCTATTTACCAACACCACTTTAATTTAAATTCACACATATAAGTTGGTAAGTTTGAAAATTTATTACCCTTAATATGTCAATAAAATGGTGCAGGTGGAACCTCTTCCATATAGTTGACATGGGCCCACATTGTAGTTACATAGTTGATTTATTGGGCAGCTTTTGCTTATTTAATTAAGCATTTAGTTATCTTAATAAAACACCAATGGTTTTGTATTTAGTACATGCAAGAGGTCTGAATGATGATTATCTTATTTGATAAGCAAATGATGTGATTTACCGTATGTTGGCATGGCAATTTTAATACATTATTTTGCAGCCACGGCGGTTATATCCTAATGTTTTTGTGTTTATCAACCCTTTTACAGATCTGAGCCTTGCTAATGCATATATCCCTGATTTTTGTGTTTATAAACCCTTAGTTAATACTCACATGGCATTTTTAATACTCACATAGATGATTAACATCTTCGGGTCAATCATGTTTCATTGTGGCTGGCATCCTATGGCAACACATGAATATATATTGTCTGTGAGAGTATATAATCATTTCTCCCTAGCGCGCCCGTCCCAATGAACCATGATTGGCTCTAAGATTTGTATCATGTATGTGAGTAAACTAGACATGTAACTTTTTCAAACAATTCCATTATGTATATATGATGTTAATTGGTAAGAGGTTGTGATGACAAGTATCTTATTAAATCATTCAAATGATGCGATATTCCGTTTCATGGCGCAGCAATTCTATAGTATTGCAGCCATGGCGGTTGTATCCTGATGTTGTGTAAACTATTGATTTATACGATCGAGCCTCCGTATTATGTTACGAAACTAACATATGAATGATCAAAGATGGATGTACTATTTGAAGCCATGACGTTATATCTTAGATGCATAAGGTTGACCAATGCATATATAGTTTGTTTACTTATTATTCAGCTTTGTGATTGAATGGCATGTCAGACCTAGGATCATTTGTGTGAATCATAAATCAACCTAGATCTGACATGCTATTCAATCACCAAACCTGGATTGCGGGTGAACAAACAAGTATATGGAGGAGCTTTACACCAATGTCAAAGCCGATTGTTGCCAATGGGGCATTTAGGGAAGTTAATTTTTTCATATTTTGATATTTTGTTACTTTATATTATGATTGGTTAAGTAGATACTATGATGAGGGTTGAATCTCGGTAGAAGGTGGTAAAAGGGTTTACTCAGAGTTCATAATGTGTGTGTTTTAGTGTGTATTTTTGGTGTGAAACTGTGTGTGTGAGAGAAAGAGGTCGATACGAAAAGAGATAAAAAGGTTGGTAAGGATAGTGGTGGAATGGTGGCGAGAGATATGGAAGGGTTTGTGAGGTGCCCCATTAACCCCACTTCACTCTGCACTATTGTAGCACTATCATTACAAACCCTTTCATCTCTTTTCTTATCATCTCTGTTCTCTCTCTCTCTCACACACACATACAGAGTTTCACACCAAGAATTACACACTAAAAACACATACACGGTTATGAACTCGTAGAGCAAACTAAACCATTTTGCACCACCTTTCTGCCCTTCGAGATTCAACCCTCATCATCAGAGTATCCGTAACAAGAAATGAGTGTCATATAATTGTTATAGACTGTTGATATATGTAAAGGAGTTAGTTAACGAAGAAGGAACAATATGATATACTTGTGGATTCAAAGTCAAGTTGAAAGTAAGAATGTGGCCATACGCAACTTCATACATTCAAATTGTCTTTGAATATCTCGATGATCACGATAGTGTGTATTGTTCATGACACGCCACACTCCATGATTATCCAACTGAAATGCTTTTCTAGAATCCACGAATTGTAAAAAAGACGTTGGTACTTTGAGCTTCCCCTCGAAAACCCATTCCTATGTCACTGTCATAGCAATGGGTTTTGACATGCCAATGGGATTTCGAGTGGAGGGTCAAAGTACTAAAGTTTATCCACTTGTTTATAACATATTGACAAGCAAATTTGTTAACCAACTCCTTTACATAGGTAATTGTTTGAAGTAGTTGGTTTATTTTGGGACACGCGTGTATTTGTGATATGCAAGAGGCTGTGATGACAAATTATCTTATTTGACACGCAAATGATGTGATTTACCGTATGTTGGCATGGCAATTTAATTACATTATATTGCGCCATATGTTATATCTTGATGTTCCGTGTTTATCCAACTTTTTTGAGATCTGAGCCTTGCTAATGCATATTACAATGCACACTCAGTGTTGAAGTTTATATGAGTCCTGTATACTTGTTATAGACTATTGCTATGTTTTTTAAAAAAGTTAAGGATCAATTTGATATACTTGTGGATTGAAAGGGAAGTAGAACATTTCTAGGTGGCCACGTTACTTTGTGTATGCGTAGGGAATTTCAGCATAGCCCATTCTATCTTCCAATTTGCCTTTTGTTTTTTCAAATCTATCCAGCGCCGCGCCTTTGCCCAAAGGGAGTTGAAACGACAAAAGGTACTGTAAGGGGATTCAGAAGGGTTCACTAAGTTGAAATTCCATACACATGTACAAAGTAACGTGGCCACATTGGTATGTTCAACTTCTTTTTGAATCTGCAAGTATATCAAATTGTTCTTTAACTTTTTTTAAAAACATAGCAAAACTACACATACGAGGTGTGTGTGTATGAGGATGTGACGACATGTATCTTATTAAATCATGCAAGTGATGGATATTCGTATCTTGGCGTGGCAATTATATACTTTATACTATTGCAGCCATGGCGGTTATATCCTGATGTTTTGTAAACTATTGATTTATACAGATCTGAGCCTCATTCAAAAGTTTAAAAAGTTGTCTAAAATTGGGCCATTGTTTATTTGGTGTGAGTATGATACAAATAATTCATTTGTTAAATATGATTGCGCAGATAGGAAGTCTCAGATATGTTTTTTTATTGATTGTAGTTGTGGTAAGATACTTGTTAATTGTTAACTTGTTTTTTTCTTGTAAGGAATAACGGCCAATGTCATCGTTAGGAGCAAATTGAAATACTTTTCAATAATTAAAGAAAAGATGAATCATACTCGAAGGAAATTGTTTAGGACAACCTGTTTTGGAGGGTGGCTGGATATGTTTTGACCATGAACCACACATGTTAGATTATGTTTTACAAAAACAGGGTTTTGTGGATAAAACAAGCTATGACATGCCCCTATATATATACTTGATGGTCGTAGTCTACACTTTGGTCGAACCGAGTTTTCTCTTATAACAGGCTTTCGTTTTGGGACAACAAGTTTTGATTTATATAGTTCAGGGGATTTAACATTTAAGTTGAGGGTATTTCCAAAAAAATAGGGGTAAAACTTTCCAACTTAGATCTTCTTGGTGTTATTGAGGATGAAGAGTTGTTCGGTAAATTAACTGATGAAGACGCAGCCTGGTGTGTCTATTGTTATCTTTAGAGGTTATTTATGGGTCATTATTGGTAGAAGAGGTGGATGATTCACTCATTCGTTTGGTCGAAGACCTAGATTCATGGAATTCCTTTCCATGGGGGGAGCACATTTGGAGGCACTTGTACGACTAGATACTAGACGTTGTATCAAACCACAAGTGGGAACACCTAAAGGGTCTGGAAAGAGACCGGAAGTATGTTCCAACATACACGGTTGTGGATTTGTTGGGCATTCAAGGTTATTTCTATTTATATTATCTATTCTTCGTATTATTATTGAACCCAAGGTATGAGAGTAATGCATCTTTATTATTGTAGATATGGATTCTTGAGTCGTTTGAAAGAAGCAGCCGTTGGTGGAATAAAGTCCCAGATGTCATACCAAGGGCAATATCGTGGTCAAGGAAACTAATGTTTACAAGATCGGATTATGGATTGCTATTTGGCAAGGTAAAACACATTCAAATGTTTCAATGCATTAGACGAGCACCACCGGACTGGTATATGCAATTTAATTTCCTTGTTGTTGATGATGTTATTTAGGACTCGAAGATAATTTATGATCTGAAACCAACATTAGACGAGCACCAATCGGAGTGGTATATTCAATTTAGGGAATTTTACCTGCACTACATACCAAGGACAAATTAATACAGATGATTACGATGTGTATCTACAAAAGTTGGCTGCTGACGGAAACGGTAGGACGAAAAAAAGTATTTACCGATTGTGTCTAGGGTACGACCAGTAGTCTTCTATCAGAAATCACCAAGGATTGTGTCATTCAAAAGTTGAATTCTCGTGTTTTCAAACTCGAGGCTATTATTCAGGTTATTTACTAGTCAATGTTAAATAATAACTATACGTTTATATTAGAATTATTGTTAAGGATAATACCCTTTATTACTTTGTAGGTCCTTGCATGTGAAAGAACTTGCGGATTTCGGGTAGGCCAGTTCATCGATATATTATCTTTATTTCTTTAAACTATCCGTTTGGTTAACAATGAACTTTATTTCCTTACAGATAAATTGGACTTTACTGCTTCTTTTCCCACTCCTATGAGTTTCGAGACCAACTAAATCGCGAATTCTACGAATTGGTTGACTCTCTTATTTCTAGCAATGTTCGAGCCGGCTGATTGTGATAATGAGGATGATGTAGTTCTGGTAATGTGATTTCCAAATGTACACTTTTGCCATAGTATAGTATTAAATGTATTTTAAATGCATCACCTGTTACTCAAGAGTATCTGTTGGAAGAGGAATTAAGGTTGAGGAAAGAAGAGGAAGAACGGTGGAGACTGGAAGAACAAAAGATGATGGAAAAGGATTTTCTAATGGCGATGATAGAGGAGAAGAATCGCAGGTTGCAAAAGGCAAAGTTGTTGAAGATTGAGAAGGAAAAGAAAAAGAGGTCTATAGCTTTCTATAATTCAGACCATTGGAAAAGAGCCAAGGCAGACATAACACCTGACATGAGGAGTAAAAAAGATGGTGCTGAGTCGTCGTATATCTGGTCAAAAAGATTTGTGGAATCGAAAATAATCGAACACCTGGGTGCCGGATCCGATATGACCGAACAGTTACAAAATGTTAAACCTTAGGTTGAGGTATGAAAAACAACTTTTAACATTTATAAATTTTTAAAGTGTTTTTAATTTACGTGTTAGTAACAACGTGTGTTTAGGTTCTTTCCCGAAGGAACAAGGCTATCGACAAAGTACATCTTATTGATGAGTACGACGAATTTCTTGGAAAGCAGGGGCCCCTTCGATGTATGTTTCCTTGGTCGAAAGAAGTTCGTGTGGATCGGAGGTTTTGGGAATCCTTAGTGTGTTTAGACCCTCCTAAGAAAGGTTGGCTTATGGACGAGGTAACAGTCACGCATATCTTTCACTCCGATAGTATATTCATTTTATATTGTTGCTTTTATACCCTAATCATTTTTTATTGTTGCTTTATAGCACATAGAGTTGTGGGTGGAATACATGTTGTATTTCAGACCCGATGGCGCTGATTGGGCTATGGTTACTGCATACTTTGTTCAGCTGCTCTTACAACACTCCATCCCCATTTGGTATGTTAACGGAGAAAAGTACAAACTCCAATGGCTGATGTTGAAGGTAATAGTTGTGTTCATTCCTTTATACATATATTGGGTATGTGTTTTGTTAACCTGCCTTTGGTATTATACGGGTTTATATGCCTATCAATGAAAAGGAAAACATTGGTTTCGCTCGATTCCATATTAGGACGGGGTTGTAACATTTTATGACAGGGCTATAAGCCTGTCGTGAGTGGCGTCCTTGGTACAAGGAGATGCGGGCATGTTTACATGTACCATTGCTTTAAGTTCTTAATTGTTAAATGTTTGTCAAACTAGTTATTCACTAAGTTGCCTATCAATGAAAAGGAACAACAGTTTTGTAAGTTGTAGTTACAAACAAACTAGTTATTGACTAAGTTGCCCATGCGTCATAGTTGCCCAACTATAATAAATTATGGAACATACACTTTCAAGTGTATATGAACCTGCCCCTTGTACTTGTTCATTAATTTGATGGTAGTATTAAGCAACAACTCAAGTCTTTAAACTCCAACTTAACTGTTTAACCATTTAATACAAGTACTATTTCTTAAATGCATATCTTATGGGTTGGTCCCTAGATATGAATGCTCTAATTGTTCTATTATAAATACTCTTACTGTCCATACAACACTAAACACATACTTACAGTTTAATAGTTGCCACAAAATTATTGTGAAAGTTGCCCATCTTAATTGATTTCAAAGTTGCCCATTAAAATTTCACGATGTCTGACACCATTCCAATTGAAGTTCAAATGGACATAGTTAATAGGCTCTCAGTGAGGTGTGTGGCTCAATGCCGCAGTGTCAAGGCTGGAAGTCTTGCATAGACAACATGCATTTCACCGTCCGTTATGGTGTTTGAATCAATCCACCAGTTTCATACATTTTGCTGTACAGGCAGAGTCATAAAGGTTACGTTGGTTTGGTAGATCAAAATTTTCATGTGAACCCTCTTTCCTCAAACATTTCTTTTTTCTGACGTCAAACCAATTGGTTGGTCACATGGAGTTTGGGGTTTTACCTATGGACCAATTGTCCGTGATACCATGGCGGTCGTTTGGAACCCAACCATCAAACGATCGTCGCCACGTTTGTCCCCTATTTGAACACATCACAGGAGTATGAAAAACGCTTTTTGGCTTTTGGGATTCGTCCTGACAATTTAGATCCGACCTTCCTAAAAATTTCATACCCATTCAATCCAACACAGCCATGCACTGTCTTAATTTTCACCTTCTCAAAACAATGGACGCGTTAGTCAGCATTGCTTGCTTCCTAACACAATCAATCAAAAAGCTAGTCAAGCAAATGTTGGGGGTTATATCTATTGGTGTGGTTATCAACGGTTGTATGCTAACGATGGTACCACATTCGACAGCTATTTGAATGTTTCTTTTGACTTGCTCACCCACCGTTTCCAAGTCCTCGACATACCTGATGAATTAATAGGCAAACTTCCTTTACCGTTCTATGTTTCAAACCTAAGAGACGATCTTGTGGTTTCTGGAAACATTCAGGGGGATGTCAGTTCTGTTTTCTCTATATGGGTTATAACGGTTGTTGGTGGAACGATAGCATCTCGCTAACAGCTTCTTAGCATCACCACTCCAATACCACTCAAATTAATTGGTTTTGACGACAACAACGACCCTGTACTTGAACTTGGAAACCAGGAAGGATTTAACGCAACCATTGTACTATACAAGCTTGCTACTGGAAACTTCCAGCACATGGGCATCGAGGGAGATGTTGGTCCTTTTGTTAAAACCGTATTTGTGAATCACTTATTTTGCTTGCTCATCGTGATATGGCGGTTTATTAGGATGTCTGGTTTCATTGTAGTTTGGTGTAGTTTACGTTTTCGGTGGATGTTGTAGCTTCAGTCGTGATGTAAACATTTAAGTTTTTATGTATTGTGTTAAGTTGGTATGTAAAATAACAAAATATGTTTGGATGTATATACAGGCTGGACTACCGATCGTTCTAGAGAAAGCCGTGTCTTCCGAAGAAAGGTATAAATTCGACAACATATGCAATTACCTTCAAGAATGCACCCAACGTTCCAGATCAGGGGACTCTGTTTGGTGATTGTGGTATCTGGGTATGCATATTCTTATACAGATTGTCACATGGGAAGTCATTGGCCGTCGATAACCCTGTACAGGCTGCCCTTGCATATCGTGAGCATATGGCTAATTTTTTTTAAAACATAGAGTATGTGTTTGGTAGACATGTTGTTGTCATATTTGGTTGTAATTGTAACTGTTTGTAACAAGGGATGAATTTTGTATTAGGGTATGTAGTAGCTAAACTGATGTATCAACTACTTTAATTAATGTGAACCCCAAACAGGGATGTATTATTTTGTTAATATCGTTGTCATTAAAAAGTTCGCATGGTTGCTTTTTGTATCGAGCTCTATTTAAAGAATGTATCGGAGGGAATGTCATTTTGGCGATAAGTGCCCTTTCATGGTGGCCTTTTATTACAACTTATTAATTTTCTTGTTAAGTTATCTTTAAATAATGAAAAGCTTTTCATTTTGATGTATGTTGTTGTATCCCCTACCGTTCGAAGAAACAACTGCTGCAGTTAAAAGAATGTACGATGGAATTCTTCTCAATTTGCAAGATAAGTGCCCTTTTCATGGTGGCCAATTTAGGTTAACTACTTACTAATTTTCTTGTTAACATATTTTTAATGACATATTCATCAGTGCTTTGATCCTTCTACCCGTGGTTTCAAGAATGCTTATATCCGTGGTTCCACTGACAAAGGGAGAAGAAACCACGGCTAGTGGAGAAGAAACCACAGCTAGTTGAGAAGAAACCACGGCTAGTTGAGAAGAAACCACGTCTAGTTCAGAAGAAACCACGGCTAGTTCAGAAGAAACCACGGCTAGTTTAACACAAACCACTGCAACTAGTACTTGTGAGGTAATTCTATCCAACAATACTTAATATGCACACACTGTTATGGTAACCACTTCAAAATACAATTTAAAATTAAGGTGCGAATGAAAAAAAAATGAATTCATACAAATTTAACAACCCATTTTATTCAATTCAATATCTTACAATCGCATTTCATGGGTCACACACAACCACTACAAGAACACTCATAATAAGATAACGGACACATACTACTGCAAAAACAACAAACAACATAGAACACACTGAAAAGACACACACTTAGAGATCCATCAAGCCCCTGAGTTTCTCGATAAAGATGCCATTGTTCGCAGCATTTAGCTCCAGTTCCCGTGAAATGATACGCATCTGCATGATCTTTTGATCATCTTTACCATTTACCCCCCTCAAATATTCTGCTTTTTTGAGCATGCCTATTTCCAACACTCTCCAATTCTTGAATGAAGCTAAGCCTTTCTTCAGTTATTTGAAGCAATCTTCCCAAGCAGCATTCAATTGTTGTGCCATCCAAACATCTTCGCCAGAGGCTTGGTAGCAATAGAAGACTAACATATCAGGCCAGTTGTTAGAATTTGCATCCGCTCTAAGCTTATCACACCTAGGAAATCTAGACATTTCCTTATCCCAATACTTTATCACAAATAAAAAATAAAAAATAAACTCGTTAACTAACAAGGTGGGCTTGCTGTCTTTAAATAGGCAAGCAGCAAATACATACATTACTGTAACTGATTTGTATTATCATGACACCAATTCATGTCCTCATATAGCATTTGTCACATGATGCACAGTTGCTCCCATATTATTGAATAACATCCAAAAAATTATGTACAACCTTTCAAATGCTTTAAACCCCATCCACATATTCTCCCTATATTTGTTTTTTTCACTTACACATGGTCACAAGATTTACTATTTCTGAACAAACATCCAAAACAGGACAAATTCTAGCTGGTTTTGCCCTGGCCTTTTGCATTGACTAACCTTTCACAATTATTTACCATGACAAAATACAAATACTTGGTTAATACAAACACAACGTTTTATTCATGACAAAATACAAATACTTGGTTAAAACTACACAACCATATGCAGTAGTGTTTAACTTTTTTATTATCTTCGAACCACAATCAAACCACACAACCATGTGCAGTAGTGTTTAACTTTAAGCATACACATACTTAGCCGTACACAACCATTTAGCAACAATTACATTAGTTAAATAAAGAGAACATTGAACTAGTAATTATCCATGTTATTGAAATCATCCAAGTGATATGTATTTGATGATTCAGGGAGTGAGTTTAGGTTAATGCAGAATTATTCTACGTAACCCTCCCAACCGCTGTTACTTGGTTCACCATCCCAACGTACGGCATCCCAATCCTGGTAAATTCTCCCATTTTGAAAATACTCGTCGTCCACTTGCGATTGTGGGTCATCTTTCAACTGAAAATGAGTACCGACGTACGTTTACGCTGTCCCTGTTCAGGTGCCATCTCTTGCATAACTTCTTTACCATTGTCTGTCCTGCTATTCGTTTTTTTCTTACAACAAATAGAACCTATCTTGTCGAATACTAAAAACAATATTAGATATACATTTGAATGAACTATCTAGGTTACCCTTTTCTGCGCAATGGTTCCATGCAATCTGCATGGGTATGCCCTACGGTACCACACCTCCCACATTTTCTAACTTTTAGCTCCTCATTTTTTGATGGGAAGCGATCTTTGTTTTTAGGTCTTCCTGCCTGCCTCTTGTCCATCAACGGCGGTTTAACCTTTTGCAAGTTACCCGGATCATGCCATTCTGACTCTATTTCCAAAGGATACACCATTTCATGATATGTGCCTTTGAGTGCAGTTTTTGTAAACCATATTTCCGCCCATTTGTTACAGTTAGTCAATTTTTATTCTCTACACACGGCACACACATGACCACATGGTAGTCCCGAAAGTTGCCATTTCCTGCACGTTATTCGTAATCAAAAACCATACACGAATAAACAACATTTACCGTAATTGACAACCTGTATATTGCATGTACCTGCAACTGCATTCATTCTTTACGAAATCAACAATATGACTATGACGATTGTCTATAACTTGGTACACAGCACACATGGCAATGCCTCTTACTTCCCAATTAGCACTCTTCCACATTCTCTGCTCAACCTTCCTAGATGCCCATTTTGTAAGTTCAAATTCTGGTGCGTCTGCAAAATAAGCGTACATCAGGTAACATTTATCGAACAAGTAAATGTGAGACGGCGAATATATAGTTATACCGTAGTATTTTTCGCGACGTTCGAAATACCAATCTTGTAGAAGACGTCTGTAGTACTCCAAGAGCATAGTTATTGGTACCTTTCGGACGTGCCTTGTTAATGAATTTATTGACTCCGCACTTTTTGACGTCAAATAATTGTATCTTTTCCACTAATATGCCCTTGACCACTTTTCGTACCCGCGTTTTCAAGTTTTTGACGGCTTCTGATTTTTTTTCACGAAGCTCTGAAATTGCATTATCAAAATCTTCAGTCGTATAGCTTTTGCACACCTTCCAGTACAAAGCCTTATGCTTTTTACGGGTGATATTGCAATTCATCATCAAGTGACGACAACAATAACCATGAAAGCAATTTGGAAATACTGTGTCACACGCTTTTGTTATTGAATGATGCCTGTCTGAAATAATCGCCAGATTAGGCACTTCACCAATGCATTCTTTCAACCAACCCAAAAACAATGTCCAAGCTTCAGCGGTCTCACCTTCTGCGACCCCGGTAGCGATTGGAATAATCTGATTATTTCCGTCCATACCAACAGCAAGCATGTTGGTTCCTAGATACTTCCCTTTCAGATGCGCAACATCAATTATAATCAATGGCCGCATGAAGGCTATAAAACTCCGAATCTAGTATCGTTAAGTATATATTAGTGATTAGCATACGTTAAAGCTTAATAAGATGTGTGTATAAGAATAATAATAGTAAAAATACTAATACTAACAATTAATATAAATGTACCCGAAACTTACCGCAAAACCAAATGCTACAAAAACCATCTTAAATCTTCCAGCTTGCCTCATCGATGTGTGTTACAACCCTCGTTTTTTTAGCTTTAGGTTATGACAATATAAAGCTAACTGCTCAAACTATTGTTCATGTTTACCGTTCAACACCTCAAAAGCCAAATTCCTACCCCCAAGCTCGTTTGTAAGAAACGTTTACTTTCATTCAAGACTCGATCTCGTTGTATGTCCTTTCCAAAGATATACCCTCCGAGTATCTTTCAATTTTTCGATTAGAAACTGACTAAGTAATTTCATTGTCGCATTACGATGATTAGGATGTAATTCAGTTCTTGAACATGTGTGGACATTGTTGATGCTAGAAACAAAGAATGTAAGCATCCGTTTTTTTTACGGGTGTATATGTTCCATGAGCAAATTTCATTTATACATTTCACTGCACTGGTATCAGATTTAATAACTTTGTATTCAAAGCGCTCAAGTAATGATTTCTTTCCAATAGTAAACATGCATTCTGCTTTATTATAAAATTCTTTATGTTTAAAAAAAAAGGTATCGGTTTTTTGGGAATCGATGTTTTTTAATTCTGGTTGTGGTGCAGTTGGTGGCGTAGGCATATTTTTAAATGAGTCTCTTTGCGACGGAGGAAGTGAATGATCAGGTTGGTGAAAAAAGGTATCCTCGACCTTTGGTGTGTCATGATAACTATCATTGTGAGGCAAATGAAAATTCGTGTCTAATGATAAATGATTAAGATTGAAGATGATTTTACCTCTGAAGGTGGTGGTTCTTTGTTGAATTAACAGAGTTTGAGTAAGGTCACCTTGGACACCAAAATGAAGGATAAATTTAGTTAAGTTAGATTATCGCATCATAGACTGATGCATGTTTCTTTCCTAAACTTAATCTTAGTTTAAGAAAACATGTAATTCACTTCTTTAAAGTTCATATATTTCACTTTCCGTGACTTGCATGTTTGTTTCCGTGCTTATATACTTAGAAATTATTCATTAATTTATATAAAATGCATCAATGATGCGCGGCTAGATGCTTCCCATTCATACAATCATCTAATAAGTACATCAAAGAGTTATCCAGTAAGGACTACTATCAAAAGACTACATTAACATAACCTCCTAAACCATCTATGGCC
>OU343216.1:126946556-127025634 GCA_910596185.1 Chrysanthemum makinoi | reverse complement strand
AATCATCAAATACATATCACTGGATGATTTCAATAACATGGATAATTACTAGTTCAATGTTCTCTTTATTTAACTAATGTAATTGTTGCTAAATGGTTGTGTACGGCTAAGTATGTGTATGCTTAAAGTTAAACACTACTGCATATGGTTGTGTGGTTTGATTGTGGTTCGAAGATAATAAAAAGTTAAACCCTACTGCATATGGTTGTGTAGTTTTAACCAAGTATTGTATTTGTCATGAATAAACGTTGTGTTTGTATTAAGTATTTATTTGTATTTTGTCATGGTAAATAATTGTGAAAGGTTAGTCAATGCAAAAGGCCAGGGCAAAACCAGCTAGAATTTGTCCTGTTTTGGATGTTTGTTCAGAAATAGTAAATCTTGTGACCATGTGTAAGTGAAAAAAAACAAATATAGGGACAATATGTGGATGGGGTTTAAAGCATTTGAAAGGCTGTACAAATTTTTTTTGGATGTTATTCAATAATATGGGAGCAACTGTGCATCATGTGACAAATGCTATATGAGGACATGAATTGGTGTCATGATAATACAAATACAGTTAACAGTAATGTATGTATTTGCTGCTTGCCTATTTAAAGACAGCAAGCCCACGTTGTTAGTTAACGAGTTTATTTATTTTTTTTATTTGTGATAAAGTATTGGGATAAGGAAATGTCTAGATTTCCTAGGTGTGATAAGCTTAGAGCGGATGCAAATTCTAACAACTGGCCTGATATGTTAGTCTTCTATTGCTACCAAGCCTCTGGCGAAGATGTTCGTATGGCACAACAATTGAATGCGCTTGCGGGAAGATTGCTTCAAATAACTGAAGAAAGGCTTAGCTTCATTCAAGAATTGGAGAGTGTTGGAAACAGGCATGCTCAAAAAACAGCAGAATATTTGAGGGGGGTAAATGGTAAAGATGATCAAAAGATCATGCAGATGCGTATCATTTCACGGGAACTGGAGCTAAATGCTGCGAACAATGGCATCTTTATCGAGAAACTCAGGGGCTTGATGGATCTCTAAGTGTGTGTCTTTTCAGTGTGTTCTATGTGTTTGTTGTTTTTTGCAGTAGTATGTGACCGTTATCTTATTATGAGTGTTCTTGTAGTGGTTGTGTGTGACCCATGAAATGCGATTGTAAGATATTGAATTGAATAAAATGGGTTGTTAAATTTGTATGAATTCATTTTTTTTTCATTTGCACTTTAATTTTAAATTGTATTTTGAAGTGGTTACCATAACAGTGTGTGCATATTAAGTATTGTTGGATAGAATTACCTCACAAGTACTAGTTGCAGTGGTTTGTGTTAAACTAGCCGTGGTTTCTTCTGAACTAGCCGTGGTTTCTTCTGAACTAGACGTGGTTTCTTCTCAACTAGCCGTGGTTTCTTCTCAACTAGCTGTGGTTTCTTCTCCACTAGCCGTGGTTTCTTCTCCACTGTCAGTGGAACCACGGATATAAGCATTCTTGAAACCAACGGTAGAAGGATCAAAGCACTGATGAATATGTCATTAAAAAATATGTTAACAAGAAAATTAGTAAGTAGTTAACCTAAATTGGCCACCATGAAAAGGGCACTTATCTTGCAAAATGAGAAGAATTCCATCGAGTACATTCTTTAACTTTGCAGCAGTTGTTTCTTCTGAACAGGTAGGGGATACAACAACATACATCAAAATGAAAAGCTTTTCATTATTTAAAGATAACTTAACAAGAAAATTAATAAGTTGTAATAAAAGGCCACCATGAAAAGGGCACTTATCTGCCAAAATGAGAAGCATTCCCTCCGATACATTCTTTAAATAGAGCTCGATACAAAAAACGCAACCATGCGAACACTTTTAATGACAACGATATTAACAAAATAATACATCCCTGTTTGGGGTTCACATTAATTAAAGTAGTTGATACATCAGTTTAGCTACTACATACCCTAATACAAAATTCATCCCTTGTTACAAACAGTTACATTACAACCAATATGAAACAACATGTCTACCAAACACATATTCTATGTTTTAAAAAAAATTAGCCATATGCTCATGATATGCAAGGGAAGCCTGTACAAGTTTATCGACGGCCAATGACTTCCCATGTGACAGTCTGTATAAGAATATGCATACCCAGATACCACAATCACCAAACAGAGTCCCCTGGTCTGGAACGTTGGGTGCATTCTTGAAGGTAATTGCATATGTTTTCGGATTTATACCTTTCTTCTGGAAGACACTGGCTTTCTCTAGAACGATCGGTAGTCCAGCCTGTATATACATCCAACATATTTTGTTATTTTACATACCAACTTAACACAATACATAACAACTTAAATGTTTACATCTGACACACTGAAGCTACAACATCCACTGAAAACGTAAACTACACCAAACTACAATGAAACCAGACATCCTAATAAACCACCATATCACACATGAGCAAGCAAAATAAGTGATTCACGTAACGGTTTTAACAAAAAGGACCAAACATCTCCCTCGATGCCCATGTGCTGGAAGTTCCTAGTAGCAAGCTTGTATAGTACAATGGTTGCGTTAAATCCTTCCTGGTTTCCAAGTTCAAGTACAGGGTCGTTGTTGTCGTCAAAACCAATTAATTTGAGTGGTATTGGAGTGGTGATGCTAAGAAGCTGTGTAGCAGATGCTATCGTTCCACCAACAACCGTTATAACCCATATAGAGAAAACAGAACTGACATCCCCCTGAATGTTTCCAGAAACCACAAGATCGTCTCTTAGGTTTGAAACATAGAACGGTAAAGGAAGTTTGCCTATTAATTCATCAGGTATGTCGAGGACTTGGAAACGGTGGGTGAGCAAGTCAAAAGAAACAATCAAATAGCTGTCGAATGTGGTACCATCGGTTAGCATACAACGTTGATAACCACACCAATAGATATAACCCCCAACATTTTCTTGACTTGCTTTTTTGATTCTGATTGTGTTAGGAAGCAAGAAATGCTGACCTAACACCGTCCATTGTTTTGAGGAGAATGTGAAAATTAAGACAGTGCATGGCTGTGTTGGATTGAATGGGTATGAAATTTTTAGGAAGGTCGGATCTAAATTGTCAGGACGAATCCCAAAAGCCAAAAATCGTTTTTCATACTCCTGTGATGTGTTCAAATAGGGGACAAACATGGCGACTGATCGTTTGATGGTTGGGTTCCAAACGACCGCCATGGTATCACGGACAATTGGTCCATAGGTAAAACCCCAAACTCCATGTGACCAACCAATTGGTTTAACGTCAGAAAAAGAAATGTTTGAGGAAAGAGGGTTCACATCAAAATTTTGATCTACCAAACCAACGTAACCTTTATGACTCTGCCTGTACAACAAAATGTATGAAACTGGTGGATTGATTCAAACACCATAACGGACGGTGAAATGCATGTTGTCTATGCAAGACTTCCGAGCCTTGCAGACACTGCGGCATTGAGCCACACACCTCACTGAGAGCCTATTAACTATGTCCATTTGAACTTCAATTGGAATGGTGTCAGACATCGTGAAATTTTAATGGGCAACTTTGAAATCAATTAAGATGGGCAACTTTCACAAGAATTTTGTAGGCAACTATTAAACTGTAAGTATGTGTTTAGTGTTGTATGGACAGTAAGAGTATTATAAATAGAACAATTAGAGCATTCATATCTAGGGACCAACCCATAAGATATGCATTTAAGAAATAGTACTTGTATTAAATGGTTAAACAGTTAAGTTGGAGTTTAAAGACTTGAGTTGTTGCTTAATACTACCATCAAATTAATGAACAAGTACAAGGGGCAGGTTCATATACACTTGAAAGTGTATGTTCCATAATTTATTATAGTTGGGCAACTATGACGCATGGGCAACTTAGTCAATAACTAGTTTGTTTGTAACTACAACTTACAAACTCGTTGTTCCTTTTCATTGATAGGCAACTTAGTGAATAACTAGTTTGACAAACATTTAACAATTAAGAACTTAAAGCAATGGTACATGTAAACATGCCCGCATCTCCTTGTACCAAGGACGCCACTCAGCTCAGCTTATAGCCACTGTAATAAAATGTTACAACCCCCGTCCTAATATGGAATCGAGCCAGAAACCAATGTTTTTCCTTTTCATTGATAGGCATATAAACCTGCCGTATAATACCAAAGGCCAGGTTAACAAAACACATACCAATATATGTATAAAGGAATGAACAAAACTATTACCTGTTCAACATCAACCCATTGGAGTTTGTACTTTTCCCCGTTAACATACCAAATGGGGATGGAGTGTTGTAAGAGCAAATGAACAGTATGCAGCATAACCATAGCCCAATCAGCGCCATCGGGTCTGAAATACAACATGTATTCCACCCACACCTCTATGTGCTATAAAGCAACAATAAAAATGATTAGGGTATAAAAGCAACAATATAAAATGAATATACTATCGGAGTGAAAGATATGGATCTGTTACCTCGTCCATAAGCCAAACTTTCTTAGGAGGGTCTAAACACACTAAGGATTCCCAAAACCTCCGATCCACACGAACTTCTTTCGACCAAGGAAACATACATCGAAGGGGCCCCTGCTTTCCAAGAAATTCGTCGTAATCATCAGTAAGATGTACTTTGTCGATAGCCTTGTTCCTTCGGGAAAGAACCTAAACATACGTTGTTACTAACACGTAAAATAAAAACACTTTAAAAATTTATAAATGTTAAAAGTTGTTTTTCATACCTCAACCCAAGGTTTAACATTTTGTAACTGTTCGGTCATATCTGGATCCCGCAAGGTGTTCGATTATTTTCGATTCCACAAATCTTTTGACCAGAATACGACGACCAGACCATCTTTTTACTCCTCATGTAAGGTGTTATGTCTGCCTTGGCTCTTTTCCAATGGTCTGAATTATAGAAAGCTATAGACCTCTTTTTCTTTTCCTTCTCAATCTTCAACAACTATGCCTTTTGCAACTCGATTCTTCTCCTCTATCATCGCCATTTGAAAATCCTTTTCCATCATCTTTGTTCTTCCAGCCTAACCGTTCTTCCTCTTCTTTCCTCAACCTTAATTCCTCTTCCAACAGATAATCCTGAGTAACAGGAGATGCATTTAAAATACATTTAATACTATACTATGGCAAAAGTGTACATTTGGAAATCACATTACCAGAACTACATCATCCTCATCATCACAATCACCGCTCAACGACTGCTAGAAATAAGAAAGTCAACCAATTTGTAGAATTCACGATTTAGTTGGTCTCAAACTCATAAGAGGTGGGAAAAGGAAGCAATAAAGTCCAATTTATCCTGTAAGGGAAATAAAGTTCATTGTTAACCAAACGGATAGTTTAAAGAAATAAAGATAATATATCGATGAACTGGCCTACCCGAAATCCGCAAGTTCTTTCACATCCAAGGACCTACAAAGTAATAAAGGGTATTATCCTTAACAATAATTCTAATATAAACGTAAAGTTATTATTTAACATTGACTAGTAAATAACCTGAATAATAGCCTCGAGTTTGAAAACACGAGAATTCAACTCTTGAATGACACAATCCTTGAGGCTGATTGAGAAGACTACTGGTCTTTACCCTAGACACAATCGGTAAATACTTTTTTTCTGTCCTACCACGTTTCCGCAGCAGCACCAACTTTTGTAGACATCGTAATAATGCGGTAATTTGTCCTTGGTATGTAGTGCAGGTAAAATTCCCTAAATTGATTATACCACCCGAATGGTGCTCGTCTAATGTTGGTTTCAGATCATAAATTATCTTCGAGTCCTAAATAACATCATCAACAACAAGGAAATTAAATTGCATATACCACCGATGGTGCTCGTCTAATCCATTGAAACATTTGAATGTGTTTTACCTTGCCAAATAGCAATCCATAATCCGATCTTGTAAACATTAGTTTCCTTGACCACGATATTGCCCTTGGTATGACATCTGGGACTTTATTCCACCAACGACTGCTTCTTTCAAACGACTCAAGAATCTATATCTACAATAATAAAGATGCATTACTCTCATATTTTGGGTTCAATAATAATATGAAGAATAGATAATATAAATAGGAATAACCTTGAATGCCCAAACAAATCCAGCAACCGTGTATGTTGGAACATACTTCCGTCTCTTTCCGCCCTTTATGTGTTCCCACTTGTGGTTTGATACAACGTCTAGTATCTGGTCGTACAAGTGCCTCCAAATGTGCCCCCATGGAAAGGAATTCCATGAATCTAGGTCTTCGACCAAACGAATGAGTGAATCATCCACCTCTTCTACCAATAATCGACCCATAAAAATAACCTCTAAAGATAACAATAGACACACCTGCGTCGTTCATCGTTAATTTACCGAACAATTCTTCATCCTCAATAACACCAAGAAGATCTAAGTTGGAAAGTTTTACCCCTATTTTTTGGAAATACCCTCAACTTAAATGTTAAATCCCCTTAACTATATAAATCAAAACTTGTTGTCCCAAAACGAAAGCCTGTTATAAGAGAAAACTCGGTTCGACCAAAATGTAGACTACGACCATCAATAGTATATATAAGGGGCATGTCATAGCTTGTTTTATCCACAAAACCCTGTTTTTGTAAAACATAATCTAACATGTGTGGTTCATGGTCAAAAAAGAACATATCCAGCCACCCTCCAAAACAGGTTGTCCTAAACAATTTCCTTCGAGTATGATTCAGCTTTTCTTTAATTATTGAAAAGTATTTCAATTTGCTCTAACGATGACATTCGTATCCTTACAAGAAAAAAAACAAGTTAACAACAATTAACAAGTATCTAACCACAACTACAATCAATAAAAACGCATACGACTTCCTAATCTGAATCATATTTAACAAATGAATTATTTGTATCATACTCACACCAAATAAACAATGGCCCAATTTTAGACAACTTTTAAACTTTGAATGAGGCTCAGATATGTATAAATCAATAGTTTACAAAACATCAGGATATAACCGCCATGGCTGCAATAGTATAAAGTATAGAATTGCCACGCCAAGATACGGAATATCGCATCACTTGCATGATTTAATAAGATACATGTCGTCACATCCTCATACACACACACCTCGTATGTGTAGTTTGCTATGTTTTAAAAGAAGAACAATTTGATATACTTGCGGATTCAAAAGAAGTTGAACATACCAATGGGCCACGTTACTTTGTACATGTATGGAATTTCAACTTAGAAAACCCTTCGATCCCTACAGTACCTTTTGTCGTTTCAACTCCTTGGGCAAAGGCTGCACAGGCGAATTGCTAGATCGTTGAAAAACAAAAGGCACTGTTTGGGAATTTAGAATGGTCGCTATGCGAAATTCCCTACGCATACACAAAGTAACGTGGCCACCTAGAAATGTTCTACTTCCTTTCAATCCACAAGTATATCAAATTGATCCTTAACTTTTTTTTAAAAACATAGCAATAGTCTATAACAAGTATACCGCATCATATAAACTTCCAACCTGAAGTGTGCTGTAATATGCATTAGCAAGGCTCGATCTCAAAAAAGTTGGATAAACACCGGAACATCAAGATATAACCGCCATGGCTGCAATATAATGTAATTAAATTGCCATGCCAACATACGGTAAATCACATCATTTGTGTGTCAAATAAGATAATTTGTCATCCGTCTTGCATATCACAAATACACACGTGTCTCAAAATAAACCAACTACTTCAAACAATTACCTATGTAAAGGAGTTGGTTAACAAATTTGCTTGTCAATATGTTATAAACAAGTGGATAAACTTTAGTACTTTGACCTCCCACTCGAAATCCCATTGTCAAAACCCATTGCTATGACAGGACATAGAAATGGGTTTTCGGGGAAGCTCAAAGTACCAACGCCTTTTACAACCGTGGATTCTAGAAAAGCATTTGACTTGGATAATCATGGAGTGTGGCGTGTCATGAACAATACACACTATCGTGATCATCGAGATATTCAAAGACAATTTGAATGTATGAAGTTGCGTATGACCACATTCTTACTTTCAACTTGACTTTGAATCCACAAGTATATCATATTGTTCCTTCTTCGTTAACTAACTCCTTTACATATCACCATAACATTATAATGACACTCATTTCTTGTTACGGATACTGATGATGAGGGTTGAATCTCGAAGGCAAAAGGTGGTGCAAATGGTTTAGTTTGTTCTACGAGTTCATAACTGTGTATGTGTTTTAGTGTGTAATTTGGTGTGAAACTATGTGTGTGTGAGAGAGAGAGAACAGAGATGATAAGAAAAGAGATGAAAGGGTTTGTAATGATAGTGCTACAATAGTGTAGAGTGAAGTGGGGTTAATGAGGCACCCTCACAAACCCTTCCATATCTCTCGCCACCATTCCACCACTATCCTTACCAACCTTTTCATCTCTTTTCGTATCATCTATGACCTCTCTTTCTCTCACACACACACACACAGAGTTTCACACCAAAAATTACACACTAAAAACACACACACAGTTATGAACTCTCAGAGCAAGCTAAACCCTTTTGCACCACCTTTCTACCCTTCGAGATTCAACCCTCATCATGAAAGTATCTACTTAACCAAGTCATAATATAAAGTAACACAATATCAAAATATGAAAAAATTAACTTCCCTAAATGCCCCATTGGCAACAATCGGCTTTAACATTGGTGTAAAGCTCCTCCATATACTTGTTTGTTCACCTGCAATCCAGGTTTGGTGATTATAGCATGTCGATCTAGGTTGATTTATGATTCACACAAATGATCCTGTGTCCCACATGCCATTCAATCAGCAAAGCTGAATTGTAAGTAAACAAACTATATGCATTTGGTCAACCTGTCTTCAAGATATAACGATGCATGGCTTCAAATAACATCCATCTTGATCATTCATATGTTATTTTCGTAACATAATACGGAGGCTCAGATCTGTATAAATCAATAGTTTACACAACATCAGGATACAACCGCCATGGCTGCAATACTATAGAATTGCCGCGCCATGAAACGGAATATCGCATCATTTGAATGATTTAATAAGATACTTGTCATCACAGCCTCTTACCAATTAACATCATATATACATAATGGAATTGTTTGAAAAAGTTACATGTCTAGTTTACTCACATACATGATACAAATCTTCGAGCCAATCATGGTTCATTGGGACGGGCGTCTGCTAGGGAGAAATGATTATATACTCTCACAGACAACATATATTCATGTGTTTCCATAGGATGCCAGCCACAATGAAACATGATAGACCCGAAGATGTTAATCATCTATGTGAGTATTAAAAATGCCATGTGAGTATTAACTAAGGGTTTATAAACACAAAAAACATCAGGATATATGCATTAGAAAGGCTCAGATCTGTAAAAGGGTTGATAAACACAAAAACATCAGGATATAACCGGTCTGCAAAATAATGTATTAAAATTGCCATGCCAACATATGGTAAATCACATCATTTGCTTATCAAATAAGATAATCATCACAACCTCTTGCATGTACTAAATACAAAATACATGTTTTTATTAGATAACTAAATGCTTAATTAAATAAGCAAAAGCTGCCCAATAAATCAACTATGTAACTACAATGTGAGCCCATGTCAACTATATGGGAGAGGTTCCACCTGCACCACATTTATTGACATATTAAGGGTAATAAATTTTCAAACTTACCAACTTATATGTGTGAATTTAAATTAAAGTGGTGTTGGTAAATAGGTTACAAATTTTTATCAAAAATGTCTACAAAAGACTTCAGCCAACAATTTCCGGAATGTTTCCGAACAAAAGATTCTCGCCAACAGTTCCGAAAAAAAAGACTTTGGCCAACAACTTGATGAAGAACAACTTTTACTAGAAATGGAGGAGGCTGCTATTAAGGAAGAAGAAGAATGGGAGAAAGCACAAAGAGAAGCTGCTCTTAAGGAGGAAGCCGAAAGGGAGCGACTTATGCTCAGGGTGAAGAAGTGCTGTTAGAGATGGAGGAAGCTGCTCGTATGGATCAAGCTGAAAGAGAACAACGAACGCGGACAGAGAATTCAATGCATTGTATGCAGAGTGGGATGAGAGCAGATTTGAAGGTTGTTCTGAGTATCTTTACGACGATGGTTACGACTCTAACAACTCTCAAACTTGGGATCACCCGGATTATATTTAGTTGTGTCGCAGTTTATTTTTCAGTGTATTTTGTTTCGTTAACCCAACCAGTTTGCACCATCATCAACTCGCTTTATTCACTTAGTAGCACTTATCTTACAATGGTTTAGTGACTTACTCTACAACAACATCCATCATTTTGTTTGTCAAATTTAATAAGTACCAACAAATCACTAAAACCACAACAATCACCCAATACGCTAACCCTAAAATATCGAAACCCAAAATCAAACAAGAACAATTACGTAAAAGTTAACCCTAAATTAGCGAAACCATAAATTATCGAAACCCTAAACTAGCGAAACCATAAATTAACAAAACCATAAATCAATAGATGAAAATATCGTGAAAATTACTTACCCTAGCCCAAATCGTTTTTCTGATAGACATTAGATCGGACAAAGGTGGTGGCTGTGTCGAGAAGTGTGTTAGCCGGTGAGAAGTGTGTGAGGAAGATTGTGTTGATAAGTGTGGTGGTTTCAAATAAGAAGTGTGTTGAGGAAGTTTCAATCTGATAAATGTATAAATGTATAACGGTATAAAGGTTAAAAAATTGCTTATACCTTTTTTTAATTTCTTTTATACATTCAATGCCATAAAAATACTTTATACATCATAAGTTGCCCAAAGTACAACCTTGTGGGACCTAGTTGCCCAATATTTATGTACTTTTAAGAATAAAAATACCATACTTTTGGCAAAAGACAAAATTGTCGGCCATTCAACATTGAAAGTCAAAGTTGCCCAACTATAGTTTAGTACACTTGTACTAGATAAGTACAAGGTTGCCCTACAAAATGGGACACATGTCATTTATTTAGGATAGTTGCCCAAATATTCAGTTGGGAGAGTTGCCCATGGGGCATTATGAGAACTGAAAAAATAGTGGGGCATTTGGGGTAAATAACTTGGGCAACTAGGGCATTTAGAGAATTTTCCCAAAAGAAATACACTGTTAAGCCGAATTTATTAAAAATTTGACCAAACTAATTTAATGTTGATTTTTTTTACAAATAAGAGGACACAATTTTGTCACTTGAAAAAACCCAGCTCTAATATTGATCGAATTTGATTATGCCAAAACCGCTATGTTTTGTTTTATTTTATTTTCTTTTCCCTTATTATATATACTAGTTATAATATCTGTGCACGCACATGGTTTAGACAAAAAAAATTATTTTATATCAATGCTGAATATTGTGCCTTTAAAAGTAATTATATATAATTATATATGTATGCACGAGTTTTTCATTATTCATTAATATCCATTAGAATTTTGTATAATCAAATTTTGTAAAAAAAATTGTTAGATAACTCAAGATTCAACTATATTTAGCTTATATATATGTTGATGTTCCTATTTATATTTCACACACAAAATGCGAGTTTATTGCATAATAAACGTTGATAATGTTAAAATATACTTTAAAATTTTAAAATAGTTTTCTACATATCCTTATAT
The DNA here is from genome assembly GCA_910596185.1 of Chrysanthemum makinoi. NCBI lineage: Eukaryota > Viridiplantae > Streptophyta > Magnoliopsida > Asterales > Asteraceae > Chrysanthemum > Chrysanthemum makinoi. Next base: position 127,013,970 of record OU343216.1, on the reverse strand, counting down.
AAATAAATAAAAATTATTAAGTAGTTGTTAAAAGTTCAACCAATTTTTTTTTTCATATTACAAGAAATCGTACTTATAGTTTGATAATTATATTCCCGTTTTCAATAATTTAACCATATTTAATATACAAATTCGTGTCCACATTTGTCATACTTTTAATATGAAATAAATGAGTCCTTAGTAAACATAAATAGTAAAAAAAAATGATATTTATAATCTTATGTATATTTATATGTAGGAGTTTTAAAACAACATATATATTGTATTTTTAAGTTATAAAGTATAAGGGAGTATTTGTTTAATTTCCAAAGTTATTAAAAAAATATGGAATCTTATAATATTACACTTAATTCTATACAATTTTTAAAAATTTAACCACTAAGTTTTATTAATTAGCTCCTCTTTGTTTAAGTTTTTTTTTTCACATATTTGACACCTATGTTTTTATGTGTTTTTATTCTCAACCAAATTTCTCCACCAAATTAATTAAAGGTTGACCAAAATCAATTTAATTTTGACTTTTATTAACCAATCACATCACACGATTTTGCTTACGTGGCAAAATCAAGCTCTCCTATTGGTTTAATTTTTTTTTCAATGAGAAGGGTTTTACAAAAACATTCCAAAATGATGTAATTCTTTTATTATATAAAAGATAAGAGATGTGATAAAAAAAATATTTAAATTTCTCATCCCCGCATCATTAAATATTATAAACGAGTCCAAACATTATGCCAAATTGTCATAAACTATAAGGGCCCGTTTGGTTTATAAGTTGAGTTGGATTCGGATTTGAATTTAGTATAAGATTTGGATTTAAAATAGGTTCAGAAAAGAGAAATTATATTTATTGAAATTTATTTTATAATATATTTTAAATAAAAAATAATAAAATTTTCACTCGATTTTAACAAAATAAATATTTTATTAAATATAAAAAGTTAAAATTAACTAAAAGATGATCAAATGCAAGAAAAACAAACCATGTGTAGGGTCCATATGTCACTATAAGTTGGAATCAGGATGAAACCGGTCAAATTAGTAAGTATTTAAAAAAGTTGTCGGTAAAAGTTTCGACTCATTCATTTTAGCTACCAAACAACAATTATTGTGACAATCCAAATGCGACAGTGTTCACACCCCTAAACAAACATTGCCTAAAAGATGTATCCCAATATGTTATATTGACTTCAAGTATGTAATACGCACAAAATTCTACACATGGTATAGTTTCTTCATCAATGTCATGAACATAGACGGATTCATGATTTTCAAAAGAGTATTGCATAAAAAAATTGGTGGGCTAACTAAATTTACAATGTAAGAAATGAAAGCAGCAAAAAATTTGTTAGGGGTTACGCATATAAAAAACGACAATTTTGAAATCTTCGGCTATTTAGTGACCAAGTATCGGATGTAGCCCGTACCACACTCAACACCCATGTAGGCCCGTCCCTAGTTATGAATAAACTTGTCGCAATATAACAACATTACGAATTGTAGATTGTACAAAGATCAAAGAATGTGTAAAAATGATTTTATTTTCTTTCTCATGTTATAATTTCTTCATCAATCATCAATGTGATGCAGGGGAGAGCATGGTGCGGGTTGGTGCGGGTTTTGGCAAAAACCGAACCACATCCGCAATTGCGGTTTTTAGAAAATAAGAATCCACAACCGCGCGGTTTTGTGGGTTTGCGGATTCGCGGTTTTGCGGTTTTCGCGGTTTGGTTTTGCGGGTTTTGCGGTTTTTAAAGTTTTTTTTTTTATTCTATTTTTGGTATACATTTATTATAGAACTAGAAGAGTACCCGTGCATAGCAACAGGATTTTATAGCGAAAGATCGTTTAGTGATAAAAAAAATTATTGGTTATAAACGAAAAATAATTTTTTTTTTGTAGATTTGGGGATTAAAAATAATGTTTTGAAACCCGGTTCGACCCGGGTGGTTCAACTGGTTGAACCGTTCTGGTCGAAAAACGGGTCGATTTAAACCGAGTCAACCCGATGGGTTTGGTCGAAAACGGGTCAAATTAACCGGGTCCACCCGCCGGGTTTGAAATGTCCCAGGTTAACCCGGTTTTCGATGTGTATTAATAGTTTCGTTTTTGAAATATATGTTTTCAACATTTTTTAGTTTCAACTTTTCACTTTTCACTTTTTGGGTTTTCCTTTATATATAATATAGCAGGGTATCAACACGTTTCGGCGGCGGGTATCCTGTGACGATTAACCGAATAAATTGATCTCGATGAGACCTAATCCCAAAAATTTGTATCGGTTTCAACGGGTCCTTTCTGATTCGTTTTCGGATGACTTTTATTGGTTAGCCGAACCGGTGGCGACACCAGTTCCTGGTTGAACCATTTGGTCCGGTCCGATTTTCAAAACTATATATACTATCAACTTGTTAGCTTGTATGAAGCTTTGTATTTTATTAATTTGTATAATGTGTATAATAACATACACTTTTCATTTTAGAGTGTTTTAAAATAACATTAATTGGTGTGTTTAATTATTTTATATTTTGGATTATGTTGTAGTTTGTTTAAATTGTACATTGTGAAAATTTTATTGTACTTTTTAATAATGTTTTAATTGGTTGTTTTTAATTTGGTAGATATGCTTTTATTTGGTTATACAATGTAAATAAATACTTGTACTTTTAACTAATGGGGTGTTTTAATAAGAGTATTAATTACACTGTGCATTTCTCTCACCTTTGACTTTCAAGATTTCACTTTTTAAAATTTGACCATACACTCATTACATGTAGTATAGATAAATATATCATAAGATTACATAATGAGTAGAAACATACATATACAAATATTTGGTACTGTATGAAATTATAAATCTCTACAATAATAAAAGTCAAACGATGAGAATTTTTAAATTTTGATGGTAAATTGATACAAAATATATAATAATTAACCAATAAAATACGTTTGAAATAACTATTTATAAAAATATAAACAAAAGTATTTAATCATACAAAAATTATGAAGTTTACTTGGTTTATTTAAAAATAAAAATACAAATATATTTGAATATGACTTTGTGGTACGGTGCGGTTATTGCGGTGGAAACCGAAATCGCACCGCAAAATGCGGTTTTTTTATTTTCAGGAACCGCACCGCGGTTTTTATTGCGGTTTTGGTTTTTGTGGTGTGGGTTTTGCGGTTTGATGCTGGTTTCATGGTTTGCGCGTTAAGCCGCCATCTGTGATGTGATGTATAAAGTGATAATAACCCAAAAAATGGTCTTTTGTTATTTTCTCAGTAACAGACTTTCCATAATATCTCTTTCAGCCTTGAACTTATGGCCTCTTTCCAGTTTAGCCTTCCAACTCTTAATATTTATTGATCATCAAAGTTTCATTTGAAACTTAAACACTGAAACAACATATAAACAAATAATCAATACGGAGTACAAATATACTAACCAATATGTTCTAAACTGAGATTAATTCTTAAACAGTAAAAGATGGGCATTTTTGGGTGATTATTACCATAATGAGTAAAACGAATATAGATAGAAATGAACTTACACTAATATCAGGCAAAGGAATCTTGATTTTTCGAAGCATTGTTTTCCAGCCACGTTCGTCTCTGTACATGTCAACCCGAAAAGGAAATTTGTGAAAATGCATACAAATAACTTGAAAAGAAAAACATTGCAAGTTCAATTATATGACGAGTATGTAATGGCATAAAGAAATTGCAATATACTAGCTATTTAGCACATCCACATACTGTATCGAGGGACCCTCAGATAAAGCGATCGGAACTCCAACCTTTGCAGGAGGCGAGCTGGATGCCGGTGGCTCATTAGAGACCTAACAAGAGGTGTCGTTAGTTATAAGTACAAGTACCCAGATTATGAAATCTAGGAAAAATAAAATAAAATCTTCATGCCCGTAAGTGTGTAAAAATCTTAGAACGTACATGTTTGACCACCAACCAAAATCAAGTTTTTGTTTCAAACATATGCTCTTTTGTGTGTTATTGGTATTATTTATGATAAAAGTAGTTTAACATGAATGAATATACAGAAGAAAAAAAGTCTTACTTGAGCTTTTAGTGCACTTTCGAGTACATTCACCACATTAGTCATTGGTGGACGCTGTTCTCGTTCTCCCATCAAACACTGATAAGCAATTGTTGTAAACGCCTTCAAAGAATGAGGATTTATTTCATCCTTAATATTACCATAAATTATGTCATCGATGGTCTTTTGTTCGTAGCATTTACGAGCCAATATGGTTAAAGGTTGGCGCTTATCCTGGTTGTTCATACACAACCTCCCACACAACACTTCAAATAACACTACTCCGAAGGAGTAGACATCCGACTCTTTAGTTAGCAAACCTGTCTCTGCATATAACGGATCACAATACCCAATTGTCCCTACAGCATTGGAGACAACAAAAGTGTATAGCTGGTTTGCGGGACCAAACTTTGATAGACCAAAATCTGCGATCCTTGCATTCCAGTTTTCATCTAATAAAATATTGGAACTTTTAATATCACGATGCAAAACTCTTTGTTGGGTCTGACCAGGATCATGAAGATAAGCAAGCCCCGAGCCCCCAATGCATATCTCAAGGCGTCGTACCCACGTGAGATCTTTGTCATTAAGATACAAGTCGAGGCTTTTCTTGACGATACCGATAAAGGATCTTCTCACCACAATCGGCACAAAACCCTAAGAGAGAGACAATGTTGTCATGCCTGTAAGAAGAAAGCATGATGATCTCTTTCCAAAATTCAGGGTCTCCCTGCCCAAATGCAGTGTTTAGACGCTTCAAAGCAACAACTGACTGCCCCTTCGAATGGACGAGTTCTCCCTTGTAAACTTTTCCAAATCCTCCTTTTCCGATGCAATGGGAATCATCAAACTCGTTGGTTGCTGATTTTATAGCTTGTAGTTCTATTTTGAGGTGTTGTTGGAACTGTTTTTTGACAGATATTATATTAATGTTTGATCAGAGATTGGAAACAAAACCTATGACCTCAAAAAACACTAAAGTTGAAAAGATATATAATAAAAGGCTAGAAGCTCCCAGTCAACTCTAAAATAAGAGTTGACCAAAGACTTGACGACAAAGATGTCTTTGGTAGAGTGTACATTTATATTATATAGATTTCCTATTAACATAAGACTTGACGACAAAGATGTCTTTGGTAGAGTGTTGATTTGAGAACAAACACGACTTGGTGGCTCATTGTCAATATAAACATAAAATAAGCCAAGTTACTTTTGGTGCATAGATTTTCCTTTTGGTTCTTATTCATTTCTATCAATTAATTTGGATTTACATAGAGGTGGAAGCCAAACGAGCAACGGGTATCTTTTTGGATTGCAAAACTAATTATTTTGAAAACAACATTTGTCGATTTAAGTGTCATAACATTACTATGCATAACTCGTTGGACTTTGTTTCGGAGCTCCACTGTGTTTAGGTGCAAGGAAACCAAAGATTATGGAATGCGAAAGGAATAAAAACATCATCAATCCAAGGGAGTATTACATATGTATCTAGATTTTGTAACTGTACATACTTACATTTTTAGTTATTTGTGTTTCATGTGCCTCCAAAACAATTCGGTTATGAAGTTGAGTTTATATATGGATACAATAGAACGGAAGAGGGTGCTAAACTGTTAATCGTTGAAAGAAAAAAAAAAAGTAAAATGTATTCGTGAGTTTGCGGATGAGGAAAATAAATAAAAGAACCTACATACCAATATGACGGTTGATAAGGTAGTGAGGATTCCACTAGATATGGATGTTGGTGATGATTCGACATAGTTGGTGACGGTGATTAAATTTAGGTTTAATTTAAACGTTGCAACGGATGATGCATAGTGAATGGATGAATGTAAGGATGGTAAAAAAACCGAAATCCGACTAGAAAATTCAAAACCCGAACTAATTGGGCCGGGACGGGTAATGCTTATCGGGTTACGGGGCAGGTTTGGGGCTTAGACGGAGATTTTAATAAGGTTTGGGCAGGGAATAACATCCATGCCTCGTCATTATTTTAGTATTTACGAAATAAAAAACATTTTTCATATATACATATATATTTTTTTAATCTTTGAAAGATTACATAATTAAAATGATGTGGCTTTAGTCGTGAATCACGCCAAAAGATGACAACGTGATATAATCCCCGACTAGTACGGGGCGAATTAAAAGACGGCGCCCAGATTAAATCCCCGATGAGGATTGAGGCGGGTTTGGGGAAGACTTTGGTAATCGGGTTTAGGGACGGAGATGGCCACTCTGCCCCAAACCCTAGGTAAATGGGTGAAATAGGCTCAATCGTAGCGTTTGGCTAATTGGCGTAGGGTAAACAAGTGTAATTATAAAAAATAATTAAGATAACAATTCTAAAAACATAAGGTGGTGGCGGCTTTTCTTAGAGCATGCCCAATCCTAACGGGGTAACGCCCGTTATAGGCGAAATAACGCCGTTAGCGGCGTTACACCCTTGGAGTTATGGTTCTTTAACGCCGTTAGTCCTCCCACGTTACCCAACCAACGCGCGTTAGGCGCAGAAAAAAAAATTCAAAATTTTTTCATTTCTGGTCCTGTAGCCGTTAAGTTTTAAAAAAATTTCATTTCTGGTCACTAACGGCTACTTTTTATAAATATATATATATATATATATATATATATATTCAAAAACCTTTTTTTACCACTATAAATACACAATTAAAACACCATTTTTTTCACACTTCCACTACTAAATCCTCTCAATACTCTCAATCTTTCAACTTCAATTAACTGCAAAAAAAAACAATGTCGGGAGGCAACGACGATACTTTCTTCAATCTTCTCGGAGGTGGGTGGAATCCCTCATGTCGGGAGGCAAACGAGTTTCATATGAAACGTGAAACCGCCGAAGCGGCGTATCGGGCCCAGCAGGAAAAAGATCTCACAATAACAAGGTTGGAAAAGATAAAGTTTTTGATGACGCCTACTGAAGGGCAAGATCCAATGGTCGTGGAGTGGATCAATGACGAAAAAGATCGAATCATCAAAAAATATAACTTGAAACCTCGTCAGTAGATCGTATTCTCGTCATTTCCTTTAATTTGTTGTAACGTTTTATTTGCAGTGCGTTTTTTTTTATTTCGTTGTAATTTTTTTTTTTTTTTTTTTAATCTCGTATTGTAAAATGTTTTCAATTTTAATGAAATGCTTGTTTTAGTTTAATAAATGAAGTGTTTTTTTAGTTTAGGGGTTGAAATTGAAAATATGAAATGTTATTGATGTTATTGGGATGTTATGGTTGTGGGTGTTTTTTTGGGATGTTAATGTTAAATGTTAAAGCTGATGTGACGCTGACGTGACGCTGACGTGGACGGTGTTATTGGTGTTATAGTGTTATGATTGGGAATGCTCTTAGGTGTGGTCTATTAAGGAAAGATAAGTCTATAATCAAAAAAGAATTTAAGCTTATAAAATATAAACCAAATTCAAATAAGTTCATAAACCTACAAATAAGATTAACCAAACACCCCTCAAAATGCAAAAAGCCACTTTGAAAATGTTTGCTCCAAACTCTACCCAGGACGTTTGTGTTGTTATTCTTATATTTCCTTTTTTAGTTGCTAACGATTTTATCACAATGGCCTAAATTTAAAAGAATTTAGTTACCTTCTTCTCTATGGATGATGATGATGTACTTTCAACTATTGAGTTATTATCCTGTAACATCAACTGCAATAAATACACTAATTAGTAAACTATAACTAATACATAAATACAGAGTATATACGGTACATATTATGAAGAGAAACAAAGGCCTTACATAATTTTGTGGTTTCAATTGAAGTTCCAAAGCTTTCTCGAGTCTTGGGACAATGTCATCTATATTTGGGCGTCGCGATCGTTCGTTGTCCAAACACTCATACGCTATTTCAGCAAATGTATTGAATGAATGCACGTCCATTTGTTTCAATAGTTTCGGATTAATTATATTAATGAGTTTTTTCTCTCTACAAAGGGTAACAGCTAGCGGAGCCAAATGATCATTTTTATAACCACACAGTAGTTCAAACAAAACTATCCCAAACGAGTATATATCTGACTTGTGGTTCACACTTTTAGTCTCCCTATATGTTGGGTCTCCATACCCTTTCACATACGAAACTATAGTATGAAATGAATGGTGCCTTTGAGATACTTCAATCTTCATGGAACATTGAAAATCAGATAATTTGGGTTCCAAGTCATCGGTTAATAGAACTGCGCCACTCGAGATTGTCCGGTGTATTACGCTAAAGTCGCGTAGCTCATCATAATGAATGTAACTCAACGCATTCGCAAGACCCACAGATATCTCCAGTCTTCGCACCCATGTCAACCGCGTCGAGTCACTTAGATGGTTGGTGAGACTTCCTTTGATCTCACGCCTGATAATGATGATCTTCTCATCATTCTCATCACAAAACACAACTAAGGAAACAATATTCTTATGCTTGAGAGTAGAAAGCATGGAAATCTCCATCCAAAACCTCTGTTCTCGATCCTCCAAGTCTTTATTTAACCTCTCAGCAGTGATATCAATCAACTCACCCGACCACAAAAGCTGCCCCACGTAACGGTTACTAATTGCACCTCCGCCGACGACATTTTCGTCAGCAAAGTTGTCTGTGGCGGAAAGTATATTTTCAAGGGGGATTTTAAGGTGAGCAAAGTCATCGGGTGAAAACATTATGTCTTTGTATTCATGAGAAGTCATGACTAAAAAAGGCGTTTAATTTGGGTTAAAAAATGATGCGAATTATATTGAAGGAGTACTTTCTCATAAGATCTGGAAGAACAAAACAAATACACTGAGAGAGAAGGTGTGAGGTTGCTGGTGTGGATGAGCCTCTATGTCCCGTCATGTGTTATCTATATATATACAATATGTCTTTGCATTATTATTATTATTATTATTATATTAATATTAAAAGCTATCGACAAAGGAGTGGTTGTTTTTGCATTATCATACTGTAACGAGATCTGAATATCATGGAGGTGTGCTTTTTGCATTATTATTACTTTACTTTTTTTTTAATTCATTTTAAGGTGAGCAAAGTCATTGGATGAAAAAATCATGTTTGTGTAATCATGATGCGAATTGAAGAACAAATACAGAGAGAAGTAATGCATAAATTGGTAGAAAGGTTTTTTCTATTTTATTTTTAAGAATTCTTTTTAGTGAGTTGATTGCAACCAAAGCTTTTATACAAAAACTTGATAAAGCTCAAGTCTTAGCTCCAAACTTTGGTTACTAAATGTTTCATACATTAAATGCATCAAGTCTTTAGATGCTCTAGGTTGATGGTGGTTATTACTTTATTAGCATTATTGTACTATAACGACTAAGATGTACATTTTTGCTTTTGGGAAAAAGAAAAAGCATATAGCATATACTATAACATAACATTTTTCAGTGGGATCGCCTTTGGAAAAAAGAAAAAGCATTTCTCACTGGGTAGTACACAACTCCATCAACTTTCTTCTTTATTGAAATACAATATATATTTTTCACCAAATTCTTCTAATATGGTGGGTCTAAAATAGTATTGATTATCGGTGAAAGTTCTCTCTAAAAAATTATTGGTTTCTTTTGTGTTTCTACATGTTTTATCCTTCTAGTTTGTAGTTAGCTTCTGGTGTATCTACATTTTTTCGTTCATGGGTTCACTATACTTAATCATTTTGTTAATATGTTTGGATGCCGTTTTGCTTGTAATATGGTTTGGATGGTTGGAATGAATTGCCTTTCAAAAAAAATATATAGAAGACAATGCAAAAGAAATTGATTATTATTTCATAGCTGTAAATTTTTTGTGGACATGTTCTGAAGTAATTATTATAGAAGGATCGATAGCCAAAGATACTATATTTTTCTCTTTTTTATTCATTTAAGTTACTTTTTTTTTCTTTTCACTTAAGTCGCAGAGCAAATCGAAATCTATGATCAGATCTCTTTATCAAAAATAAGCTTTTCAAATGAGTGATCTGAAAGTAAAAATTTCAAAAGTTAACTAGTCTAAATATTGTGTTTACTAAATTCAATAAATAGAACGTATATTTTTTTGAGTTTAGTAAACCAAAATGTTGCGTTTTATGAGCTTTAGCAAAATAAGTACTAAAACCAAACTTACAATCACTCTTGACGAGTCTTACTTTCAAAGTTACTTATGATATCCTCAAGCTAACCGTTATGAACACATCCCTCTCTATATAAGTAACCACATGATCATTCAACAACTGATCACCTGTATCACTCTTTAGTTCGTTCTTAGCAAAAGCCATTCTCCGAAAACCTCTTTGAACACTAGCTGTCACAACCTAAGGATCAACACCAGCTTGATAAGCAAATGGACAAAGATTAAACACTTCATGTTTTTTCACCTGCACAAGCTTCTTCGAGAGTTCTTTAATATCCTTCAACCCCTTAAATTATTTATCTTTTTTCACATCCTGAATGTACTTGTCGAGTTGATCACTGAGAAGAAGCAAATCAGCAGTTGAGAACTCGTTAGGTAGAATTCTGCAAGTTTGGGCAACTTTTTCTTGTCAAAGGACGAAAAAGACTTAGCAGGGCTCAAACATGCCATACACACAAGTAACTCCATACTTTCTTCATCAAATCGTTCGTTAAGCTCTTGAAGTTGTTTATCAATGATGGAATAGAATACGTCAACTTGAAAATGGTGAAGGGTTGTTGTAGTTGGTTCTGGTTCCCGATTTCTTCTTGCTAGTTTTGGAGGATGCATATCTTCCATCTTTGGAACATCTATGTCGCTTTTTACAAAAAGGAAACAATCAAGCTAATAAAGATTCCCATCCTTCGTTTCTTATTAATTGCAATTGTTCCTTGACTGACTTCACAAGTGACATGGCATTAACGATGTCTTGATCTTTCTTCAAGAACGCGAAGTTTAGTTCACTTGAAACTCCCAAAAGTGTCTTCATTAAATGTAACATGAAAACAAACCTGAAAGAGAAAACTTCTCTCAGAGGATATAGGATTTCACAAACACATTAAACCATAATCATATGAGGCGCTAACAAGGTTTAGAGAGAGAAAGTTCTAGAGAGAGAAAGGGAAGAGAGTTGGGAACTATGTGAAACAAAGAAAAATGGTATTGAAGCTCCAACCCTATACCTTGGGAGGTAGAGGGTATTTACAGTATCTTACAAATAAACGCCACCTACGGGCTGTGGATCAGGCATACAGTGGGTAAAGACCCGGTCCGCCCCTGTGTTACTTAACAAACTACTTACTAGCATAACTTGACTACGACTACGAGCTATCTATCGAATACATATACTTGAGGTGACCGAATCTTTAACGACTGAATTTTCTAATACCTAACAATCTCCCCCTAAGGGAGGTCACCTCAATTTACAATGAATACAAACAGATATTACATTAGATTGTTCTAGGATTATTGATTAAGTTCTTTGCTCAGTAGCTCGTAGTCTTTGATTCTTCATGTTCCGCATGTTTGGATAATTTCAAGTGGAGATCTTTAACCGATCCACGTGATGATGAGTTTTGAGCCAGCATTGAGATCATCAGCTAACATAAATCTCTTACTCTTCCTTTGTGGTGTTGGTATAATGTGATGTTGTGACAATTGGACCGACATGCTCACATTCTGGATCATGATATATTCTCATCAGAGTAGCGGAAGCTTTTATTGGTTCATGATATTTGGCAGCAGATAGCGAAGCATGGAGTGAAAAATATCAGAGTCATTGATGCACTTATCATGATTTCTTTTGAGATGAATGTGTAGTGTGAGCATGTGGCTATGGATTGACCGCTTCATTCTCGATCACCGCAAACGTCGGGCGTACTGCATACAACAGCTTAGCATAAAGTGCACGAAAGTGTCTTTGATCACTTTCGTTGAATTGAGGTACACGCCCACGGTTCCCGCTTGATCAAGACAAGTACCGATCGTATAATTCCGAAGAAATTTCCTTGACAGGGTTTCGCAGCTGCTCTAGCTGTTCTCAAACCTGAACGCCTCAAAGAAGACAACACGGAGTGAGTGAACCAGCGAATTGAGATTCACTGATTGATGAAAAGAGATTTGAAAAACAATCGTGTATCGCTCAATAGAAATTGTTTTTGCAATACAACTAAGGTTTTAATGAAAATCAATTATCAATCATAAACACCTTTTAATTTTGAAATATTAGTACACAGTCGATGTGCTAAAGAAAAGAGTTTTTAAGTACAACGATTGGTTTTTCAAAGGTATCCGTCAATCCATAACCTGAACCAGGATTGATTCAAAAGATTGAATCGCCCCATTGTTTCTGTTCAGTTGTCACATGTTTGATCTATTGAATAGATCTCACATGCCACCCACCAGGAGCTTGTTTGATGTTGGCTCCAGAAGGCTTTCCATCTTCATTGTGAATATGTTTGCATATCACTCAGATGTTCTGGCAATACCACAAGGATAATGCGTAGGACTCATAATATATAATCTTTTTTTCCACATTGTGTGAAACAGAGAGTCTTCATTGACAGTGTCCTAAAGAGTTTTATATGATGATCTCGTGGCTCTAGACTCAATTGTGCATCTTTGGTTCCTATGCCGGAGACTAGGGAGAGGGTCTCCTTCTTCAATATCAACAAACTCTAAGAGAAAGTCGATAGATAATGTAGGTTCCCCGTGAGAATGAAACAAGCCCTTTTAAGAGGAACTTGAGTAGCTTGGGAAGTTGTAGTGCAGTGCGTCACTAGGTCCATGACGTCTTGTCTTCAATACCGATGTTACCTTGGTAACCATCAGTAGCATATGAATTGAACCCGGTTTCTGCCCTAAGGTTGAATAATTTGAGGGCTATTTATTTTCACCCTTTTCACATTCAATTCTTTTTCATTCTTCAACGCCTTCAGTGCTTACCGAGACTTCATAACTAGAACCTTGTTGGGTTTATTCTAGTACTAGCTCTGTCTCAGTCCGCACTCTTCCCATATCTCACATTTCTCCTTTTTTTCATCATACCTAAGGACTTCTACACTATCTAGTGGATTGTCCCTAGGTAGATCCCTCCGGTTTTGGCGGATCATGGGAACAAATACCTAACCTTATCATCCTTATATCACCATGCATAAAATAAATTTGGTCGGTCTATTTGGTATTGTTCATCTGCCATTGGAACCAATTGAAAACCATTTGAAAAACAATCCAGATACTTGTGATATATTATCAAAGCATTTTGTACCTGAATTGTTTTTGATATTTTTAGAAAAGAGCTCCCCCTCAACATGTGCATCATGTATTTGAAATCGTTTTAGCACACGGAGGCAAGAGGAAGAATTAACTTCTTTGATTACCATTTTCTAAAAGATATCATCATCACTTCCCTGATTAAATCAAGTAGATAAAACATATTGGGGAAGGATGAGGTTTTCAAAATTTGCCCCCTCAATATGTGCCTCGAGATTTGAAAGAGTTTTGCACATACTAGAGGGAACCTGCACTTAGAGATAAATCAATCATGTTTCAATTCTTTATGGTTTAAAAAGATGCTCCCCCTCAACATGTGCATGGGAAATTTGAAATCGTTTGGCACATGTGGGAAGGAAAGCTTGCTAAACACTTATAAAACCAATTATCAAGTTATCAGTTTAAATCCAATTTAAATCACAAATTCTCCCCGATCACACTTTCCAAATCCTTTGAGAGTTGTGATCTCTATTGATTCTAGTATTAAATTTTGAAAGCTTTTTGAGGAGAATAGTGACTTGCTTTTGAAAAGAACATTTTAACTGATAAGGATCCGATTTTCATACTTTAAACTCCATTGTTTAAACATGCAAGAGTATCTTTTGAAAACATAACATTAGCAAAGGTTTTGAATCAACTGTATAAAGCATTGTTCCTTTTGATTTTCCAAGAATAGCCTTTGCTCATTTACGTGCCAATTGTTTGAAAAAATGACCTTTCTATCAAAATAACTTTTTTAATTCGAATAAAATCATTCTCCCCCTCAATCAATGACACAAGTTGTTGATTGAGAGATAGAGATTTTGACATATGATAAGCACAAATGATTTACACGAATAATAGAGTACGAGGTATTTTCAAAGCAATTTAGTTTTCATTAGACGGAAAAATATTTGAAGGAGAAACATTTGTCCTTTTGATGACAAACATTTGTTTTAAGAATCAGAGCATGAGATTTGAAAAATAAGATAAAGCATGGCTCTGTCCTTTACTTTTAAAAACGGGTTACTGCCTGAAATGATAATAAACCACCATTTTTCTCCGCCTCATTTTTTTTTAAACCAAAACTATGTACATTCGAAGAACATCTAAAGACCCGTGACATTCTTTGAATGTCAACACAAAGTCCGTAGATGATATCGAATAAAGAAAAACTTGACAAAATAACAATATTTTTGGAATTTTTCAAGATTTTCTAATTTTTATGGATTTTTGAAAGTTTTATATTTTTCTCTTTGCTTTTTGTTGGTTTTATAATTTTGTATTTTGGTTTTAGAATAGATATATACAAAGATATGGATGAAGAAAGACCTTTTACTCCTCTTCTTCCTCTTGAAGACGTTTAAGTGTTTCCGGTTGAATACTCTTTAGACCAAGTCGTGGGAGGATAAACTCAAAACGTTCTCTAGGAAGAGCTTTGGTGAAGATGTCTGCTAACTGGTATTCAGTCCTCACAAAATAAAGTTCCACCACACCGTTTTCAACTTGCTCCCTGATGAAATGATGTCGAATGTCGATGTGCTTTGCTCTTGAGTGTTGTACATTGTTGCATGAGAGAGCAATAGCACTTTTATTATCACAATACAGAGGGATTTTGTTGAATTCAAAGCCATAGTCAGATAATTGAGATCTCATCCATAGGATTTGAGTACAACAAGATGACATGGCTATGTATTCAGCCTCTGTAGAGGAAATAGAAGTACTCATTTGCTTCTTTGAAGACCAGCTCACAAGCTTATCACCCAAAAACTGAGCACCTCCAGACGTACTTCGACGTGTATCTTGACATCCTGCATGATCGGCATCTGCATAGGCTGTTAGTGACATACCGGTGTCCTTCGGGTACCAAAGTCCCATATTGATGGTACCTTGAAGATACCGAAAGACCCGCTTAACCGCTTCAAGGTACTTTTGTAGGCTTAGCCTCGATATCTAGCACACATGCAAACAAATGAACAGAATGTCTGGTCTACTGGCCGTGAGGTACATCAGGGATCCAATCATACTACGATATTTTGTTTGGTCTACCATGATCCCCGAGTGGTCCTCATCCAGTTTAGTACGCTCTATCATGGGAGTGTCAACATGGTCACTAGAATCAAATCCAATTTTTTTTTAAATCTCATTTGCATACTTAGATTGATTTATAAAAATGCCTCCGGGACTTTGTGAAATTTGTAATCCCAAGAAAATGACATTTGTCCCATCATTGACATTTGAAATTTGGAACCCATTTCATTTGAAAACGATCACATTCATTGGGTCAGTCGAGGCAAATATAATATCATCAACATATATTTGAACGTGAATTAAATGTTTGCCTGACTTTCGGGTGAACAATGTCGGATCAACTGCTCCTTTGCTGAATCCAGAAGATAGAAGAAACTTTGATAGCGTATCATACCATGCCCTTAGAGCTTGCTTTAAACCATAAAGAGCCTTCTTCTAACGATAGACGAGAGTAGGATGTTCTGGATTCACAAAGCCTTCAGGTTGGTCGACGATACGACTTCTTTAAGATCTTCGTTAAGAAATGCCGTCTTTACATCCATCTGATAAACCACCATGTTCTTACTTGCAGCATTAGCCAAGAAGATTCTGATTGCCTCGACACGAGCAACTGGAGCAAATGACTCTTCAAAGTCAATACCCTCCTCTTGACGGTATCCTTTTGCAACCAATCGAGCCTTGTTCTTTAAAACATCACCATGCTCATCAAGTTTCACTTTGAAGATCCACTTAAGAGCAATGATCATAGCACACTCTGGAGCAGATACTAATTCCCATACATCAAGTCGATCAAACTCATGAATTTCTTCTTGCATGGCATTGAATCAGCTGTCTTCATTCACGGGAGTTTTAACATCTTTTGGTTCGACCTTAGAGAGTACGGAGTTGAAGAAGCACTATAAGGCATCGGTTGCAAGTTGTTTCCGTGTGGATACTGGATGAGAGGGGTTTCCAATGATGTTGTCCATTGGATGATCGTGTGTCCATTTCCTAAGGTGTTCGTGTGGTTGTTATTGAGGAACTGAAGTAGCAGAGTCGATTTCTCCTGATGAAGATGGTTCTGATGATGATTCAGGAGCAAATATGTTTTCAAATGGTGCATCTTCAGGAGTAGCAAAGGGATTCTTCCATCAAGGGTGCTTAAACATTTCCATGATGTACACTTCGATGATTGATGATTTGTTGATGAGACAGAGTGATCGCAGCAGCGCTTCTTGACTTAGTGTCATAGAAACTGAAGGGTTAACTTCATTGACAGGGATAGTAGCAGCCTCTGTTGATGGAATTGACAGATCATTTGCAATTGGCTCATAGTGTTCATCAAACATTGGATCAAACAATTTCTTCAAGTCATCTTCTGAAGGAGGTACATAAGGAGTTCTGTGAGAAGAATTTTATACAAGAGTAGAACCGATGGGACTACTTGAAGATGCGGTCCGAACCGGATTGTCCCGGAGCCATTGGACCGTCGACTCATCAAACGTAACATGAATTGTTTCCATGATATTTTGGGTTCTTTTGTTGTAGATTCGGTATCCCTTTTGGTTTGGTGCATATCCTACAAATACTATAATGTCCGCTTTAGCTTTAAGTTTGCCTAAGTCTTGGCCCTCATTAGTTGGATAACACAATGCACCAAACACACGAAGGAATGAGAGATTAGGTTTCTATTGTGGACAAGTTCATATGGAGTTTTTCCATGAGCAGCGTGAATTAGGGATCGATTTTGAGTGTAGCATGCAATGGCAATGGCTTCAGCCCAGAGAAACATTGGAACCTTTGAGTAAATCAACATTGTTCTTGCGGCTTCCACAAGAGTTCGATTTCGTCTTTCAACCACACCGTCCTGTTGAGGAGTTCGTGGAACACTTCTTTGATGACTGATTCCAACACTTTCATAAAACTCACTAAGTTTTTTTATTAACAAACTCAGTTTCATTGTCTGTTCGGATGATTCTGACAGTTTTGTTAAGTCGAACCTACAGCTGTTTGATAAGTTTGATGATGATATCTGGAGTTTCATCATTTGTCCTTAAGAACTTAACCCAGGTGAATCGAGAGTAATCATCAACCACAACTAACACATATTTCTTCCCAAAGATATTTTGCACTCTCATGGGTCCACATAAATCCATGTGAATTGTATGAAGAACTTTTGTAACTGAGTTTGTAAGTTTGGGTTTGTGGGCATATTTCTTGCTTTTTCCCAATTGGCATGCTGAACAAAGATGATCCTTTTCATAATTTAGTCTAGGTAAACCTACAACTAAGTCCTTTCTGGAGAGATCATTGATGGTGCAGAAGTTCAAGTGATTGAGCCGACGATGCCATAACCATGACTTTGTTTTCGAAGCCTTTGACAACAAGCAAATTGGAGAAGACTTCATCATATCTTCGATAAAGATGGTGTATAGATTTGAACCACGTGTTCCTCTTAAAAGTTCTTTACCATCAAGTTCTCTAACGAAAAAAGTATGTTTTCTAAAGGCCACTTCTAGATCAAAGTCACAGAATTGACCGACAGAGAATAAGTTATGACCAAGACCTTCTACGTAATATACCCTGGAGATAACACTATCACCACAACATAATCTCCATAACCCATAATTGCACCGAAATGATCGTTCCCGAATCTAACAGTCCCGATGAATTTACTCACGAAGTTCATGAGTCCGCGACCGGTCTCCGCCATATGCTTGGAACAGCCTGAGTCCGTGTACCATAGAACGATTTGAACGATCTGCAGCTTGAACACATACAAGAATGGATAATTGGATAATTGGGAACCCCATGCAATAATGGGTTCCACTTGGTTAGTAATAGTAATTGGAACACCCACATCAGAAGTAGAAACAATGGAATCATCAGAAATAGATACAGTGCTAATGTATGTATTCGACCTATTCAAAGTATGTTCACTTCTTAAGGAAATAGTTCTACCAGTAGGCATCCATTTTCTAGTGGGCATTGTATTAGCAAATTGAGGGCAGAACTCATTAACCTTATGGTCAGAAGGTATCCATTGATAACCTATTTTACTAAATATTCTTCCTGTGGGTTTCCACTATTTTCTAACTTTCTTTCGCCTTTGCCTTTTAGCCTTCTTAGCTTGAATTTTAACATTAACAATTTTAACTGGGCATTTGACAGCATTAGACAAAACATTCACACCACATTCATGATTAGTAACAGAAATCAAGCAATCGTCATTACATGGTTTGCAAATAGTAGCAGAATTCGAATTAATTACAGTACGCTTATAGCTAATACTAGAATCAACACGATTTGTTTTATTCAACTCAAACTTAATATTCCTAGGGTGATCTTCTACTCTCTTCCAATGCACACTCTTAGCTTGCGAGGTCCTATCATGCTTGGTATTGCCTGGAGTCTTTGACCCGCTTGCTTTTATGTCACTGATTACTCCTGTAGAGGGAATTATGGGAACATTAGTTGGTTGATCTACTTTTTGCATTCCTGAACTAGACGTGCAAGGATCTGAACTACTTGAAGGCACATTAGTGTTCACTTTCCTAACACTGGGCATAGAATGGTTTGTATGCTTGGCACTAGGCATAAAACAAGGCATCACAACTTTTCCTTTCGCACCTAAGGATTTAGGACATTTTGCAATTAAACATTCTAGCAGCTCCTGAGATCGTTTGGCCTGAATGCAAGCAAACCTAATTTCTCTATCCAAAGGCTTATTTATGAAATCCTCTTCCACAATCTCACGGAGACATTCTAGACTATCCTTAAGGTGAGCACAATAGTTATGAAACACAAGTTCATTATTCCTAAGATGAGGAGGGATGTATTTAACAGTACAAGATATTTGCAGTCTGAGGATGACTTTGATGCAACATTCTCATAAAAGACAAGTGGCAGTTTCCCTTTTTCCTGACTCCTCAGATTCTCAATTTCTTTTTGTAAAGCCGTTATTTTTTCTTTGTTTTTGTCACGAGTGACTTTCATTGAATCATATAACTCTTTAAAGTTTCGTTTAACTTTTTCATTTTCTTCTAGAAAACTTTCGTTTTCCTTTTGTAAAGCATTAACCAAGTTTTGAAGATGAAAAGTTTGAGAATGCTGAGAATCTAAAGGAGGAGGCATTTGGGAGCCAAGTCACATTGTTTTTTCACCCTTTAATTGAGAAATTGGGCTTTCAACTTTCTCGATCGTGTTACAATGAGCTTGAATCGTCATCACGTTTGTTTATCTGAAAAACTGCCTCAAACTCTGGAACATCTGAGGATGTCTTGATATTTGAGGTTTTGAAATTTTCTTTAAGATGTTGATATTTTAGTTGTAAATCAAAATGTTCAACTTCTAGTTTAGAAAGAAGTTTTACCAAATTATCGTGATCATCCTGATCAATTTTCTCATTTAGTTTAGAATTAATCTTTTCAAGCTCAATGACACGATCATGGGAGACTTTTAGAGAAACAGATAATTCATGAAATTGAGAAGCATTAATGGAACAATTCGTAGCAGTGTAAAACACATCTTGAGTAATACATTCGGAAATAAGATTCTCATTCAATGTATGCAAGTTCTTCCTCTCAATCTCATTATATTTTAATTCTCGCTCATAGTCACTAACCTCAACTATCATTGCATCAAATTCCTTTTCCATTTCTTTAATATCCGAATCCATCCCCTTTTTAAGACTCTCAAATTGATCTTTTAGTTGTTTAAAGAAAGGCATGACCTCAGTTAAATAGCATTCTTTAGTTTGCTTAAAACCCTTCTCCCCTTCAGTTATCCCAGTGGGTGTGATCATTTTCTTACAAGTTTTCTCAAAATCAACAAATAATTGAAAAATAACATATTGACTGATTAAAGTCTTGCTTTTAGTGGCAATAGTTCTAGGAACTAAATGCATTGGTGTATTCGGAGGATACACAGTCGTTGAAGGCATTTTCCTAATTGGAGGGTTTGTTACAACAAGATTCTCTGTCTTTTGCTTATCTAAATCCTTTTTCCAGAACACTTGTTCGGGTGTTAACAACGTTTGATGCTTAAACTTGTTCAAGGAAATCCAATTTTCCTTTTGTAATCATGGGGTTTGATCGTTATGTTATTCTCTTTACATTCAGGATCTTCTAGCTTCTTATTCATTTTCTCCCTAGATGCATCATCTAATTTTCTATCTTCCTCGTGCACTCAACGAACTAGGTTTCTGTCTAGGTTTAAGAATCTCATTACCATCATAGATTACATTATGAGCAGCTTTCTAGCCTTTTAACAACCTCGGATTAGGTTCCAAAACAAGGGGAATGCTATGCTTATCGCTTAAAACTCTATGCTTAGTGATCAAGTGAGCAAATTGGAATGGTATTCCCTTGTACGTACAACTTATTTTCAAGCTTGTTCTTCAAAGTTTTAGATTGGAAAAATCATTCAAAAGTTTTGATTCCTTAGCATTGAATTCTTGCTTAAGCATTTTAACATTTTCTTGAAGTTCTTGTTTTTGCTTAGCGGTTTTAGAAAGCTTTTCTTGTAAGGAGTTTAACTCTTGTTTTAATACTTCTTCTCTAAAATTACTTTTTTCAATAATTGTACGATTTGGTCATCCATTTCCTGTCACGGGTGGTTAACTCAAACTTAGCACGTTGTTCATAAATGGCAACTTGTTCTTTATAGGCATTAGTTCGTAGATAATAGAATCATCAGTGGGCACACGCAAAGGTATTCATCAAAAGCATAGTCATTTGATCGCAGAAGATGCATTACTATGCACAACCTCACTTTCACTTTGCTTCACATATTGATCATATGGGACAATATTGCTATTACCCTCATCATCAATATCCGATTCATAAGTTTCAAGAGATTGTACTTTATTATGCATCTTTTGCTCATCAACATCATCATATAGTTTTAATACCTCTAAGATGATTTTGTCTTTGGATGGACCAACTTGTGTGGATGATGAGACCTTAGGAGAGACCATTGGAGAAATGCTAGCCATGAAAATTGTTTGTGCGTGAGGTTCATCATCGACGTTAGAGTCGTATGCATCACAATACTTGAAAGGCATTCTGATGATTGTGACCTATTTCCTGAATTGGCTGCTCATCCACATCGGCATCATATGTCTTGGCATTGCCCTCAGCAAGAAACAACAACTCCTCTTCATCCAAAGTTGCACCATTATCCCAGCTTGCACGAAGCAACATCTTGTCTCTCAAGTATTCTCGCATTCGTTGGACGTTTTGGAGATGTGCAGTCCCTAGCAATGTGTCCCTCACCACCACAGTTGTAGCATTTGACTGGCTTTGCTTGTCCTTGATTTGGATTCCTTCCACGATTCTAATTTTCTACATATCCTCTACCAACTCCACCTCTTCCCCGTCTCATACCGCCTTTCTTGAACTGGTTGCACCACAACCTTCCCATCTCTGACAGTAGCTTGATTGTGTGGATTGGATGCTGTTCTGAGGTTATTGTTCGTGTGTGGGAGAGAGTTCATGTTTGGACTAACAATGAGAGATAGTTGATTGATGAAGTTTTACATGAGTGTGTTTGAGTCGGGAGGCTTATATGCTGGATCATAGATGAGCTTGTAATTACCATTACCCATGGGTATGACTTGAGATGCTTTGGTGGTAATACCGACATTGGTGTAGAAAGCAGTAGAATCATTTGGTGAGCTTGTTTCTCCCTGATTGGTTTTGAATCTGATCCGAATCCTTTTTCAAACATAGCATGCCTCTCATTCTGAAGAAGAAAGGCATACAATTGCTCATAGTTTGTATTCTTTAGTCCTTTGGTTAGCTTCACAGAGTTGACAAATTTGTGCCACTCGGGATTCATGTTGTTTACAAACTTTGAATTCAGTTGAATGTTTGGCATGGTCATTTTGATGTTCCTCATATCATTCACAAGCTTGTGGAATCTCACGTAGTACTCATAGACACTCTCATCTGGTTTCATCTTGAAATGCTCAAACTCATCATACAGTTGTGATTCTATGTCTTCCTTGGTTAATTCAGAACTTGAGAGAAGCATCTTGACATTATCCCAAACTGCCTTGGCTTCAGTGTTGTGATTGATAAGCTTGTAGATATATTTTGGAAGACCTTGAAGTATAATGTTAGAGGCACCGATATCAAAGATCGAATCTCTTTTTATCCTTATCATTGAGCTCATCATACGTCTTTGGTCTGTCTAATCCATAGATCATTGATCCATCTGCAGTTGTATCAATTAAGTCCCTTGTAGTCTCAACCTGATAAGGTCCTTCATCAATGGATTTGAGAATGTTGACCCCATTTTTCTTTCCAAGACAGCATAACTGATTCGTTGAGCCCAAGAGTCGTAGTCACTCAACCAAGATCCGAACCACCGCTTGAACATCCTCGATAACAGTGGAGATGATTGTAGGTACGTTGGTAGACATGTTAACAGATTACACGGGATTTTAAAACTCTATGATTAAACCGAGAAATAGATTCTTTCACGGGATTTTACTGAATCAAGAGAAAACCGATACAAACAAAAGTCAACAAAGTCGCTAAGAATTCTTGAACCAAGTCGCTAAGCACCAAGTCGCTAAGTAGCAACTCGCTAAGATCCCAATTTCCTGTGAACCAAGTCGCTAATACCAAGTCGCTAAGATCCAAGTCGCTGGACACAAGTCGCTAAAGCACCAAGTCGCTACATAGTCAAGTCGCTAAAGAGCAACTCGCTAAGGTCCAAGTCGCTAACACCAAGTCGCTAAGAATACTAAGTACAAGTCGCTAACAAAATTGAATGCAAGTCGCTAACTTTACCAAGTCGCTAGCCGTAGTGGAGAATCCACTAAGTTGTACTGTTTGTCGGCTTGTCTCAATAGACAAGTCGCTAGGACCAAATCGCTACCAATAAACACTACAACTCGCTACCTTTTAATCAAGCAAGTCGCTATGATGAAAAACACTACGAGAACCAAGTCGCTAGCATGAAAAACTTCAAAACACACTTTTCAATCCAAAAAAAGCTCAACCACAGTGATTCAAGCTTACCAAATCAAAATCCAAGCACTTACAATGATTCTAAACACAAAAGTACACCCAAAATTCAAACTTTAACACTAGAGATGATCCAAACGATGCAAAAACCACTAAACTTTCTCAAACTCAAAAACCATCTAAAACCACTAGAAATCCAAGGATATGTAAAAGAGATGATCAAACCATGGCTCTTGATACCAATTGTAGGATATAGGATTTCACAAACACATTAAACCATAATCATATGTGGCGTTTAACAAGGTTTAGAGAGAGAAAGTTCTAGAGAGAGAAAGGGAAGAGAGTTGGGTACTTTGTGAAACAAAGAAAAATGGTATTGAAGCTCCAACCCTCTACCTTGGGAGGTAGAGGGTATTTATAGTATCTTACAAATAAACGCCACCTACGGCGTGGATCGTGCATACAATGGGTAAAGACCGTCCGTTCCTCCACGGTGTTACTTAACAAACTACTTACTAGCATAACTTGATTACAACTACGAGCTATCTATCGAATACATATACTTGAGGTGACCGACTCTTTCACGACTGAATTTTCTAATTCCTAACATTCTCTATCAACTGTGCTGAGATATGAATGATGAATCACCTGCCTTAAAATGACATTCTCCATCATATCAAGTATTTCATCATAAGAGTCGATCACTTTCAAAACAGACTTATAGTGGGGTCCACAACTAGCTTTCTCAATGTCTTCAAAGACTTGTGCAAGTTTTTGGAAACGACTTTCATTTGATACTTCACTTGCCTTCCAACAAACACCGACAAGGGTTATTAACTTTTCAAGAATATAGAAAAACATACCACAATCATCGTTTTGTTGGGAAACCGTGAATAAGAATTTGTTCAAGTTGTTGAGCAAAACAATGAACGTAATAAGCTGATTGAGTTTCATTCTTGATCAATGTTTTGAGACCACTCACATCATAGTACATCTTCCTAACGCCATTATAACTCGCCCTACCTAACATTACTTAAACTCAATGAATTCTTCAACAACAAAGAACTTAGCGCATCCTTAAGAGATACGTCCGTCTTATGATCCATAACACATGAAATACCAAGAAACTTCTCAACAACATCTCCCTTTTTATCAACATATCGCAAACACACCACAATATGCTCGACACCTACATCATCCGCATACTCATCCACCAATATAGCAAAGTATCCGTTAAGACCACATATATCGTTTACAATGGCTTTAGTTGTTTCTACTGAGCACGAGTTGATCAAATCATTTTGAATCAAAGGAGCCTTTTCAACACATCTTTATCAAAATTCTCATCACCTTTCGTAACCATTTCTATCATCTCAACAAATTCATCATTGTTGCCAATTCTCAACGGATGATCTTCATTGATCTTGATTCCGAAAGATAATTAAAACCTCAAACAAAGAACAGGAGCGAGTAATGGAGGCCGATTCACTTGCTTGTTATAGTAATCTATGATGTACATTAACAAATTGAGCTGTTGTGAGAAAATGTCCATACCGGAACCATTCTCGGATTCTTGAGTTTCAGAGCAAGCGTCATTTTGTTGCGAGGAAGAACCTTCTTCCAAGTTTGCTTTCAATTGAGCTAGAAAATAGCTATCCATTGTGTCTACATTCTAGTAAAATAAAAATACAAACAAACGTACTCATTTAGATGTATGTTATCACAAGTAAAAAGTTTACCGCATCAAATTAAAGATAGACATTATATGTAAACGGGTAAACGGATAAACGGACAAGATTTTCCCTTGTTACCCAAATGTACGCATGCTAACCTTCCTTTGACCATTTTTGACCCTTTCCCTCACACCTCTAAATGTGAGGTCATCGGGTGCCTAACCACTAGGCCAATTCCCTGGTGGTAACGACATTATATGTAATAAACCATATTTTGGGGTTTTTTTTGTATAAAAATAATAACGAATTTCTTATTCTTTTCATTTTAGTCAAGTTGTTAAAAGATGGTTTTGTGTAATAAATGTCTAAAACCACATTTTAAATACTATAATTTGTAACAAACCTGTACAAAAACTCAAGTCCTGTCTTTTGACTTAAAATATTTTAAGAACTAAAAAGAAACCCAATCCACTAGATATGTTTTGATTGTTGTAAAACAAGGATTACAAGGCCGAGTAATCGGCTACTACTTGCTACCATATGGCATTTTCATGATATGTGAGTTATAATCATAATTCAATCATATTAACTACATAACAAAATACATTTAATCTAAATCTAACATTAAATCCAAGTTATAAATTTTATTTTTAAAGCCTTATAAACGGGTTCACATGTTAACCTGTTTAATACTTATATTCAACCCAAACACGGCCCATTTATTAAACGGGTTAGACGGGTTGACCTGTTTTTGACCCAAACATTTTATTCTCAACCCAAACATGTTTAACTTCGTGTCGTTTATCGTGTCATTTTAAAACTTGACGCCCCTAAACTACAATAGTCCACTTTTTAACTGCACATGTGATAAGTCATAACTACTGTATTTCACTACTGTATATAACATTATTTATAAAAACTTTAATAAGAAGTACAAAAACGAAAAATTTAAAAGTTTTACCGTTTGTAGAAAGTGGAAGAAGACGGCAGTAGAGAAATGAAGTCAAACAGTTAAAAGTGAAAACCTACTTGTTTAAACTGTGATTTGATTACGGGCTCAAACAGTAAAAAAATAAAATGCAGGTTCTTATAAATATGGACTTTAAATAATAAAGTTGGGCTAAACCAGCCCATTATGATGAATACTTTTTCTTCAGTCCAACTAGAATACTAGTGTGACTCTAATTCCTATCTTGTTTAGATTATCTTTAGTCTAATGTGTGTTTATCATGTTATGATTTTTTCTCTATACATACAATTTTTTTTTTAAAGTTATTAACAAAATTTAACAGCTCTTGAATCCATACGTGAGGTCAGTGTCTTTTACTTTTACCATTGTTGTGTTCAAAATTAATTATCTAGCTAGAAAAAAATATTGTTTTCGATTTCTAGTAACTCAGATGAATATTGATGCTTTGATATTTATATGTTCATGTTACATGCATTAGTAGGAGTTATTAACGTAACGCTTAAAATCTTAATTTGAGTAAAGAGTTTTCTCGTTGATAAATACAGTGAAACAATAATCATGGATGCACATATTAACATTGCAAGCGCGCCACCATTGCCTACTCAACCAACAACAAGTAATGCCTCGCAGCCGTGCATATCTAGCCCTATGATATTATTCTCATGCTTCGCGATTATGTTTTCTGTCGTGATGTTTTGCGCTTATTTTACTTCAAGTTTAGAACCCTTGTACTCTATAACAACACACGACGATTATGAGTTTCCAATGCTGACAATGACGGAGCCCAAAATCAAGTATTACGTAAAGTCACCAGATGAGTTTGATAAGAAATATCCTAATGATACTCCGACGAGAGAACATGTTGAAAACCAAATCGTGGATGAGTACTTAGAGTTTGCTAGGAAACGTTGCAATTACCATAAGAGAAAGCAACACATGTTACTCCCAGATTTTCCAACCCGATATGTGACGACTTGAAAACATGACGATTCAAAGTTAGCTCACTTGTCTAAATGAATTTTAGACATTGATTTATAAGTTTAGGCAATGGCCAATAAATTTTTTATTGTTTTTTAGGTAGATGTTCAAATGTTTTTTATTTATATTAGTTTGTGATTTTGCTTCCATGTTTGCAGTTTAGTTATGTAGGGGGTGTTTGTTTAAGCTTATATGTAGGCGATTTCGATTAATATATCATAATCTTTCATTTTTATGCTTATGTGGAGATTTATGGACTTATTTAAAATTATCAAATCATAATAAACTAAATACAAACTCGCAAGTCTCAAAATAAGTTGCAAAATAAAAATCGAAATTTGAAAGGTATGTATTTTAATAGCAAGGAAAGTCTATACAGAACAACAAAAATGGACCCTCTTTCCAGTTTTTGTTATCCAAAAACTATTGTCCCCTTTCAAATATAGTTGTGAATAATGTAACAATTTTATTAGGGTATGTTTGGCAGCAGATATTATGAAAGATTATTAAGGCTTAAGATTATTTTTTTTTAAAAATAAGTTACTTAAAAATAATCTTGTTTCAGATTTAACTTATAAGAGACTACTAAAAAAATAATCTTCCATAATCTCTGAAAATAAAATGTTACTTCATGTAGCTTATAAAAATAATATTTTTTATAATCTTTTTCAAAGAATAAAGACTAATACAATCTATTTTTGCCAAATATACCTCTAATATCAAAAATTACAAACTTCATTCAAAACTTTAATGAATTGCATAAGAGTTAAAGTGTCATTTTGCAAAAATAAAAATAAAAAATAAAAATAAAAAAGAGAAGTTTTCTATTAAAAAAAGGGTTTTTGCACTCTAAGGTCATTGTACTTTTTAAAAATGTTTATTTAGGTCATTATAGTATTTTTGTGTGTATTCATGTCATTGTACTATTATTTATACTTAATAGAGTAACTAAACTTTTAGAACTCCTACAATAGAGTCACTCATACTACATGTCAACTCCATCTCAACTTGCACGTCATAAAAAAAGTCCACATTATTAAGTATAACACCACATAATTATTTTCAACTCACAATTTTTTATTTTAAAATTTTCTTTTTGCAAATTTATTACTTCTATTTATATATATTTTTTAAACTTAGTTATATTATTTACATCTAATTTGTATTTATTCGTACATCAGTTACAATCAACCAAGCTTGTTTATTAGTTTTAACAATCATAACTTAAAATTTTATAGTTTTTAATAGTTTATACAATTCTTATGCACAACGCCAAATACAAGTATCGCGGATACAATTGTACACCTAAATTTATACTATGACTTGATGAAGACAATATGGAGATTAGTGCTTTTGGTTTTACTCCGCCACAAACATATGTAAACATCGCTTTTGATTAACCAATTTAAGCATGTTTAAATGTTTATTTAGAATATTAAATGTTTGGTTAGAATATGCATAAAAAACAAATTAAATTTAACATATATAACTATTTTTATAAAGATAAGTATACATATATAGATTGTCAAAATAAATAACAAAAAAAGACATGAGTTATTTGATGATATGGAGGTTGAAAGGGAGTAAAAAAAGAGTATGGATGACTTAACTGTGTAAGTTCTCAAAGTTTAGTTAGTATTTTAAACATAAATAATAGTACAGTGATTTGAACGAACAAAAAAATAGTACAATGACCAAATTAAACATTTATTAAAAGTACAATGACTCTCAAATGTTACATCTGTTTATTATACGAACTTTTTGCAAGTTTCGTTTAATTAAAACTATGTTATCATTCATAGAGAAAAGTTCAATATAGAACTCATATTTGTTATAGAACCAATCAACCAATCATAGCCACTCATTTATTTTATTAAAATATATTCACCTTTTTTTTTAAAACAACATATCTTGCAAACGGTAAATCTTCAAGCTACAAAAAATACATCATCATGACGAGAATTAAATTATCTTTCTATAGATATGCATTGTTATATACTTTCGAAGAACTTTTTTTTTTTAAATTTCGTCCAGAAGAATCACATGTGATTTGTAAAAATCACATGTGATTTGTTAAAATCATATGTGATTTTTTTTTTTTTTTTTTACCAAGATTTACCGCTTCAAAGATATGTTGTTTTAAAAAAAAATGTGGAAAATGATTTAGATAAAAAAATTGATGGCTATGATTGGTCCATTAGTTCTATGACAAATATGAGTTCTATATGGATCTCAACTCATCATTCATAAAATGTTACTAAAGTTCATGCTACACAAATCCTTAAAAACTTTCTATCCCAGGTTTTATCGTGGAACATGCCACATGTTCGACAAAATGTCTCAAACAACACAACTTTGCAACACTATTGGTTTTTTTGATGTTCTTGATCTTGTTAACTACTGTAAACAAACACCCATTGTTACAAATGTTACTAAAGTTCATGCTTTAGCTTTAAAAGTTGGTGTTCTTGCTCATCTTCCTACTTCCACGTCACTTGTTATAGCTTACGCACGAGCAGGGCGTTATCTTTTGTCCGTAGCAGTTTTTCGTGAGGTTATTAACAAAGATGTGGTTGTTTGGAATGCAATGATGACTTGTGCAGTCGAAAATGGAGAACTTTTAGATGCAAAGCGAGTTTTTATGCAAATGCTGCGAGGACGAGTTGAGTTTGATTCTGTAACTCTTGTGATTGTTGTTTCAAATAGGTTAATGTGTTTAGAAGGTGTACATTGTTTAGGCCTAAAGTTTGGTTTGCTTTCGGGTTGTGATTTGTGTAATACGCTTATTAACGCGTATGCTAAATGTGGTGAGTTGTGTTTGTCGGAGAACATGTTTGTTGAAACAGAAGTGAGAGACATAGCTTCGTGGAACTCGATGATTAGTGGTTGTTTAAGCAACAATTGTCCTGATAAGTCTTTAAGGTATTTCAAGAAAATGGTTTCGTTTGGAGTACAACTTGATAATGTGGGATTATCGTGTGCTATTGCAGCGTCGACTTGTTTGCAAGATTTGGATACTGGTAAGGTTTTACATGGGTTCGGGTTTAAGAATGGATACAATGAAAGTTCTCATGTTTCTGTACTAAACGCTCTTGTTTCGTTGTACTCTAAATGTGGGGATATCAGTGATGCTGAACTTGTATTTAAATCGATTAGCAAAGATTTGGTTTCTTGGAATACAATGTTTAACGGGTTTGCTTCACACGGAATGATTCTTGAAGCGTTTAGCCTCTTAAGACAAATGCAAGTTAGAGGATCAGTACAACCAGATACAGTGACAGTACTTGCTGTACTTTCATTATGTGCAGAATTCATGTTTTTAAGAGATGGAAAAAGCATTCACGGGCTCGTTATAAGAAGATTCTTTGGATTAGACGTGTCGGTGATTAATAGTCTTATGAACATGTACTCTAAATGCAACCGAATTGATAAATGCGGGAGCTTGTTTGTTTCTTTACAGGATAAAGATTTGGTTTCTTGGAATACCATGATATCGGGATATGCCCAAAATGGGAAACCAACGTATGCTCAAAATTTGTTCAAGAAACTGATGTACGAGTGTTTGGAATGCAGTTTATCAACTGTTCTCGCAATTCTTTCTTCTTGTGATTCAAGCGCATCTCTAAAATTTGGTGAATCGTTACATAGTTGGGCAACGAAATTAGGCTTCTCAAATAGTATTCTTATGGTTAATTCATTAATTTTGATGTACACAAACTGTGGACACTTGAGAGCTTCTTTTGCATTGTTACAAAGTGTTTCAAGAGATGCTGACACTGCTTGTTGGAATGCTATGATTGCCGGATGCACACAAAACGGGTACTTTTTGGAAGCTTTAGAAACTTTTAAGTTCATGAGAAGAGAAGCATATGCAAAACATGATCTCGTTACCCTCGTAAATGTCGTATCAGCTTGCGGAAATCTGGTATTAGTGTTTAACGGGAAACTGGTTCATGGGTTTGGTATAAAAACTCTGGTTGATGATGATGTTCGTGTAAGGAACTCCTTAATTACAATGTATGGAAGATTTGGGGATGTTGACCATGCAATGTTGGTGTTTGACTCGTGTCTTAACCGTAACCTTTGTTCATGGAATTGCATCATTGCCGCTCTTGCTCAAAACAAAGAAGCTCAAGCTGCGTTACATTTGTTTCAAAATCTTGAATTTGAACCTGATGAAATCACAAATTCGACAATTTTATCAGCGTGCGGTCAAATTGGATCAATTAGAAATGGTAAACAGATTCATGGACATGTTCTAAGATCCAATTTTCATACAAACTGTTACATAGTAGCTGCCTTAATCGACATGTATAGCAGCTGTGGAAGGTTAGATATGTCAAATCACATTTTCAGTTCCTTACAAGAAAAGAATATCGCAAGTTGGAACTCAATGATTTCTGCATACGGGTTTCATAGCAAAGGTGATAACGCCATCAAGATATTTATTGAAATGATAATGTTTGGAGAAAAACCGACAAAAACCACTTTCATAAACCTTTTATCAGCCTGTGCCCATTCAGGTTTAGTCAACGAAGGTTTAAAATTTTACAAATGTATGTTTGATGAATATGGTGTGGAACCGGTTATGGAACATCACGTTTGTGTAGTTGATATGTTGGGTCGATGTGGGAGGCTAAATGAAGCATATGAGTTTATAAAGAGTATGGCAGTGAAACCAGATCATGGTGTTTGGGGGGCAATGTTAAGTTCATGTAATTATCATGGTGACGTTGAAATGGGGAAGAAAGTGGGTGAGATTTTGTTTAGCTTGGAACCTAAGAATGCCGGGTACTATGTTTCTTTAGCGAATACATATGTTGGTGCCGGGAGTTGGAGTGATGCAGTGAAGTTGAGAGAGTTTGTGGATGATGTGAGGTTAAAGAAGCCGGCAGGCAGTAGTCTTGTTGATGTTGGTTAACTGTAATGTAAATTGCTCGTGTAAATTACTTTAATTATGAAGAAAGTACAAAGTTTTGACTAAATCTAAAGATTTTGTTTGTTAATTACTTGTTACTGTGATAATTGTTGTGGTTATACATAAGTTTCTTATAATTCTAATTGTAACAAAGTTAGGTGAATCTTGATTACAACAACATAATCTAATAAAGTTATGTCAAAAGAACCGAAAAAATGATGGCTGCAAACAGATAATATTATGTATATCAGTTTAAAGAAAAAAAGATATCAATAACAATAACATTCATGTTTATTCGACTTCTGTACCTCATGTTTTTTAATTGAACTTGGCTCACTCATCCCACTATCGGGTAAAAAAACTGGTATTTCTCAACACGTTACATACCAGTAAGAAAACGCTAGGAGGCAACAATTTCTTGTGAATAAACTAAAATAAGCAATTGGCAGATTCAAAATGTAAAAGATACTTGTTCACTTTTTGTGCAACAAGTTGCTAACAATAGGAAAATCTGGTGCTATATCAACTGGGACCTGCAAGTTTAACCAAAATGCATGTCAAATGAGCTTATTAAAAAACAAAGATAAATTCCTGACATATATGCATCTTAAAAGCTGATAACTCAGAAAAATCAAAACTTCCCGTTATAGACTTTTTTTTGGGTAAAGGGACTCTTCCGTTATGGACTTATGGGACTCACTAGAGTAGACCACTAAATTTTATGAGCGGAGAGCGCAAATGGAAACATCTAAATATTCCTATGATATTCAATAGGGAGGTGATACTTACACCACCATTTTTGATTCTTGCACCACAATATGACATCACTAATGCATAAGTTACAACATAGTATATGCATAATTGTCGTGAAAGAATAAAAAATAATGCTGCAAGTATCAGTTCCCTATTCAATAAGGCGAAATAATGAGTGGGTCAGTTAACAAGTCAAAACGGGTACTTTTTGGTACCCCGGTTGGGTTGGATTGACCCAAAACATCTTTTGATTATAGACTAAAATGACTTAGGAAATTTTATGCATTAGAAAATGCCTTGTCCAACTTTCGGCCCACTCATTTCTTCCAAGCTATTTTTTTAGTTGGACATACTCGCCTTCTTAGAGACAAAACATTAACCAAATCAGCCTATTCAACTATGAGAAATTAGACCAAGTGAATTTTACCTGAACTTTTGTCAATTTTTCCAAAGCAATGGTCAAAGGTTGAGTCATTTGACCATATTTTTCAAGAAGCTTTTGTGCTGCATCTTTATCGCCTTTGGCTTGTATGGTAAGTATTTCCCTACTTAAGCTCTCGACAGCATCTTCAATCTATCACAACACATGAAACGATTCAAATCAAGATAAAAATTCTTAATCTCAAATTTCCTTCACTGTCATTTTTAACATGGTCAACGAATATTAGAGGATATGTTATCTTATATTCTTATCGATATCTGAACCTAATTTTAAAATAAAAAAATACTTGAGAAAACATACCTTATCAAAGTCAACAGAGAATGTTTGGTCAGGAAGCAAAACAAAGGCCCCTTTCTCGAATAACCAGTTAAACTGTAGTGCTTGTCCTTTGCTGATATACATAAATGAAGATCAATTATTATAAGACCAAAAATCAATATAGAAGGGAAAAAAACAAGTGATTAGTGAGTTACCCATGAGCTTCCTCTAACCCAAAACGTACTGAGCGAAAGCATCCAGCAAGGTAAGAAACATACATGGACTTCTCAAGGCTCTTTGGAAGTAATTCCTGGTCAACCCAAAAAAAGTCAATCAAAGTTCTATGAAAATATCAAGTATATAACTACATTTCTCCCAAAGAAGGATGACGGAAACGCCATGAAAATTTTGAAAATACAAAAATTTCATGCTGACACCTCATCGAGTATAACTGTCTTTTCCTCAATTATAGGGGTATGTTTTTGGCCGGAACTGGTATAAATTAAAGAGTATTTCTACAATGCCCTTACTAACCTTTGCAATAAGGAAATTGAGGGCCCAAAGGCCAACAATGTCGGCTTTAGCTTCTTCAAGAGCAGAGTGAAGTTCTTGTAGCTCCTGTTTCATCAAATACACAAAGAAACAAATTAAATGATGTCTCCCGTGAATTTCAAAATAGAGTTTTGAAACAAAACTGAGAAACTGACCAATCTCACGGTAGAGCTCTGACCACTTGGAAGTGTAATTGTATGTGGTCCGATCCCATGACAACACTCGTGGCATATGGTGTGAGTGAAAAAGGAGTCAAAGTCAACAAGCTCTCGTTGTTCCTTTATAATACACAATTCAGCTATAGGCCAAAGAATTAGCTTGAACCTGTTTCGGAAAATAAAATTGGTAAATTTATTAACACAACAGGTTTTAACTATTGTAAAAAAATGTGTTCAAAATTAAGAAATATGGAAGAACATAATCACAGGTTTGATGACTTTACTTTGCCTCAGAAACATTCTTCAGCATGACCATTGATGACCCACGATCTTTTACAATACGCTCATCATTCGGAAGATTAAAAGCAACAGTTTGAGGTCCTTTTACATCCTTCATCAACATAATAAAATAATATCATAAAATGAGACAGGGAACATGCCAAATGGTTCCACAAAGTCGCTAGTCACCCTAAGTGTATTTATAAAGCATAATAGTGTCCGCATAGATTGGCATGATCCAGTGGTATTATGTATTAGACTGATAACATGTTTACCAAACTATCAGGTGGGTCAAAGGTTGAATTTTTATGGATGGAGAGCTCACCCCTGAATTGTATACAAGCTGAATGACGCGAATAGGAGCAGATATCACATCTTTTGATTTGTACATGTCATCCATTGGAAGATTTTGTTCCAAAACCTACATAATGGAATTCGTTATATAAACAAAAGCATCCTTTTTTTCTTAAATATACTATAATTAAATTAGCTCATGAGCATCATCCAAATTTGTACCTGCAACTGATCCCCAAAGAGTTTGAGTTGAGTGGTTGCTTTATCATCCCGAACACCAATAAATGCCTCGAATGTGGCCTAAGTACACAACAAAGAGAATTATAGAATAGTTGAGCTTATCCCGAACATCAATAAACGCTTCAAATGTGGCCTAAGTTCACAGCAGCGAAAATATAAACGCTTCAAATGTGGCCTAAGTTCACAGCAGCGAAAATATATATAAATATATATAATTTTAAACTACTGATCACTTTATATCTTTTCTTTATCTTTACCATGAAAACACAGTGAAGATGCACACAAGAATAAAAGAGGGCAGACTTTTTCTTTATGCCAATAATTACTTATAAGATTGGAACACAATTGTTACTCGAGAAGACAAAAACTGAAACTTGATTTATTAAGCTTGAAACTGGCAACTAAATGAAGAAGAGAAAAGATTACCTTGTATCCAAAAAGAACGTCTTCATAAGTCTCGTATGGGCCAATAGTAACATCCAATTTAGAGTCCTTAAGAAAATGAAAAATGCATGCAGTTAGAGCTATATAAAAGATAGTGATATAATAGTGTCGTGTGTACTGACCAATTCCATCCAGGCTATATCAGAGTCATAATAGTCATTTGAGAGGAAAGCATCAGCCTTGCTATGTAACAGTCGCTTCAAACTACAAGATCGCAAATGATTTTGTTAAAAGCGTGTACTAATAAATATATATGAATCAGCAAAAGTTTAAATAAGAATGTACCAAGGGGAACTAGTCAAATCCCCTGCTTTACGTAATAATTCAGCGGCTTTTGTGAGATAGGCAGAATATTCTTGAGAATAAGGGACGATACTAAGATCACTGGTACTATTGGAATGAGTGTCATTCTGCCTTTTAATAACATTGAAAAAACCCGTTGCTTCTTGTTTTTCATTCTCTGAAAGCCCTTTCATCCATATTTCGAATTCCTGCCACAATAAACGAAATGGTTAGTCAGTTGGCGAGATAGGTGTAATCGGTCAAGTCCGGTTGACCCGAAAGCTTTTTTTACCCAATTTTTGAACTTTTAATACTTCAACTATATTTGATTACAGAAAAATGTTATTACAATTATTAAAACAATGCGATATAGGCGGTTTTATGCATAAAATATACATGTATGGTGACATTTTAACCCATTTGACCCATTTTTAGCTGAAAATATAATTTGACCAGTTTAAGATAAAACACGACTCAAAAAGGATTCTATCAAAATTAACATCTCAACTTAATAGCATATAAACCACATTTTCCACAAACGCAATTTGAATGAATTTATAAACATAAAAAACGGATACCATTTTATCCATATCTGGAGGGTAGAAGCTAGCACCGGGTGGCTTCAAAATGGGAAATGCAGCTTTATATTCAACACCTTTCCATCCAGCCACTTGTTTTGTTGCTTCAGGAAGCAATCTGACAGCAGAGTCTGCAGTTGTCAAAAACGCTTCATTTTCATCAAGACAAGACCTGCAAAATACAAACACAAGATTCAGCTTTTTGATATCACATATCAGAAAGAGTGACAAGTACAGTAATACGAGAAGATCATATTGGATATGTGCTATAGTACTTTTAGGGGCAGTATCTTACCATGGACTCTTGTTTATCGAATAATATTTCCATTTTAGCATGTCCAACTCAGATATTTCACCACGTCCGTTTAACCATCCCCTTAAAGATGTGTTGCTGTACCAAACCTAATTCAAGGGGAAAAAAAGAATAGAAATGAGGATTAAATATTTTATTAAAATGTTTACCTCAAATTTTCAAAATATAACATAGATAAATCATCATTCAGTAAAGTAATCACATGCGTATAAAACTTTAAAACAATATTAATCCATAAGTATTTAATAGTTCAATAAATATACCTGCTTGTAAAAAATATCATCCATTATTTTCGCGGCTTGAATGAGTAAGGCCAGAACTTCCTTGTCCTCTTCTGAGAGACCGGTCAACTGTCACAGAACGTTTAGTTAAATTCCTTCATATTTTTTTTAACAGTTATGGTTAACAGATACAAGTGGGAAAAGAAAACCTCTGCTGTAAGTGAGATCGGAGCATAACGAGCGAGCTTTTGTTGCAGAAGCAAACTCTTACTTTTCGCATTTTCTTGGTACCTATAAAAGTTGATAACATCTACTTTATATGGATATACAATAAGTGTACCTTATGGATTTGAAATGGTTCACGATTCACTAATTAGAAATAAAGGATGATATAACAGTGCTTATATGGTCAGGATGTACCTTTTGGTGATTATATCAAATAGCTGACCATATGGCCCACCAACATTATAGGGTGCATAATGAGGGTCTCCGTTAGCGAGTAAGTGCTTGTACTCTTCAACTGAGATATATTTAACGGCTGAAACCTCAGATTCCTAAACAAAAATAAAAATAAACTTTGATTGATCAACCTTTTTTTGCTACTAACAATGAGTTGCTACTTTGGTATATCTTCGTTACCTGAAGAGTAAAAGCTTCCAAGGGGATGGGGTCTAGTGTTGTCACGAGATAAACATCATCAAATTCATTATCGATGAACTTTCCCTCATTTGTAACACTACAATCAAATGTGAGACATCAATCAAATAACATCTAAAAATGGAAGATATATCTGCTTATGTTAGAGTTATTAAGCTCTTATAAAAACAACTTTGGTACTTGATTATTAAAAACAGATAACGAC
The DNA here is from genome assembly GCA_910596185.1 of Chrysanthemum makinoi. Lineage (NCBI taxonomy): Eukaryota > Viridiplantae > Streptophyta > Magnoliopsida > Asterales > Asteraceae > Chrysanthemum > Chrysanthemum makinoi. Next base: position 126,976,518 of record OU343216.1, on the reverse strand, counting down.
CCGAACCCGAAGATTCCATGCACAGCAAACGGTTCCCATTATCAAAAAAATATCAGGCTTTTTATATAATTAAACCAACACACTGATCATATAAAAGGTTTACCATTCTTGTAGAAAAACAAACAGAAATTCAAAGGCATCGTTTGGGAGGGTTACACCTAGCTCTTCTTGAAGCTCTCTCCTGCAAGCATACAACATAGATTCATATTAAGTGATGCTTAGTTAGTAAGTTCTAAGGAAATAAGTTAAGCATAAGTGCTGCAAAATGACACAAGAGAGACACCAAACAATCTTTTCCTGACTCGGATGCAGAGAAAAAAGCTACAACGGCTAAAATTGGATAAATGAAAAGCAAGTTGGTACTAAGCTTATGCATAAAGATTCTGATTTATCATTGGGTCTGATTATATACCTCGCTGTGATAAGGGATGTATCACCAGCAGATACATGACCTGCACTAGAAATATCCCACAATCCGGGCCATGAATCCTTGCAATCAGCGCGCTTTTGGAGTAGAAGTTGTTGTGTACTTTCAGTAAAGATCCACACGTGAACGGCTCGGTGGTAATCGCCATCTCTGTGAACAGCACTTCTGAACAAATAAAGTATATATATGTTAGCTTAAGACATTATGTATAGTTATAAACTCTGACTCGTCTTTCCATGTTATAGATAGTTCGTGTCGAAAATTAAACTCAAAATTGATAAGACCTACACAAAACTTAACAAAAAAGACTGAAAATGATGACATGTTTGAAACTGCTTATCTAATATCGTTTCTAATAAGCAACTCCAAACTGCTAACCACTTATTGCTTTTTGAATTAAGCAGTTATTCAAAACAGCTTCTTAGACTCGCATATTACCAATTTGCTGTATAACCAATCCATTTAATCCTAAACACCTTAAAAACTGTTCATTTTCTGAATAGTAACACAATACTCAGTTAAGTGTTTTTCTTTTGCTTATGAGCTTCTCATAAGCTAAAACAAACGGGCTTATGAACTTTTCTCGAAATTCAAATAAGCCGGCAAAATAAGCTAATCCAAACACCCCCTAAAAATGCAGATACTTTTGTAATCACATACCATAAAAGAGCCACAAATACTCACACAATCATAATCAGTTTCACAAATCAAAATACCCAAAAACTAAAAGTGCACAGAAATGCTTAATTAAAACCTTAGAATTTAGACTTTAAAGAGTCAAACTTGATATAAATTCTTTTGCAAAGACATTTATTATACTACAAACAATAGAAAAGTAAATAAAATTCATAGTTGAAGATTAATAAATTGGACCCATATCATTGATCATTAGTCTAGCTTAACAAATTTAAAGAACATAAAATAAATCAAGAAAATGAATGTAACAGGAAATGATTGGAACATGCCTGGGTTTAGAGAAACCGGTTTTGAGACCAGTTTTAGTCAATATGTCAAACTCTTCTTCTTCCCCCATTTTTGTTTTTGTTTTTGTTTTTGTTTATGGTTTGGTTTGCTAATGATTCACCATTTACAAGTGGGTCGATTCTTTTCGAAATAATTCGATGTTCCAATATAAAAAGCAATGCTTTTTTTTTTCCTTCACTTTTTTCTATAGAATTTTTTAACTTTTGTGTTGGTATATCTTACTTTGTTGTTTTTTTTTTTTGAGAAAAATACCAAAAAGTGCCAAAATCTTTTTGGTAGTCCCTTTTGTGGTTAAAATTTTCTTCAATCTTCAAAATGGTCATGCGCAGCCACTCGACCGCGCAGCTCCACCAGAAACATGACATGTGTCATAAGTAAAATCCACTTTTTACTTTTTAATCTATCCAAATAACCACCAAATTTGCGCAACCGACGGCTACTCAACTTACTTTTACTCGACTTGCATTTTTCCACAAAGTACAAAAGGTAAAAAAAAAAAAAAAAAAGTACAAAACTTCTTTTCACTGTGTACCTTCTTCTTTCTTTTCCAATGAACCTGGAAAACCGATCGGCAATAACCATTGTATCATAGACAAGACTAAATCGATTCATGATTATCAATCCAAATCTGATTATCATTCTCAAACTTAAACACAAACACAAACACAAAACAACACCAAAGGGATATTGTCGGCGATTGAGTTGATAGGATTTTTGTTTATTTCCAATGGATTCATCGTTTCATCGTGTTGATGTAAGTATCATATTTAGATGTAATAAATGTTTAATCCTTTAGTTAGGTTTGGGATTGTTAACGATCAAGTCTTTTGGGTATATCAATTTTGGTTGAAAATAGTTGGTATTTTGTATTTTTTAGTAACACAATATACCCATGAAGACTGAATAATCTTGTAGCTAGTATCATGTATAAATTAGTTTTATTTTTAATATTTTGTTTTTTTGTTAACCTAGGTTTATGATTCGAAGGTTAGTTTGAGAACTAAGCTACACCTTCTGAAAACAATATCCAAGAAGTTGTCTGAAAAAAAGGAAAGGTATAACAAGTTTCAAAGTAGTGTTTTTGGCCCTTGGTTGGATATTAGAACGGAGGACCATGATAATCTTGTCCTGAATTTTTTGCTTCAACACCAAAGGGATATCAAAGATGCTACTACTGATACGCCTTTTATTTTTGATATTGGTCACAATACATTAGAGTTTGGTAGGAGGGAATTTTGTTTGTTAACCGGTTTCAAATTTGGAAATCCTTCTTTAGACCATTTGAGTCAGAGTGTCTCAAATTTTCATAACCGGGTATTTCCTACTCTACCAAGAATAAAGGGTGAAGATCTTAAAGCACTTCTTGAGACGGATAAGGATTTTAAAAAGCTATCTCATGATGATTCAGTCCGTGTTTGTCTGTTGCTGGCTTTAGAGTATGTATTCATGGGTAATGAGCTTAGGCATGTTATACCCTATGAGATTTTGGCTCTAGTGGATGATTTGTGTGCTTTTGATGCTTTCCCTTGGGGACAATATATTTGGGAAGAGCTTCACGTTAGGGTGTATAATGTTGATTCAAGACACCGTAAGGATATTTTGCAAAAAATTGCAACACACGGGAAAAAATACAAGCCTCAATATTCTTTGAATGGATTTGTTTTCGTCTTTAAGGTTTGCATGCTTTTCTCATTTATTGCTTGTCTCATGTATTGCTTGCCTCATTTATGTCAATGCAGTGTAAATGTTGACCCAACCCACCCATACCATAAATGTTGACCCAACCCAGCCTTTAGTATCTAAATGCTATGTTTGACTCCCCAAATCCACTTTTAAGTTTGGTTTTAATCCAATAGCTATAGTGCAACTGCATTGTTATCAGAATATGTGGTCATATGGAATAGAATACCTCATTTATTTTGACGTTTATATGAATCTAATGACATAATGCAGTGACGCAATTTTGGAAGACTTTTGAAGTACACAGATTTTATCCGAAACTCTTAGATTAGAAACAGATGCTTGACTAATAATTGCTGAAACGCAACATGTTCTTATTAAGTGCAAACTTGTAGCTGAAGTTTGATATATCTTTGTTACGTTCCCATATACAAGTTGTTACAGATCTAGTTTTAAAAACTTTACATATCTGGTTATTGGACATTAATTTAGTTTACAACTAGCCATTAAGTTAGCTTATTTATTTAACATTAATGGTTTTAAAAATTTTACAGATATGGTTATTGGAACTTTTTCCGAATGCTACAAATTGGTGGCACAAAGTCGATGATGTTGTACCCCGTTGTGTTTCATGGAGTAATGGTATAACATTTACAAAAGGTGATTGTGAGAGGCTATTCTATTCTAGAGAGTCAATTAATACACTTGTCCCCACTGAAAAGGAGATCAATACATCATGGTGGACATGTAGTTTAGACTATTTCAAGAATGGGTCAACAGAAGATGCATCTCATAGACCTTTGAAAAAGAGGAAGATTATTCCGCGTAAACATGTTCACACGGAGGTTCACACGGAGGTTCACCGTGAGGTCCACCGTGAGGTACATGTTCGCACTGAGGTGCATGGCTATGAAGGATTGGATGACCCAGCGCTTGCAAAGAAGGTTGAGGATATTGAACGTTCATTTGGGAGGCGTTTAAGTGCACTTGAGAAATGTGTGAAACCCCCCAAGGATGCATCTTTTATGCAGATGTCGAGTGAAGTTGATCAAGACTCAAAGGTTTGTTGTTTATAAACAAAATTTTATTTTTACATTGAATGTGTAAATAAGATTATTATATATTACCTTATTTTTGCAGTCCTCTAGTAGATTATCAGAAAATTCTGAACCTCGAGGTGAGCTTATAAAGAGGATTGAGTATATTGAAGCATTCTATGGGAGACGTATAGCAGCACTTGAGCAACTTGTTAAGAATGGCACTAACGAGACTATGGAGCCTTGTAGTGTACATGATGATGAACCAAATGTTGTTAATACTGCAAATCAAGAAAAGGTAAGTTCTTGAATTTTGTTTCCTTATCAACATGTCGTATATTATTACAAGAAGATTGTGAAGGGCTAAGATTAGTTGAATTTTTGCAGCCTTCTGTGAACGAGACTTTTGAGCCCTCTGTGAACAAGATTTTGGAGCCCACTAGTGTGAAGGTCGATAACAGGTTTAATGATAGTGTGGAGCCCACTAGTCGAAAGGTTGAGAACAGCTCCAACGATAATGTGCAGCCCTCTCTTGAACCTGACAATGCAAATGAAGAAAAGGTAATATTATTACATAACGAGAGTATGGATATTATTACATAACACTCGTCATACAATAACGAGACTATGGATTTCTATACTTCTTATGCAGCCCTCAAATGCATTTGATAATGATGTCAAATTGCATCCTGACATGGATATTCAACATGATTATTATAACGGTGGAATCAACGAAGCTGATCCTGAAATATTGGATTGAATATAAAACATGTTTGACACACCATTTGATAATCAGGTAGTCAGTTTTAACCATATTCACCGTTTGTATGACCGAAACATGTTTATTTGATCATATATCAGTTTACTGAAATAGAATGGCTTGATTAATTGTATTTCTACAGAGTAGAGAACAAGAGGAAGAAGGGGCATTGAAGAGTACGGGTGATCCGCTTCAGGAACAAGATTTAATGGCAGTGGAGACTCTTATGCAAATATGTGTATTTAATACTCCTGAAAAGGTAAATTTAACATTTTTTTGGTTTTAAAATCAAATAAGACAATCTTTTTATGCTATTTTATTTATTTATTTATTTTATTTTTTTTTATTATTATTTTTTTTAATACAGGAAAAAGACAATGATTTGCAGTCTCATTCAGTGAAGGATCGAGATTCTGTTCCTAGTAATGATGATATGGAGAAATTAGCAACGAAGCATCCCGATTCTGTTCCTAGCAATGATGATCAGGATAAATCAGCAATGAATGTTCCAGATTGTACCCCTAGCAATGACGATAACGAGAATTTAGTTGATATCTACTGTTATGGTGACGGGCAGGCATCTATTAAAAAGATACCGGTTAATTTTGCCCGAGAGACTAGAGCGAGCAGGTATCTTCAAGACCCGTACACGAAGCAGCCTTCAACCACTCCACAAAAGCCTAAAGTCCGTGCCAGGAAGAAGAAATGTGTGCGTTTTCAGCCGTTGGTTTCACATGGTGGTGAAGAGATTCCCCCGTGGAATGAGGTAACTTATTTTACTTATTATTTATTGCAGATGTTGTAACGGTGGTTAAGTACTCTGGACTAGACAATTCTGTATGATATATCTGCAGGATCTAACTCGTCCGACAGGTTCGCGACAATTAAGAGTGATTGTCCCGAAAGAAATTATGGATTTTTTGAATCAAAAGGAGGACAGGAGATTTTATTTTCCATGGGGAGGAGATGGCATTTATGCATATCATGATTTTTGGGAAAGGTTGGTGGGCATCAGGAAGTATAGAAATGGATGGCTTTCTGATACGGTAAATTTCATGATAACAATTTTTAATATTTATGGATAATGTTAACTACTTAGGTAATTTATGCAATATTATTTCTATTTTTTTTGGCAGCATCTTGATCTATGGATAATTTTTCTATGGCATTTTAGACCTGCCGATGCTGATTGGGCCATGGCAGGTCCATTTTTTAGCTCCATGATTCTCACCAACAGGATGCCGGGTTTTTTTGCTGACGGAGTAACTTATGGTCTCCCCTGGTTTGCTCAATCTGTTGAAAAGGTGTGTTTAAGAAATTTTTGATATTCGTATAGTAGTATTTGATGGTTCTAATTGATATGTAGTATTTATTAGATCACAATCAGGCATGACCATAATAAGTTTAAGGAAATTCCTAAATAAGGTAATGTGAGGCTGTTTTTGGAGCTTATTTTCTAGCTGAAAAAAGACTTTCAAAACCAAAAGCAAACTACAACAACAAAGTTAGAATAGTGGTAATCCTAAAAATGTAACTTGGGAAGGGCATCTACACAGATTAAAAATAACTGATGCATAACAGGTAGTTGTGCAAAAACAGATTTTTAACTCAACTTTATACTATGCTAGTGGTTATTATAGTGCACTAAACTGAAACTAGAATTAGATGGGCATACAAGGATTTAATAAAAACAAAGTTTGCACAATTTGAGTACCGATTAGACTAAGAAAAAGGGCCCATAACAGCAGTAATGTTGTTGTCTGTGCCATCTGAGAAAAACAGTTAAGCTCTTATTTTTACCAAATCCTAACAAAACTTATGCAACCTTTCTCTAACATTCACACTAACCTAAGACTCCTAATAGAAGTTTGACTAGGTAAGTCAAAATGGTTAAAAACAATAATTTCACCCTTTCACAGCCTTGACCCAAACAGCCCCTTGTGTGAGTTTCTTTGGAGAGAGAAAAGGGGGCTTGGGAGCTGAGTGTGCTTCTTTTGAGCAAATCTGAGCCCTTTGATTCAATATTTTAATTACAATATTGTTTTTGTTGTCTTATGTTTGTTCAACAATATTGTAGGTCTATTTTCCTATCAACGAAGATAATGTACATTGGGTTCTGGGAGAACTCCATCTACGTTCCGGTGTCATAACAATATATGACAGCCTCTCCAGGCCTCTAGTTGAAAATCGAATTTGGTGGCTCAACATGAGGAGATGTTTTGAATATAAAATTCCAAAGTTTTTACAAGAAACCGAAGTAATGGAAAAAAAGGGAATTGATCCAAAACATTACTCCATCACCTTCCGGTATGCGGATAATGTGCCAAGGCAAGGCCCTCTTTATGGTGACTGCGGTATATGGGTGATGATAAACTTGTATAGGTTGTCGAATAATCTTCCATTGGCGGATGGTAATCCTACTTTGGCAGCTTTGGCATATAGGGAGCGATTGGTAGATTTCTTTTGGAAGTACAAGATTGAAGTACCTTTGGCACAAATTGATTGAAGATGGGGTTGAAATGTGGCGCTGAAAGGTGAGAAGCTGTAGTAGTTGGTAGAAATAACTCATTGATGTACAAGTTCAAATAACTCAACTGGTGGTTGCAAATGTATTTTGTAGTTTGGCATAACTTTGGTACTTTGGTAGTAGTTTTGTACTTTGGTAGTTGAAACTGTAATAGTAGTTGCAAATGGTAGTAGGTAACTGAGCATAATATATTGTAAACGAATTTTGTATGATTTGTAAACCAGTGTGACATATGTTTTGTTGAAAACAATTTTGTTTAATCATCTCATCCAGTTAAATCTTTTTGTCTCATTCAATGTGACATATATGCTGTTACCATTTACCAGGTGAAAAGTTAAATAGGCATTCAGTTGGAGGTATCAACATTCAGTTGCAACATTCAGTATAAGTTGGATCATGTTTTCTATTTTGAACTATTAGCATAATTGACTCTTTGCTCAGTTGGAGGTATCAACATTCAGTTGCAAAACAAGTGAACAGACTCAAACGAAAAGTTAAATAAGCAACTATAACCCAAAATTCTATGATATTGGAGTTATGGTCTATCAGACAGAGCATGAACCATTTAAACTTTATTCTTGCATAAAAACCATGACTCCACTATTCCAGTTACCCACATCTAAGTCCTCATACTTGTCATTGGACCATTTAAACTTTAAACTGGATTAGCCGAGGCCTGGCCACCTCTTGTTTTCACAATCTTAAACATCAAATTGGTCTTAATAGGATACCAAGCATCAACAACTTAGATTCAGAGTAACCATGTAAACTACCAAAACATTCATATGGTTCTGCCGTGTAGACCCACAAGTTCCTAAAAGTGACCCACTTTATTCAGAGTAACCATGTAGACCCACAAGTTCCTAAAAGTGACCCACTTTATTCACATTTAAAATTGACCATTAAACCAAAATCTAAAAACTTACCCACTTTAGTTTGGGTTACATGTCATTTCTAAAAGTGACCCTTTCTAAATTTGACCATTAAACCCTAATTCCATTACAATGTGATTAACAAAACTGAAACAACATCTACACTAGAATTGCATATACAAAATGGCAACAAAATCAATAAGGATAAACTAAATATTATAACGATTCATTACCATAAACCATCATTTCAGTACAAAACTTCATTGGACTAATTATCATCCAAATACTTACATCACTTCATCACCAGCATATTCAGAAACCATAAACCAAACTATAATTACATACGAGTTATATATAAATATACCATACAAACCAAATTACTTACTAATGATCCATACCCAAAACACATTCACATACTTACAACTTGAAAACCAAAAAGCTTCAACCCAAAAGTGACGATGTCACTAAACACCAGTCATGTCTTCATCAATCTCCATCAGGGTCACACCATCTTGCTTCTGGTCAATCCCATCACGAATCAAATGAACAGAAGCTTCAAGGCCCTGCAAAATATCAGGATCATCTACATTCATCTTCACCAGACATGATAAAGCATCCACCCCTTTCTCATGGTTTGGGCCAAGATAATGGAGCTCCCTAACTGTCCCTTCACGCTTCGCAAGCACATCGTGAAGCTCTTTGCATATTGCTTCCAATTTGACTAGGCGAGCTTGTGCTTCCATCACTTCATTGTTAAAGAGATGCTTGAACATGGTTGCAATATCATCGGAACCACTAGCTTGACGCAACTCATAAAGACTTTGGTTTGCCATTGATTTTGCAAGGCGGTGATTGGGGATTTGGGGGTGTGTGTACAGTAAAGATAGATGAAAATTAAGAGATTAGGTAGGGTTTCAATTGTTATTAGGCGTATAAATAGATAAATCCAACACATTTTTACTCTCCCCAAAATTAATTAAAGCATAAAACCGTGATCGAAGAGAATGATTACAAAAGATAACTGAAGCCACAGCATTTGAAAAAAAAAATGAAACTTACAATAAAAAATCCTTACACCATGAAGTATGAACTAATACAAAAATAAAAGAATGACACAAATAACCTTATATTTCAATTACCTTGTTAGAGACCATAATATACTGATAACATTAAATACCAACAAATACATTACACCATCTTGGATGACCCACAAGAATTAACACATGTTAAATAAAAGCACTAGTACCTAAATTACAACAAACAAGGCAATGAAACATAACCATCATAAATTACAATTAAAAATGCCCATCATAAATTATTGTTATCACCGTTATTGGACACATAAGGAAGAGCACTAGAACCTTCATCAAATTCATCATGAGCTGCATCATCAAAATCATCAAAAAGCATCCTTGGTGTAAATAGACTAGCTTCTTTAAACGGCTTTTCATGCGGTGATCTTAAGTAAGCCGGTGATTGAGATTCTTCATTTTCCCATGCACTAACCTCTTCCAACGACATACAATGAAAACCTTTCTTTCTTTTATCATGGTTTTTTAATTGTGTTGTCACCTCCTCATCAAACTCATCTTTACACAAGTTTTTGTGATAGTAATCAACTAGGAATGCTTGAGGAGTATGGGAAACATATACCTCAATTTTACCATGTAGTTGAGCCAATTCATACATCTTCTTAACATCTCTATCACTTTCCACTATAGTCAAACCTTCTTCCAAGCTACATTCTGGTATACAATAAAACCAAGCCCAAATATCTTCTTTTATTTTTTCTAACAACATGTCGCACATTTGGGAATACGACAACGTTTTAGACATAGATAGTTTAATTTCAATAATTTTTCCACCGCGTAACTTAGGGAAAGACGTAGAATATGATTTTATTGAAAACTTCGAATACAATATCATTAGAAATATTAGACATCTTGTTTTTAATAGAAAAAATCCGAATTAACAAAAATAAATTAAGCCAAAAATAAAAGTGTACAAAAATTCTTCTAGTATTAGTGAACAAACACAAATGAAGTGTGTAAATAACAAAAAAAAAGGATTAATATAGTGATCTGATTGGATATTACCCGATGGATAATAGATCTAATTCAAAGTCGAGTGGTCGAGTAGCTGATGGTCGAGTATCCTAACATGTATTAACTACAACAACTAACACCTATTAATTGGTTGCAACAACTAACCTTTTCCCAACTAACACATACTATAATTAATGTGATGGGGTATATGATAATTATATAAATAGAGGTGAGAAACATGTGATAAGATTACCAAACCTTAAAAGCTATGCAATGAATTCACCACCAAATTACGAGTGGGAAGAATTACTTGATATAGACGACTCTGATCTCCGATTATCCGCCACAACACAAAACACAATATCCTCTCAAGTTGATAATTATTTCGAAAATCCTGTTAGAAAAATACCTGGTTCTGCAGGTATTCGGGATGGTGTGGACGATGGTGTAATGATCACACAGGAGTTTATTAGGAAAGTTGTTGACGATTTGGTTGAGGATTCGGATTTTAAAAGTGGTTCATGGGTTAACGCGGTTGAGTTTATGAATGCTGATGGCGGGATCATTGTTGGTTGTTTTCCGATATAAAAAATTTCTTAAAAAGGGAAACTTGAAAAGGTTGTTGCTATAATCAAGTCTTGTACTCCGAATGTTTTGGGTGATCTAAAAGTAACATTGAAAGACGTTTCAGGGTTTATGTCAGGTTCAATACATCACAAAGTTGTTAATGATGATAGGTTTAAAAACCAATTTACCGTCGGAACTGTCTTGATACTTCAAAATGTTTCTGTATTTTCTCCCAAACAATCTGGCAATCATTATCTTAACATCACAATCAAAAATTTGGTCAAGGTTTTATCCAACGATGAGGTTCTTGAAAGTGGCAACGGTGATGGTGGTACTGGAAGTGGAATATTTATGTAACCATTGTTGTTTGATCCAATGTAATTTCATTTAGCGAATGTAGTAGTATAACGAATGTTGTAGTATAACTTATGTCTAGTTACTAGTTTGGTTGCAGTATAACTTATGTTGTAGTATAACTTATGTTGTAGTAAATCAATTAATTCGAATTTAGTTTTACATATAACAAATTTACTTGTTAATTCGAAATGTGAATCAACTATACATTAATTCGAAATTTTAGTATTGCTTCTACTACATATGTGTGTTAGTAATTAATGCACTGGATACTCGACTACTCGACCGACGGCTACTCGACCTATGTTTGGGTAGATGTAGTAATTACTTGTACACATAACAATTTGAGTACTCGACACACTTATATTAAAATATTTCTCACAAACACTAACAATTTATTTAATAACTAGATTATCTAATGCATTAATTAGTACATTAACTTTTACATTTATTCATATCATTTAAATTCTCAACTAACACACATATGTAGTAGAAGCAATATTAAATGCGTATTTATGTGTACAAGTAATTACTACATCTACCCAACCGTCGGTCGAGTAGCCGTCGGTCGAGTAGTCGAGTATCTAGTACATTAACTTTTACATTTATTCATATAATTTAAATTCACAACTAACACACATATGTAGTAGATTCAATATTAAATGCATATTAATGTGTACAATTAGCTACTACATCTACCCAACCATAGGTCGAGTAGCCGTCGGTCGAGTAGTCGAGTATCTAGTGCATTAATTAGTACATTAACTTTTACATTTATTCATATCATTTAAATTCTCAACTAACACACATATGTAGTAGATTCAATATTAAATGCATATTAATGTGTACAATTAGCTACTACATCTACCCAACCATAGGTCGAGTAGCCGTCGGTCGAGTAGTCGAATATCCAGTGCATTAATTACTACATTAACTTTTACATTTATTCATATCATTTAAATTCTCAACTAACACACATATGTAGTAGAAGCAATATTAAATGCGTATTTATGTGTACAATTAGTTACTACATCTACCCAACCATAGGTCGAGTAGTCGTCGGTCGAGTAGTCGAGTATCTAGTGCATTAATTACTACATTAACTTTTACATTTATTCATATCATTTAAATTCTCAACTAACACACATATGTAGTAGATTCAATATTAAATGCATATTAATGTGTACAATTAGCTACTACATCTACCCAACCATGGTCGAAAGAAATTGCTCGTCGAAGAATTAGTATCTAGTGCATTAATTAGTACATTAACTTTTACATTTATTCATATCATTTAAATTCTCAACTAACACACATATGTAGTAGATTCAATATTAAATGCATATTAATGTGTACATATAGCTACTACATCTACCCAACCATAGGTCGAGTAGCCGTCGGTCGAGTAGTCGAGTATCTAGTGCATTAATTAGTACATTAACTTTTACATTTATTCATATAATTTAAATTCACAACTAACACACATATGTAGTAGATTCAATATTAAATGCATATTAAAGTGTACAATTAGCTACTACATCTACCCAACCATAGGTCGAAAGTAGTTGCCTCGGTCGAGTAGTCTAGTATCTAGTGCATTAATTAGTACATTAACTTTTACATTTATTCATATCATTTAAATTCTCAACTAACACACATATGTAGTAGATTCAATATTAAATGCATATTAATGTGTACAATTAGCTACTACATCTACCCAACCATAGGTCGAGTAGCGGAGTTCGGTCGAAGTCGAAAGATAGTATCCAGTGCATTAATTACTACATTAACTTTTACATTTATTCATATCATTTAAATTCTCAACTAACACACATATGTAGTAGAAGCAATATTAAATGCGTATTTATGTGTACAAGTAATTACTACATCTACCCAACCATAGGTCGAAAGAGCCAGTCGGTCGAGTAGTCGAGTATCTAGTGCATTAATTAGTACATTAACTTTTACATTTATTCATATAATTTAAATTCACAACTAACACACATATGTAGTAGATTCAATATTAAATGCATATTAATGTGTACAATTAGCTACTACATCTACCCAACCATAGGTCGAGTAGCCGTCGGTCGAGTAGTCGTCGAGAAAAATATAAAGGTACGCGGTTTATGTAATTTTTTCCTAGAAGTAAACTATTTAACGAATTTATTGTTTACAAATCATAAAATACTAACGAATATTATAATTTAGATGCACAAATGGATGAACTAAGTGATTGGGCAACTGCAAAAAAATATGACCGAATGTTAAAGAGCTCATTGGACGTGGCCGGGATTGAGATGAATAGGATTTACCAGGTCGATGATCGACAAAAAATACATATAGTGGATTTAGGTGAACGTTCATGCACATGTAGAAAATGGCAAGTTTCTGCTTTGCCTTGTGGTCATGTTTTAGCGGTTTGTAGAGTTATGGGAATGACGGATTGTAATCATTTGGCAAAAGCATGGTTTAGGAAAATTGAGCTTAAAGCTACGTACCAAGACTTGGTATATCCAGTTGGAGAAGTTTCAAGTTGGCAGTGTCCAAGTTACTTGCAAGTTGTTAAGCCACCACTTATGGCTAAACCCCAATCTGGTAGACCCAAGAACAAAGATCGTATTAGATCCCAAGGAGAGGAACCGGTACCAGTTAAGTGTGGAAGGTGCGGTAATGTTGGACACACCCGACAAAGTTGCCGAGAAACATTGCCAAAGAAAAAAGTAAGTTATGTATTGTTATTTAAAGCTCATTATTTAGGATACAGATTATTAACTCATAAATTGATTTACACAATTTTAGGCAAAGCTACCTGATAGAAGAAGCTCACAGCAAGCAACGCCAAGCTCACAAGAAGAACAAGTCAACTCACAAGCTGTTAATTTGGATGACCCATAGAGTGGCATACTTTAGTGTATGGCAAAAAGCATTAGACTTTTAATGAAAGTTGCAAGTTTTGCGATTTAAAAGCTGATTATTACGCTTAGTTTTCAAAAACAAATGTCTATGAACCATTTTGTGGATGAAGCAAATTTTTAGGGTCTTTCAAGTCAGTTTTTATTTCTTATCTTCTTCTAGTGTGTATGATACTCTTTAGTATGATATGTTTTATCTAATGAATGGGCTTTAGTTGAATGGGCTACATGGTTCAATTGAAAGCACAAAACACAGTCATCAAACTTTCAATATCACAGTTAACAAACATAGCATAGCCAAAAGCAACACAAATAAGTATTTTGCCCAAAAAGCAACAGTTAACAAACACAAAAACACAAACACAGTCATTTGCTACATGGTTCAATTGAAAGCACACAAACACAGCCATCACAACTTTCAATATCACAGTTAACAAACATAGCAACACAAATAAGTTTTTTGCCCAAAAAGCAACAGTTAACAAACACAAAACACAATGTAGCTTTGGCCCAAAGGTAACAGGTCACAATAGCAATCACACCTACACAAATATCTTGTGCTTGAAATAGAAACGGACCATCTGTTCTCGATATGCAAGGGCTGTCTGGACGGCATCTTCAACAACCAATGGCATCCCATGAGATAATCTGTTTAGAGAACAAGAAACAACAAATTAAAATCATGCATAAAGATAACCCATATTGGACTAACAAGTAACAGTTAACCTGTATTTGACTCACAAGTAACAGTTAAAATGACTCAAATATTTATGCAAAATTAGTTGCAGCAATCAAAATGCAGTCATTATGCAGGCATTGATGATGCAACAAGATGAGTCATGAAAACTGTTTTTGACTAAAATAGTGACTAAAAACAAATTGATCCTACAATATATAAGGCCACAATCTCAATTGCATTTTCATCAAACATCTATAACAAAAAACAAATAACTAAAAAAAAATGAGTGGTAAAAGAGTTAGGTTTGAGCATAATCATGATGATAGGGAGTGGTCAATAAAGGTAGCAAGAGAGGTGATGTTTCCCGAGATATGGGAATTGTATGGACCAAATGCTGAACCAAGTTACCGATTACCAGCTGAAGTGCTAGAAGAACTAAGAAAACAGATATACGGTCAGGAACAACAAGAAAACAGTGGCGGTGGTAAAGTTAAGCAACCACATAGGCAATTTGCGGGTCCTAGTAGGAGTAACACTATTGTTGGGAAGCAACCTAATGATGATCCAAAGAAAAAAGGAAAAAGAGACTAAATGTGATTTCCTAGTTCCTAAAAGTGATGTGTCTGGTTACATGTATGAATATATGATGTATGTATGAAGTTGGTTTAAGTATCACTTAAACCAAAATTAATAAAACTGTTGTAACCAAATCTTACTATGAAATGTTTTATGCTTATGCAACACTGCTGGTTAAATGTATGAATATATGATGTATGTATGCAGTTGGTTTAAGTAACAATAGGTTAATCATGTAAAGGTTAGTGGTATACTATATCATTATACTTCTATGCAAGGACTCCTAGGATAACATGCTTGTGTGTAAGTTGAGTACAGGTTATGAATTCCAAACTAAGTAGACACTATTAAAGACAACATTAAAGAAATAAGGCTTAAAACTATGTAAAAAACAAATTTAAACAATCACCAACCTCAGAAGAAATAAGCATACAAAGACGCCGCAATCACCAAATACCCCACCCTGCTTGGGGACGTTACGAGCATTCCTAAACTTAATGCTGTATTCTAGGGGATCGATTCCTTTGCTTGCAAACACATCGGTCTTCTCTAGAACTACCGGAAGCTTACACTCCAAACAACTCCTCATATTCAAATACCACGGACGAGTTTCAGGTTCTTGATATCCTTCACTGTCATAGAATGTAACGATTCCAGTTTTAATGTCAAACTGCGCTAGGGACCAATGTTTCTTGGGTTCATTTATGGGTATGAAGACCTACAATGTTTAAAAAAAAATTGATATAATCCACATAATTAAACTATCATATTCTAAAAGATTGGTTACCAATGAATACCTGTTCCACATTCCTCCACGCAAATGGGTAAATATCATCGGTTGCATAAAACAGTGGCATTGAGTCTTGAAGTAGAAGCGTTAAAAAGTAGCAACTAACCATTGACCAATCTGCGGAAGATGGTCTAAAATACCACATATACCATACCCAAAGATCAATGTGCTGAAGGCAATAAAAAGACAGAATTCAACAAAAACTTTACATATAGCAAAAAATAGTTTTATCCCAAATATACTGTAAATTGTTATTTTAACATACCTCGTCAAGTAACCAACCTACACGTTTATCGTCGAACCCAACTAAAGCATCCCAGAAAGTACGATCAACAGTAACGTCACTATACCAAGGATACTTGCAACGAGTCTGCCCAGGGGTAATCAGAAACTTCTCCAACTCTGGGCTAAATGAAATTTTATCGATACATTTGAATGGACGGCTTGCTTCCTAAACAAAACAGGTTAAAGTTGAATTATAAGACTTAATTGAGCCAATATCTGATGCTGTAGTTGCAGATGCATAAAGGTAATACCTCTTTCCACGGTTCGAGATCTTCACACCTTTTAGTCATGAATGCATCAAGGACATTTGTACGTTTCTTTAGTGCATCCATGCTAGGGACGTATAAAGGTAATAACTCCTCCCATGGTTCCATCTTCGGCCTGACCACGTTGACATACCTCCTCTTGAAAGTTCCACATTGCTGTAAAGCAAGTTTCATGTGACTGGAATTACTATGCTGTATACTCTTCATCCTCTTTTCTTCTTCCAAAATTAGTTTCATCCTCTGTTTCCTCTGCTCTGCCACCCTATAAATCTCAGCAGCTTGCTTTTCAGCCTTCACACAATCATCCTGCAATTACATCACAATGGATCGTTGTTATTATCTAAGATAAGTCTTGAAAACAGTTAATATATTCTTGAAAACATGTATGTGATCACCTCAGATAAATCTTCATCAGACAATTTGTCCACTTCAACCCCACCATTCTGTGTAAAGTTATGAAACAAGTTATAATAAAAGGTACAAGACAAATACGAGTAATTTGAAAGTTGCAGAAATCAATTACCACATAAAATTTCTGGGAGAAATTATCCAAACCATCTACAAATCCATTGGCAGTGTGTTTGTTGGATGTTAGAATAGGCGAATCAAATAATTCAAAAAAATCACCATCTAGATTACTACAATACTCGTCACCGAGATCATACTCCACGTTATCCTGTAACATGTGTGCACATACTTAGCTAAGTAAATAAGAAGAAAAGATAAATTTATATGTATATATGTATACCTTTTGAACAGATGAGTTAACTTTGTGCTCGTGTCCGACTTTTGTTTTCTGAGTAATATACTGCATCACAAAGTATTTTGCAAAACATGATAATTAGACATTAGTTAAATTGTGGCATACGTAGAAAAGGGTTTGTGTGAAGACTCACATGAATAATACTCTCCAGTTTGTAGACACGTTCTTTCAAACTCTTGATCTCTTTAGGCAGAATCAACAAACTGTCACATAAACGCTCCAAAGCCTTAACGCGAAGCATACAACTCTGCCTAAGTGGATGTGCCTCTCTATCTTTGTCCTTAGATGTGCGAGCTGATGACAATTTTCTTAGATAATCACCAAATACCCCCCCCCCCCGTATTCAACAGGAGGAGGTGCTCTTGGTGTATACCACTTAAAAAAAATTAGGCTTTGTCTAAACCATTCTGATTGGCCCTCAGCAAGATTGGCATATAGGTCATAATTTGGATTTTTGTCCTAAGGCATTTAAAAATAAACTTTAGAAAGAAATAAATAAACTAATTTAGAGACTAGATAAGCATTTAAGATTACAAAACAACTAAGATAAGCATAAAACATGTTAAGCATATATGCAATTAACCTACACAACAACTTATAAATCTTACAATCAAAGGAAAAAAGTTGGCATATATGCAATTATATTTAGGAAAAAAAGTTGGCATATACGCATTAACTGACCTCGGGAAAAAGTTGGATGTATGGCTCCCAATTTTGAAATGGAAAATGCTTCGACCAGGAACATCCTCTCGGGATCACATCAGGGTCATTAATCCACCAACGCTGTGTCTGAGATGAAGACTCTAGAATCCATATCTACAAAAAGTTAATGAATAAGTCAAATGACAAACAAAATATTTGCATGACTTGACAATGATTTGGACTAAAAATACGGACCTTGAAACTCAGAATGAATCCAGACAATGAATACGATGGAACAAAATTGGGGTCTTTTTCCAATGCTTTATGGTGCTCATCCTTATGATTTGAGTTAACATTTCTAATGGCAGCTATAACTCCGCCAGATGTGCTCTCCTCAAGCAAACTCATCCCAAGCATCCAGATTTTCTACCATCCTTAGATATACATCATCAACAACAGATCCTAACTCACGACCCATAAATATAACTTCCAAACATAACAAAAGACAAACTCGTATTGCATCTTCATCTGATAGTTTCCTGAAACGCTCTTCATCCTCAATCACAGATAGAAGATCTAAGTTTTTAACATAGCGACCTATCTTCTCCGAAAATACACGGTCACGAAAACTGATATCACCCTCTCTAAACTTTCGGAAACTGACCATCCCAAACTTGAATGCAGTTATGAGGCAAAATTCACGACGACCAAAGTGTAGAAAATGATTGTTAACATTATAAATGAGGGGTAAATCATAGTGATCATTATCGAGAAGACTTGCTTCTCAGTGCATAAAATGTATAAGACCCTCTTCATTGTCAACATAATCCAAATCCAGCCAATGCCCAAAACATGTCGACCTAAACAAGACAGATCGATCCAAACCTAGTCTGTCTTTCATTAATGGAAAGTAATTGAGTTTGCTTCTAACATGTACCCTCGCATGATATTCCTAAAGAGATTACAATATACAAGAATTAGCATAGCTGGGATAAGATAACAAGATTAAGCTAAGAAGAACTTTTACTTATGGGCTTATAGTTGCAATATGGGCTTCTCTAAACAATTAAAATTTCGCCTTAATACATCAGAATACTAGGCTTATAACTAGTTACACACTTTTCAAATATTCAACCTAAAGCATTGAGCAATGTTAACAGATTTGCATGCAGACACGATTATGCAGACATGTATAAGCACAAAACTGCTTATTTTCTTAATAATTAGCAAAAAACACTTCAAAACAGTTGATTTTCTTAAAAAAAATACCAAATAAGAACTTTAAATCTGCTTAGGTTATTAGAAATGACCGAATAAGCACTTCAAAACAGCTTATTTTCCTAAAGAGATTACAAGATACAAGAATTAGCATCGCTGGGTCCTAGTTAACAAGATTATGCAGACACGAAATACGCTAAGAAGAACTTTTACTTATGGGCTTATACTTGCAAATATCAGCTTATATACATCAGAATACTAGGCTTATAACTAGTTTCACACTTTTCACACTTTTCAACCGCTTTTATAGACACATATATTTGCATGCAGCATGATTATGGACATGTATAAGCACTTTTTTTAAAAAATTGCTTATTTTCTTAAAAATTAGCCAAAAACACTTCCAAAACAGTTGACTTCCTTGAAAAAAATACCAAATAAGCACTTTGATAAGCACTTCAAAACAGCTTATTTTCTTAAATAGAAACTGATTAACAACAATAAAACCAAGTAACCCATTTTCAAATACCAAAAGGCAAACACCCAGTTAGATCTAACAATGAATCAAAAAAAAAAAAGTTAGAAGACTACCAGGGGTTTCATGGTGGAATGAAACAACAAATTGAGTGTGTGATAATCTTGTGTGTATGTGAAAAAGTAATTCATCGGAAAGTAATTCAAAACATAGATCGGATAATAATTCAAAATCTAGAACGGATTTCCACAAAGTTAATCGGATATCAAGGAAAGTAAAAGTCAACGCATCTTTATGTCACATCTTGGCCGCCGGTTGCGCAAGCCGCCGGTTGCGCAAGCCGCCGGTTGAGTAGCCGGCGGTTGCTCAAAAACAGTGGTTATCTTGGAAAATTGAAAAGATAAAGGGTGCAGTGGTAGTTGGGACACATGTCATGTTTCTGGTGGAGCTGCGCTGTCGAGTGGCTGCGCATGACCATTTTGGAGATTGAAGAAAAATTTGACCACAAAGGGGACTACCAAAAAGATTTTGGCACTTTTTGGTACTTTTCTCTCTTTTTTTTTTTTTTTCCTATGTTACTTTGGATATAACCGGGGTTACAAATAACGCGAGGCGTAGCGTGACGACATAACTAAGCTTCATGCTTTAGCAGTTAAGGCGAAACTTTTGCGTTTTTAAAGCGTGTCATAAGACGGTACAAATATACAAATATATTTATATCATATATATCAAGTTTACAAATAACGTTGTACATAATGAATAAAGTTAAAAACTATCCTTATATGTAATATTTTTCATTTAAAAAAAAATTATCGGAGTTGAATAAAAAACACTCATCACGCCTCATGCCTTAGCGCACCTTATCATGCATTTTCCTGCCTCATCTCACACCACGCCTAGAGTCGGCGTCTTGGTCTATTTCGTAACGTGGAGATCATGTATCACGCCTTAGCGCGCCTTTTAGAACTATGTATATAACCGTCAACCCATCATTAAATCTTTTCAACAAATTAACCAAATGGTTATAGTGGTGACAACCAAATCGAACACATACATATACGATATACCTTAAAAAATGGATCTAGCAGACGAGAAAAAAATGCCGCACTGTTTATTTATGTTTGGTAGTCTTTTTCTCGTTTCTTCTTCTCGTTGTTGTTCCCGACAAGACTCAGCCAAATGATATCTGGTGGTTGGTAGTAGGGCTGTGCATAATAGACAGCGAAAAGGACCGAATCGAGAAATCGTCATGAACATATTTCGGACCAGTCTTCGGTCCGTCTTTTTCCTCATATTTGGTCTTTGGTCTGATCTGGTCCAGTTCATCTTACACAAAACCGACCATTATGCTTTGTTGCATCGGATCGACCCAGACATTTCGGTCAGGTCCTTGACCCTGTGTGTGTTTTGGGCCAAATCGGCTTTGCCCTGGTCTGATTTTGAACCGTGCTCAACCATAGTTAGTAGTGGGAGGACCATTGGTACCTGCATATCCAAAAGGGGACGCTAGTTAAATAAGAAGAATTTTTATCTTTCTTACTCTCCCTGACCATCTCAAATGATACCAAAAGTTTACACTAAAATAGTGCAAAAAATGTATCATATTGGAATATGCTTGCACTAAATAAAATGTGTTCCAATGTATACCATATATATTTGCACTAATTATACTTTAAAATCAATAAAATATATGATAATGCAATAAGAAGGAAATATAAATTAAGTAAACTCAGAACACCTCCATCCGAGAACGGGTCAACTGTCACATTTATGGCGTCAACAGAACATACGCAAGCAGAAGACTTTATTAATATAATGGTTAGATAGGTTTTACAATGAAACTAAAGGAATGATAATTCTAAAACATAATGACTTCCAAACTAAATACAAATCCAATTAAGTCTAAATGAAAGGAAATATTCAAAGATATAAGTCTTAAACATAATCCAAAAAACGGGGAAACTATCATGAGTTGGTCCACTAAGAGCTCCTACTCTCATCACTCAAATCATAGCATCCCGCTTATTACCTGACGCAGAGAAAAGAAAATGCGGTTGAGCTAACGCTCAGTGAACAGATATAAATAATAATAGGTAATAAGACAAATATGAATAAGTAAAACGGAACCATGAGAACCTGCTGAACAAGATATCATATGAAATAAGAGTCAAGTGAAATAAGGAATCAAAGAATAACGGACAAATGCCCACGAGCTCAAACATGCGTTTAAGCATGATACATGAATAGACCAAAACAATCAAAAATATGTAATATAATATCATGGCAAGTTGTACATATGATTTGCAACTCCTAATCTACCTAAACAGCTGTGATATGGGGTGTTGGCATACACACAAGTCCATTCACTTATAACATAACATAACTAAGTACATAGGATGCATTTATACGCTCCCTGAAAAATAAAGTCATACCCATATACATATGTATAATGGCCAAGTGCACAAATACAAACATGGAAATTCCGTGGATCAATCACACCTCCATAGATAGTGTCATGCCACTGGAACCTCACTGACATGGTCATGGTACCTTCATGACTAGTTAATAGCTCGGACAACAGAATAAGTCAGATGATATAAATAAAGTTTAGAGAATAATCATTGATTGTCCAAAAAAGATAATGTCTAAATGAAATGAGTATAACATCAAATGGACTAATCAAACGAATATCAAATCAAATATGAATCATAACAACAAAATGGCAAAAGTAGTGGATCACAAGTCATGAGAAATCCTTACTGAAAAAAGGATAGAATATTTGTACAAATAATTTATGTATCTGTGAGAATCAATTAAACATCATTATCATAAAAGTAATCTTTAAAAGTAGTTTTCCATAAAAGTAATTAAACTTTCATATAAGAACGGTATCGCATCGTGCTCATAGAAATCATTTTAAAAATACTTTTTTTCCCAAAACATCATCAAGATATATATTTTAAAGATGTTTTCATACGAGTCGTAATATCAAAAGGGATTACAAAGTATCGAAAGGATTCCAATACGAATATTCTACTTGAAGGAACAAGAGAGAACGAACAAATTAAACCATTACATCATAACAATTGCAAAGAGAAGTGAATCTCAGGAATATTTGTACCCAAATGAAAAGATCACATGGAAACACAAGTCACTGATTCTTCAACGAATCTACATGAATTAATAATCATATATTATTTAGGAGTCTATTTGCCATTTCAATGTCATAAATGATTATTGTCTTAAATGTTATTTAAGGTCATTTGTTAAACCATAACATGATTAGGGTTTAATCTTTCACATGTGAAATTTGAAAGTTGTGTCTTAGGTTTTAATAAATTATGTCAAGGTTTAAATCACATGCATTCATGAAATAGGTTTTAAGTGTATCTCATGTTATGATTTTAACCTAATCAAAGACAAAATAAGTTTAACAAGGCTAGATTAAACCACAAACCTTATTTTCACTTTTTGGTTCAGTTTCTTATGATTTTTATGACACATCAAACAAGCTCCTGAGGTTCCCAATTTTTAATCAGCTCTTGAGGTTCCCTATTTATAAATACTCATCTAATGCATCAGGTGATATGTGGTACACCAATTGGCGTATGGCGCATGTGCATTTCATAATCATACTAAAACTCATTATACCACAAGCATCAGGTCGGACTTTAAAGAAATCATAATGCTTGGGAAGAAGATGATGAGTTTCAATACCTTGTACTATTTCTAAAAATAGTTTACGGCTCATACGAAAGCGGCGCCTAAAATTTGTGTCCAGGTTTTTTGGGTTGTCACCAAAAAGTATTAGAGGTGCTTCAGTAGCTTCACGTTCACAGGGGATGTATTTACAGCGGCGTGAACTTCCGGCTTCTTGTTGTTGCAACGATTGCTCAAACTCATATTGTTAAAGAATCATCTCCAACTCCGATATCTCATCAAGATCACATTCACCGGAATAAGATGAGTTACTCATGTTTATTGGTTATTATAGTGTAGTGTTTTGAGAGAAAGGTTGTGTAAAATTTGTAAAAATGTGTTAGTATTTATAGTGTGAAAATGTATGCTTATAAAAAAAAAGGACGAGATTAAAATTTTTAAACGTTAGCAAAAGTTCACTGACGAACATGCAGAAAAAGGATGGTTTTAAGCTTCGTCGTGCAGACGAAGAACTCCACTTTGGCGATGAACGGCGATCTTGGTCGGTGTCGTGGCGAGACACGAAGAGCGTGCCATGTCAAGCCGGCG
This sequence comes from Chrysanthemum makinoi, assembly GCA_910596185.1. Classification (NCBI taxonomy): domain Eukaryota; kingdom Viridiplantae; phylum Streptophyta; class Magnoliopsida; order Asterales; family Asteraceae; genus Chrysanthemum; species Chrysanthemum makinoi. Next base: position 126,952,408 of record OU343216.1, on the reverse strand, counting down.
AGGAAAAACGAAAGCCACGTTCTTAGTTTTGATATATTTCCTTCAACACAAATCCGCATAAATTTCACGAATCATTTGGTGGATAAGTCCAAACTGCAAGTTATGTTTGGTTGAAAAATAAAACTATGAGAGATCGTAAAAATATAATATTTTATAAGCTCGAAAAATTAAATGTTACATCCACTAACTTATAAAAGAAAATATGTTATTTTTAGCTCCATCTTCAGCATTTATATCCGATTCCAACTAATTATACAAAATAGACCCTATAGGTATCATTGCTTTGTATTTTTTCCAAACGAAGAATTAGATTAAGAGATAGAAAGTTTTGTTAATAAAAATAATGTCAAAAACGTTGTTTGCATTATTCGATCTCTATATGTTTTGATAATTTCAAAATGTAAGAACACGTTACGTAAAAATATACTTGATAAGTTTTTGACTGAGAAAACTCGTTTCGACTACAACATCACTTCAAGTATGTACAAACAACTTACGGACATTGCTAAGTGATCAAAGATTTTATTTTGTCCTTAAAACTCAAATTTTTACAGATGTGACAATTGTTTTTGCAAATAACTTTTATAAATTATTTTTGTAAATTAAAGAAATGTTTTATTCATAAGAAAATATTTGAATTTGAATTTTTCCCAACCAAATCAGATAAATTTTCACCAGATAAACACTTCCGCACTAAAGGACAAAAAGAGAAGCGGACTCTATAGGACGGTTCGATATAGGTCGGCGGTCCCTTAATTTTATGGGACCGTCGGACAAATAATGGACCGTCCCATGCTCCTCTCCGTGCCTATAAATAATACACTGTTTTCTCAAAAACTTTGGACCTTTTGCACTAAGAACTCTCTGATCTTTCTGTCCCTCTTCTTCCCTTCTCTTTGATCACGTTAACGTGTCGTAACTTGTTTACAAGTGATCTCGTTACTCTCCTCCTCCAAGTGCAAGATAAGAACACTCGTATTCGCCAAGAAACAAAGTGTTATAGTCTAGGCATCACACACATTCACGTAACTAGTGTTACGATTCTCCTCTCGATCTAAACTCTCTATATCTCATTCTTGTATATTTGTGTATTCAACTTGTGTGTGAGTCGAGGTTAGGTGTGATTTGTGTAGATTTGGGCAAGGTGTTTGTCCGTGTATTGTAGTGGGTAGATTAGGACAAGGTGTGTCCGTGAAGTTGGACTTGGTAAAGTTCGTGTTATGATTGTGTACATTTGGACAAGGTGTGTCCGTGTAGGTGTCGTGATTAGAACTAGGTGAAGGTTCATGGTGTGAATACTTGGATTGGGTGGAGATCCAAGTGGGCGAAGTGAAAAGTCTGTGGTGCATCGTGTGAAGGCTTGGATTGGTGAAGATCCAAGTGGATGAAGTGAAGAGTCCGTGATTCTTGTGTGTTGACTTGGATTGGTTGAAGATCCAAGTGAACGTGGTGTTTGATCGTGTAGGATTGTGTTTTGGTGTAGATTGGTTCTAGCTAGGATTAGGACTCGACATTCCGCTTAGTGTCGTAAATTGGTGTAAGCGAAGGTGTATGGTTTGCTCCGCCTGAAGGGAGTTTGTTGACATAGTGATTGCGAACTCTCGAGTGTGATACTCGATGAGTGGAGTAGGGCGAAGAGTGAGCTTCGTGCCGAACCACTATAAATCTCCGTGTCTTGGTGCGATCTTTCCATCTCTTTATCTTTCTTGCATTTCCATATCTTTATTATTGCACACATCTATTTAGTTTATATATATATAGAGTATGGTTAATGTAGAAAGGGTTTATGGGTAAAAAGTATAGGAAGGAATGGTGACCATTAGATGTGTAATTAATGTCATGATGTGTGGTTAAGATGAATAATGGTAATTTATGCATATTTTAAAAAAGTTTAGAGTTTAGTGTTATTATTTTGAAGGTCATAAGGGCTCTTGTGTCTTTTTATCACCAAAAACAAACAAATAAACTTAATTAAAACCTTCATTAATGCTACTTTAGTATCTGGTATCAAACGTTTTTTGACTCACATTATACACGAGTTATACTTAAAAATATTTTTAATGCATATTTTAGAAAGGGTTTACTCACATTGAAACCTTCATTAATGCCTATTTTAATGCCACAACTTCGTTTTAGAAATTCTGAAACGTTTATTCCATTTTCTATAATTTATTTATTTATTTGTTTACTTTTTCTCACTTATTTTATTAATATATATTTAAAACGTTTATTTTTGTTCCTAGTTAGTGACACACGATCTCCTCAAACTAATTTGACACACTATCAATATTGACACATTGTCAATACGATACTATCGACACATAATTTTTTTTAACTAACAATGGTGACACACGTGACACAAAACTTCTTATTATTTACACAATATCAGTGTCGACACTATTGACACATAAATCAATTACTTAACTAACAATTTTGACACACTTAAAACATAACTTCATATAATTGACACACAATTTATGTTGACACATTACGATATTATTGACACATAGAGGAATTTTTAATTAACAATGTTGACACACTTGACACAATATTTCTTATTAGTGACAATTGACACATAGAAGAATTACTTAACTAACAATGTTGGCACACTTGAAACATAACTTCTTATAACTGACACACTTTTAATATTGACACACTACGATATTATTGACATGGAGGAATTTTTAATAAACAATGTTGACACACTTGACACAATAATTTTTATTATTGACACACTATCAATGAAAACACTACTAACACTTAGAAAAATTACTATACTAGCAATATTGATACACTTAACTAATGCTAACCTAATTGATATCTCAACGAGATCTTGACACAATAAAAAGTTATTTAACACTCTTTATTTAATCATTTAATACTTGGACAAATATGCCTTCATACAAAAATAATGTAGCTTTATAATATAAAGAGAGTTTAACAACAAAATAGTGTGACCCACATAAATATTTTACACGACCATTTCAAACAACTATCATGTTACAAGAGAATTTTGAAGCTAGCAAATGTTTTGCCTTGGCACGTTTAAAAGAAAAAAATAATTATATATTAAAAAAATTAAAATGAGAGTTTAAGAAGACTTAAATGACTAGTTAAAAGGGGAGTTGTTAAATGTCTAAAACACCCATATTAATCAAATGAAATATGCTATACTTTCTACCCTTTTTATTCTTTTTATCCTAAATCACTTTCTATTTGATCCAAACTATATATATATATATATATATATATATATATATATATATATATATATATATATATATATATATATATATATATATATATATATATATATATATATATATATATATATATATATTGTTAATTGTTTACACATAACTTCGAATCAAACAATTTTTAAAAATAATAAAAAGGGACTAAAAGTTTTAAAACGTAAACTAAATTTATGAAACTATCCACCCCCCCCCTTATAGTTTCTACAATTGGTATCAGAGCGGGTCACTCAAGAGATTTAAAATATACTGTATTTTAAAACTTGAATCGATCTATGGAGTCTGAAAGAAATCTAGAAGGACAATCTTTTAAAGAACAACCACTTTTGGAAAATAATAATTTTATCGATTGAAAAAATATATTAAAAAATTATGTGAAATCAATAGATCAAGATCTTTGACATGTTATTTCAATTGGTGATTTTCAACCAACAGAAATTAATTTTCAAAATCAAAATGATGATTTTTTAGAATAAAAGTTTCTAAAAATTTTGAAGCCAAAATATTGATTTACAAAGCCTTACGGAAAAATGTATACGAAAGAATTTTTATATGCCAAATGGCAAATGACATTTCGAAATACCTTATAATCATTCACCAAGGAAGTACTCAAGCTAAAGATAATATGATTTATCTTAAACGAATGTATAAACAATTCGTCATGTCTAACGACGAATCCTTAGATAGCGCTTTTACTATAATCAATACTATCGCTACCGTTTTTGATGAAGGAAATCCCATAGAGAATCTTTCAAGAGATTTTCAATAAGGACTCATCAAAGAAGCATGGAGTGATACCGATTAAGAAGAGAACGATTGTGATGAATACGATGCATGTCAAATGGTTGGAACTTCAAGCAAGGTACATTCCGAATCCGAACATGTTTGTCTTGAAACATTATTTCCTGAATTTTCTAAATTAGAAAATGATTTTAAACACTTGTGCAACTCAAGTCTAAAAATTTGGCTGGAAAATAAATCTTCAAAATCTTTTAAAGATAATTTTGAAAAAGATATCTTTTTAGAAGATAAAATGTCTAGACTAGAAAGCGGAATAGAAATTGATTTAGAATGTCAATTGTGTCAAGACAAAAAATTTTAAAATTGAGAAGCTTAAAGAAAAGGAAGACATAATAACAAAATTCGAAAAGAGCTCTCGTGCTCTTGATAATTTATTAAAGAGTCAAAAAGCATTTGGAGATAGAACCTGTCTACGTTTTAGGTCATGTGAGGCATTTACGAGTGAAACAAAACAAGCTAAAATGTTACCAAATTAATTTCTCTTGTTTAGAATTAATGTCAACGAGATTTATCTCAGAAGGAATTTTTATTCCTTGAAAACATCCTCACAAAGTGCATTTTAATGCAAATGATGTCCATCACTAACCATCTCGGACCCATGAGATATTGGGTACCAAGTTTCTTTGTGATTAATTGTTTTAGATTCACTCGATGAGCAACTTGAAGATATGAATATGTATTCATATGCTCACACGTGGAGGACAACACTATTTTTCTTATTGCCTACAACATTCTCAACTTCTCATGGTAACGTACCTTTAGGATATGTCATTGCTTGTTAGAAATCTAGGATATGCTATGTGGTTTAATTGGAACTCTATGTGCATATGTGTGATTGTACTCTTTGCCTAAATGTTTATCCCCTATAGGATTTATTTGTATTCTTGCTATACCTGTTGATAACATCAAATATTCCTGAATATTAAGTGTCAATTTCCCCCGATAATGCTCGTTATTTATATCATTTATATGGATTTACGCTTGTTTTCCATTGTTTTCCACTTTCAGGTAAATTACGAGCATTGGAGCTAAAAAGACGCGGAAATGGAAACATTACTAAAGATTCATCACAGTATGCCTATTTTGAAGAAGTTACGGCGTAACTCGTCTCTCACATTACGCCGTAACTATTGCGTGACCCAGAAGTCCAACTTATCAAGAGGTTACGGCGTAACTCTTCCCAAAGGTTACAACGTAACTCAATTAGGTCAAAAGAGGTTCCACGCCGCTGATACTTACGCCGTAACTACTGCATCACTTACGACGTAACCGAGTTTATTGAAGACTACGGCGTAACCACTTATAAGGTTACGTCGTAACTAGCAAATCTAGTGCATTTACGAAGAAATAGAAGGTTACGGCGTAACTCCTCTATTGGTTACGCCATAACCCAGACCTGGCCTATAAATACCCCACGAATTCCAGCATTTCAAAGCATCCCATTCCACACACAACACTCTGAGAATGGGGGAAAAAGCTCAAGGCAGGTCTAGGGGAGCATACGGAGCTGTTTCCAAGGGAGAAGTCACACCATTACGATAAGCTTTAGCGTTTATTATTTCTTTTACTTTCAATTCATGTATTTCGTACCTTTGAATATTGAATTGATTTGCATGATTAATATGAGCGGCTAAGCACCCTTTGGTGCTAGCCTAGTTATGATTCCTTAATTATTTTGTTTGCGTTTACCTTTACTTCCGTACAATTATTTCTTAGTGTATGCATGCATAGTTCTTTGGTAGTCACCCTTGGTTCGGTAGTTTTAAATGGCGATAGAGGCCAATTGCCTTGGAGATA
>OU343216.1:126927371-126942716 GCA_910596185.1 Chrysanthemum makinoi | reverse complement strand
GATTTATATATAACCTGAATAACTGCGTGATTTGAGCTACGATTCGAGCTGCAATTCCATTGAATAACTCCGTAAAACTGGATAACTGCATGATTTGAGATGTGATTTCACTGATTAACGAGTAATTTGTTATGTGTTTTGGATCGGTTTTTGATGAATCTGTGTTTTTTATGTGTTTTCAGTGAAGTATGTGGGTTTGAATCTGAGTGAATCGGTGTGGTTTTTTTGGTAGGTGTTTTTGTTAATGAAAATGATGGGATAAGCGACGGTTACCCCCATTTGTTTGTGATGTTTTAAAATTTACCAAGAAGTTTGAGATGTTAGCAAAATCTACCCTTTAACTTTTTTTCTCACTTTTCTATCTAATTATACTTTTCTCTAGAACCGGACTCTCTCTCTCTCTCTCTCTCTCTCTATATATATATATATATATATATATATATATATATATATATATATATATATATATATATATATATAGTTATTTGTTTATTGCAAAGTGCAATGTTATAAGCACTATGTTTGGAGCTCATCAAAGATTTAGCATCGAGGAGGCCACCTCGGTCACATTTGAAGAATTGAGTTGGTAATTATTGTGCCAACAGTTGAAGAACAGGTAATGTGCTCATCATGACGTCCGCTAATGGCACATCTACTTGGTATGATCATGATCCGGTTTCTTCGCCTTAAAACTTGAACTTTGGATGAACGGTAAGCGGTGATGACTTGGTTATAGGTTAATACTATTTGCTTTGTTATTTTTACTTTACACCAATTAAATCCCATGTCTTATCCTACCCTTTAGTCATGAAGCGTGTCTAGGTGATGAAGCGAGCAATCTTTGGTGTCTTGGCCATGGATTTGGTCATGTATCATTGATTTTGTCCACTTTGTCGTGACATGTTAGTAATGACAATTCACCCTTAACCCATGTTGTGTCTACCAATATTTCCTTCAAGAATTGTTTAGTCCTTAACTCTAGTGGGGTGGAGATTTTGTAACCCTGAAATTGACACTTAGACTAGTTGAGGTAATTTGAGTGTTTTGTTCCAATTTCGTGAGGTGTTCGGCTTTGATTTATTCTAGCATAAGGGATTTTTAAACTCATATTTTCCAGGTAATGGGAGATATCTTTTTAGAATTTTTTCTAATAAGGTCTACTTGAGGGCAAGTAGAGTTCAAGTGAGGGGATATTTGATAACATCAAATAGTCCTGAATATTAAGTGTCAATTTCCCTCAATAATGCTCGTATTTTATATCATTTATATGGATTTACGCTTGTTTTCCTTTATATTTCACTTTCAGGTAAATTACGAGCATTGAAGCTAATGAGACGCGAATTTGGAGATTTATGACTGTATGCCTACTGTGAAAAAGCTATTGCGTAACTCCATCTCTCACATTACGCCGTAGCTAGCGCGTTGACTCAGAAGACCAACTCAGCATCTATTACGACGTAACTGCCAACTAAGGTTACGCCGTAACCAACTAGGTCAAGAAATGTGTCACGCCGCCGTCAGATACGCCGTAACTCCTTTCAAGGATTATGGCCTAATCATACCAAATGTAACCTGTATTGAAGATACGGCGTAACCCTTCCCAAGTGTTACGCCGTAACCTGCTTACCGAGAGAATACTTGAGGAATTATTGAAGTTATGGCGTAACTCTCAACTCAAGTTACGCCGTAACTAGATCGTGCCTATAAATACCAGCCGTAATTTCTGCATTTTACATCATTCATTTCACACCAAAAAGCAGAGAACGTCAAGAGGGGTCCAAAGGCAGATCTTGGAGAGCATACGGAGCCATCTCCAAAGAAGAAATCACTCCCTAACGATAAGAATTAGCGATTATTTTATCTTTTACTTTTGATTCATGTATTTCATTATGTCAAACATTGAATCTTTGATTTTTTTTAATATGATTGTCTAAGCACCTTTGGTGCTAACCTAGTTATGATTCCTTAATTGTTTTGTTTACGTTTTCATGCTTCCGTATAATTATTTCTAGTGTATGCATGCATAGTTCGATGGTAGTTACCCTAGCTTCGGTAGTTTTGAATGGCGATCGTATCTAGTTGCTTAGGAGAATTGACCAACTGACCCTAAGTAGTTAGGTTGAGTAGGGGAGGGTAAGAATTGACCAACTGACGACCCTTCCTCGCTTGTGCAAACTGACCAAATGATCACCAGTCGTTTGGATGAACTTAAAAAGTTAGGGATGAATGCTAGCACCCGGGCACTCATTATTTGAATTTTGCATGTAGAGGTACTTAATGACTTGGCTAGGGACTAAAAACAACTCGACTTTCAAGGGTAGTAGCTTGATCTCGGGTGGAAGCCTTTCTTTGATAGGTTAGGACGAATTGACCAAATGATGTCCTAGCGACTTAAACCCCCACTTGAATCAATTGGAAGTAGTAAAGCGTAAACATCACAAGATAGGATGAGTAATTAGGTTAGCACACTTTACCTCTATTGATCACAACGACTATTTACTTTTCACGTTTATTTCTTGTTAATTAGTTTATTAATCATTTCAATACTTAAAACAATTATAACCAGTGACACCTAGACTTAATTAGATTCCGCTCACATAGCTCTTGGGACGACCTCGGTTTTACCGATTACTACACTACACACGATCAGGTACACTGTCCGTGAGTGCATAAGGTGGACCATAGGTAAACGAGACACTATAAATATTAAAACCTGGTAAGAAATCCTGCATCAAAGGCCCACTATAACATAACCAATCTCCATATGCATTTATTCTTTGTTTAATTTCCATAGCCAACACGTCATTATGTCACCCGAGACATAATTTATTCAAACTCATTATTCCAATTTGTCAATTCTTTTACTATTACTATACATACTTAATCACTTTCATATTATTTTAACTTTACTTAAGCCAAATTCAACCAATACTTCCATATTTTATCAAAGAAATTTGTGGAAACGTAGAGGGGGGGGGGGGTGAATACGTTACCGTTTAAAAAACTTTAGATCTTTAGTATCAAATTGCTTATGAAGCTTGTTATAATATGAAAGTTCCAATTATTGTTTGTGACCAATGTAAAGCATAGTAAACCATGTTGTCACACAAGCATTAACATCAAACCACATCACAAGCAATAGTATAGTGCAACTATAAAAGTAAAGAGATAAAGAAAGGAAAGTGCAAACAGAACACGATGATTTATAGTGGTTCGGTCACGGATCTCCTTTCGCCCTACTCCACTCACTGAGTACCCAACTCAAGAGTTACTTCACTAAATCAACAAGCTCCCTTCTCGGTGGATAAAACCTTACAATCGTCGCATACACTTTTTCCGGTACAAAGCTAAATACCGGGTTCTAGTTCGAGGTAGAACCAACCTAACGTCGCCTATACAATATTTCCGACACTAAGCTAGATGTCGAGTTCTTTTACACGGGTACAACCACTCCCAATATGTTTTATGGCCCAACATAATAAACCTTGTGTTTTATGGCACAAACACATAAACCATCTAATCTAGTTTGGTGAAAGTGTTGTTATGATGCAATGATGTTTACACTAATGATCCATGACACAAATGTCTAATGGATATGAATAACTACTTCTAAATGATCTTCCATTGATAGAAAGCCTTCATGATGAAGATCACAAGTTCCCTAAACTTGTTGTGATAGATCTTCAGCTTGTGGTGAGTGGGAATGGCTAGATCTCCAAGCTTTCCTTGGTTGATCAAGATGTAGAGTATGCTTACAACAAAGATGAATGTTAGAAGAATTATGATCATGTGATGGTGAGGGTGATTAATGTATGTTTCTACATTGTTATCTACAGATCTAAATGATGCAAGAAGGGTAGAGAGAAAGTGTGTTGAAGGGGTGTGTAAACAACTTGGTTTGGCTTGCTATTTATAGCCAAAATGGACAGGAGCGTCCACGGACCACGGAACCCTCAAAGGGTTCCTCCTTATACCATTTTGGTACCGTGTGAACTGACAGTCGGCGGCAAGATTACTAAAATCTTACCAAAGTCAACCAAATCCATCCAAGATTGTGTAAGCTATGTAGAGTCCAAATCTAAACAAAATATTCTATGAAATCTTCTAAAGATTACAAGGATGATGCATGCCATGATGTAATATGTATTTCCATTTTAGATTAAAAAGTTTATCAAAGTAAACTTGTAAAATGTATTATGTAACTAGTTAATAAAATGTCTAGTTACCTTTTGAAATACTTGTGAATGCAAAATGTAAAATGAGGTTCGAAATAGAATGGTTAACCTATTAAAATACTTAGTGACTCTAAACGTATTTTAAACATTCTAAATGATTTGTTAATGGGTTTGATCATAATGCCACATAACAAACATATACGAACCTGTGTTGTAACATACGAGGACTTGAGACATCGAGAGGAGTTGAATGTATGTTGAGACAAAGTGTGATTACAAGTAACTTGTACATTTTACGTTATGTATTACAAGTTACATGTTTGTCATCAATCAAAACAAACGAGACTGTATAGATTAAATATCGTAATATTTGCACTAACAATCTCCCCCTTTTTGATGATGACAAATATATGTAAACATAATATAAAGTAAAATGTAAAAGGTTACACTCTTCTCCCTTACTACCTTTACATTACCTTCTCCGTTTACACTCTTCTCCCCCTTTTGTCGAAACAAAAAGGGCATGTCCTTGGAGTTTAACTTCAATTCTCCCCAAAAAGGCGAGCTTGCATCATCCCTAGTGAAGTTAAATTGTCTACTTCAATCCGTTCCTTGTTAGGTAGTGGATCCATGGATCAAATTAAGAGGCTTAACCTACATCAAGGTTAGTTTTATGCAACAACAATTATGAGAAATATATGAAAAATAGAAAAAGCATAGCAATGTTAGCCTATTTTCTCCACTTTTTATCAAAGCACAAATGCTTGTTGAAAAGTGAGAATGATGATAAATGCGTGCATGCTCCCCTTGACGGTTGCTCCCCTTGTTTGAGCGTGAGGTATGATTAAAAAACCTACAAAACAAATATTAGTGCAAAACTATATTCGTCATTGGACGAGTAAGTGATATACAACAAAGTGTATATAAGATGCATTCAGTAAATTCTTGACAGAAGCTCCCCTTGCTCTAGGGCGTCAAGATGAACCTTCAAAATAAATATTAGTATAATAGAAGCTTTGTCTTTAGACAAATATGTCATATACAACCAAGTGTATAGACGATGCAATATGAGTGCTTAAAGGAATATTCCTCCTTGTTCTAGGGTGTCAGGAAGCACCTAAAGAAAAATAATTGATGCAAACTTCATCCTTAGATGAGTAAATTATATACAATCGAGTGTATATGATGATGAACCTACAATGAAAAACATCAGTGCAATATATTTCATCTTTTTCACAAAGAAAAATAAGATGTATATATGTGATAAATGATATAATCAAAGATCTCATGAAGTGTAGTCTCCTAATTACAATCATAAGAAAAGTGAGAATATAATATGATAAAAACCTACAAAATAGTTCCTAGAAAGAAGATATGAAGTCTCCCACGGGGTGTGCCACTAGTGGTGCTAGTGTTGGTGTCGGTTTACTAGTAGGATTCATGTGGTGATGGTAGATGACTCGAGATTTACAAAAGTAAGTTTTCGCTAATCCATGGTGGTGATGATTAGTGAAAGTGGTGATGGAAGGTGGTGGTGATTAGGTAGGAAGCTATTAAGGAGTTAGAAACTCATATGTATAGCAAATATAAAAATATGGACTCATGCAATCCTTTCGTCATGTCAAGTGACCAAAGCTAAGGAAAAAATATGAATGAACATTGCATTTCAATGATGCATAAGGGTTATGATTTGAATGATTTATTGATGCTAACAACCTATTGTTTTGAGCAAGTTCTCATATGCTTCAACCCAAGAGTAATCAATAATGCGTTCTATCTAAGAATATATAAAAGTGATAACATGAAGATAAATTCGTTCATTGATTGACACGAATTATAAAATGACCTATTCTAGGTGACAATGGGAAATGTAGTATTAGCATGGTTTTGACCGACATGGATGATTATCACTTTGAAAAGAAGTGAAGACAATATGGAAAATACTAATGATAATAATGGGTACCTATATGAGGATGAGAATGACATCATATAAGTGAGAGTTGGATGGACCAACGTGTTGGAAATGGCTTTTTTGATTAATATATCGTTTGCACTGACAATGACATGCATGATATATGTCAAGCGAGAAAAGGATAAGATCCTATGATGGTGTTCTAGATAGTGAAGTTGTAAGGTGCTAGGTTAAGGAAAATCCTAGATTAGTTGATTGTGGAGATGAAGAAGTTTGTAAAACACATGATGTGTTTTTCACTTGATGAGGTATTGGTGCAAACTTGTGATATAAGGTTAAAAAGGTTGAACTAGTTGTGGTTTCATGAACCGGTTTTAGCTAAGTGGTGTTTGCCTATGTGTTGGTATTTTAGAGTCTAAGAGACATAAATTTGACAAAAGACAATTATGTGAATGGATTTCTCTCCCCCTTAATTGGTGGACATCAAACATAATGTGTATCAAATAAGGAATGACAACAAAGTGTTTAGGAGGTTATTCGGGTTAACGAAAGAGATGAGCTTAGTGATGTTTTTATGGATGATGGTTAGCATACAATGAACTTCATCCTTAAAGTCATGTACCTCTTCTCGATTAATACGAGATGATCGTATGATGAGGCATGTGGTTTCCTAATAGGAAGTGAAGAGGATTAGAGTATTGTTATAACTAAATAATGATGGAGATGATTTTTGGAAAGCGGAAGCAAAAATGAGATTTGGAAAGAGGTCGGTTGAAAGACAAAATGCAAAACCAACCCTCTAGAACTTAATTCTATATGCTTTTAAACTATATGCAAGTGTAGGGGTCCCACAAAGCATATTACTAATCTATGTAGCAATAAAGGGGATTATGCAAAATGAGCATACAAAAGTTAAAACCAAGTGAGATAACAAATAATTTATTATCAACCTACAAAACAAATTTGTTAGTGACAAAAGATGTTAACATGATAGAAATCAAATGATAACATATAATATAAGCAAAAACAACACATTGCACTTAGTAGACAATAAATCACCACACAAGATAGCATCAAAACAATCATATTATGCAAGAATACGACTTTATTCAAGACATTTCATTTATGAGATTGTTTTGTCGTTAGACTTAAACACTTAAGCATACTTGGATATACAATAATCTATGTGATTAATTTGTAAGATAAAAAGGCTTCTAAAAGATTGTCATACCAAAGCACTTTGAAGATTATATGCGCACACGTAGCAAACAAATAGTGTGACAAGAAGCAAAAGAAACAAGATGAAAGAATCATGCAAGCCATGTTTAAGACATAACAATTTGGAGCATGTATCATTTGGATCGTACTACACATAGATATAATGAATGCCAACTAATAGCTTTCAAACACAAATATAACATATCAAAATTAACACGTATCAAAATGGCATATTAACATGTTAACCATGCTAAAAATAATTCAAAAGTAAGTATCATGCAAATAGAGTTTAGGTTTAAACGTTTAATAGCATGAGACAAGAATACAAGCATTATAAAGATAAAACCGTACTAAGGTTTACACATTTAACTATCAATCAAATAGTTATCAAACACTAAGATAATGTCAAATCAACTTATCGTATCAAACAAGAACATGTAATCAACACATGTAAGTGCAATGCAAGTGGTTTTAAAAGAAAAATCATATATACTACTTGTTTGATTAGTATTCCTAAGGCGAGGCAAACTATCAATGTTTTAACACTTACTTTAGGCAAGTATAGGAAAACAGATTTTTCAAGTTGGAGAATGAATATGAGACTATTACTAGCGGTGCTCAATTAAAGCTAAACACGACCATTTTTACGGGTGATTCCACATACCCAACTTCTCTCCAAGAAGCAATTCAACCGTTAGGTCAAATTGAGTTTCTAGTGCAATAGGTTCTCCCGTAGTCATTCTCATGTTAGAAAGATGGGAACTCCTACTTTTGCCTATTAAAGTGCATAAAAGATGATAGTTTACCAATACTTGGCTTAATGTGACGCAACTAATATGCAATATAACTAAGGTGATGAAGATGTCATGTTATACACATGAATTTTAACAATGGTGTGTTGATAAACAATATGTTTTAATCTTGTGTTTAGAATCTAAGGTTGTTCAAATTACATAGCTAATTGTATGATCTAATGGATGACATCTTTTACGTTGAAGTGTATACTTTAAAAGTGATTTGATTATCTAAGACTAGGGAATGGAATATGTTAAATTAAGAATGTTCTCAAGAAGCTCTTTTGAACTTTATTTGACAAGAATCTAAATAAGGTTACTAACTTCAATAGATCATGTGTATGTTCTAAAGATGTGTAGTTTTAACCTTGGATGTGCACAAGGTTTGAGCAAGGTTAGGTTATGATGTATGCTTGAAAAGAAATGGATACAAATAGTATCTTTTAACAAATGAGATTATCGCATGGGATAAAGTTATCATGCTTATGAAAATAAGTATGAAAAGATGAATTGGATACGCTAGTTCATAGAACTTGTATGTTTCAAGATCATTTAGCCAATGAGGTGTAATGAAATCTCTTGTAACACAACCATTTATGTTGCAAGGAGAGAATAATGCATAGGATATACAATATCCTTTTAACAAGATGAAAACTTAACGCATGATTTCTTAGGCATAATGTTTTTCAAAACATCATGTTTTCCTAAATGAAGATATGAAGCCAAAGTGCTTGAATCGGATAGTCCCATCTAAATAAACTTGGTCTCAAGATTATATTCACTAGATGATGACAAGAGGAATTCACTCGAGTTTCTTATGTATACTCCTCAAGAGTCATTGTTGCTTGGGGTGTATGATGTTGGCTTTGAGATTGCATTTTAACATATGTTGTTAAAATGTTGATTTGAGCTTTAACGAAATTTATGCAAAGGTTTAACGACAAAGTATTACTAATACTTTGATAATTTGTAAAGGTGATACTACTTATACCTAGTGGAATTTGACAACAATTACCAAGAGCACCATGCTTATTTGATAGTTGAGGTTCTAGCCATAATGAATTATCTAAGTCCATATATGTGGGAAAGGATGTTTGAGTTTGTTCAAACGTGCATTTGATTCATTACAAGTGTTGGACACAAGGGCTTTTTGAGCAATACACTCAACGAATTCAAATGATGGTAAGGATGGTGGATTGGTTTATCTAGGTGGTAGGTCTTCTAGTGTGTCTAAATAAGGATGTGGTGATGTAGGGGTTTGTTGTGCTATGGGAGTACTTAGGTTGATTATTTGTCCATAGATGTTGAACACAAAAAGTACGGATACTAATTCTTATGGTTCATTGGTTGCTACAACTAGTGGGTGAAGTGCTTGAAGTTTTGGTTATGTCTATGAAGCTTAGGGGCTGAGGTATAGGTTCACCTTGAAAGGGCACGTTTGATTTAAAGGATGCTCTTGGAAGTTCATGAGCAATACGCTTAATGGTGCCAAAAGATGGAAGAGGGATAGTAGGTGTCAAAGAGGGATAAGTGGCACAGTGGGTTGTTTGTTTTGGATAAGTGTTTCAACATGTGTTGTTAAAATACTTGGGTGTTGATTTTTGGATATGACTTTTAATGACTACAATCGTAAGTCGCATATACTTGAATATTTCGGATGAAATACTTAAGTTGTCAATCCTAATTTGTTGAGATTATAAAGCTTAGATTGAACTCAAGGATAACAAGACTTGATAGTATGTCTTTAACATACGTGTGAGTTATGACTCTATGTAAATACTTATCGTCTTGAAGGATGACACATTATTTTCATGTTAACCAAGTGAGGCAATACATGTAGATACAAAACAATATCTATAGTCATATGATAGACTTGTGTATGATATCTTTTCAAATAATGAGTCCAGATTTGTTAGTCTCGGTAAGTCATCTAAGTCATCCGTAAACGGGTGAGGAGATGTTGGTGGTGTTGCACAAAGTTTGATAGAGACAAGCTTTGGAGACTTTAGTTGTGAAGGTGTTTTGGATGGTTGTGAAGTAGTCATAATGGTGGGTGATTTTAGTGGTGGAGTTAGAGTACTTAAGTTTAGAAAGTTCACATCTTGAATGGGTGATGAGATGTTGAGAGGTAATGAGTCTAAGGATGAAGAGTTCAAGTTAATGTAGCAACAAGATCGAATGCTAATCCTAGTGGTTTTCTTAAGTGGCTTATTTGAGGTTGAGGATTTAGTCATTTTGACTTTGCTTTAAGAAATGCTAAGCTTGAGAAAAAGTACTTGATGAAGGTGTGAAAAAGACCATCCTGAATGTGTCGATTTATGGAACTAAGGATTCATGGATTTGATGTTAATCCATACAAAGATGGTAGTTTCTAATGAGATGGAAGTGTCTAAGATCATGTCAAACATCCTAAGTTAATCCATTGAGGATGTGTTGAGTGAGGTATGAAAGATATGCATTAACAACTATCCTAGAAACGAAATTTGGTAAATTAGATTGCGGGATTTAGTAAAATTCAACAACTTACCTGTAGGATCCACGGCACCATTTCTTTACAGTAGGAACCCTTAAATTGGTGCCACCTGGTCCGCCTTACGGTATGGCGGTACCAAAATCCATATGACGGAACCAAATTTATGGTGCCGTCAAGTCCGTGGAGACCGAAATCTTCAGACCCATTTTTTAGGTGTCGGGACTTTTTCGAAACCTGAAATTTTGCTTAAAACATATGGCATTAACTATTTCTAGTTAGGAATAGTCAATAACACATACACAAACACATGGAGCATAGATTTTGACCAAGGGCTAACGATTTTCACATAAAAGTGAAAATGGGTAAAATTGATAACACCGTGTGCTATCCCCATGCATGAACCGGTTAGCATACATCAATGTTTTAAGTTAGTTTATCATCCTACTAAGCAAGAACACATAAATGACATCATACAACATTGTTTTTGTCCTTGTACCAAACACTCTCTTAAAACTTCCTATTTTCAAAGTACTTGACTAATTTACTTAGTACTCATTGCTAAGTGAGTTATGACATTTCATAAGTTATGCAAGATGTTAGTATAACCTATGCAAAGAAAGTGATCTAATTCTATAAGCGATGGTAAAACAATTTTCCAACTTAGTGCACAAAATCTAGCAAATGTCCTATTGTGCATAAACAAGAAATCGTCAAGCAAATAAATAACATGGCAAGATTGACACTTATATTATGCAAACAAACAAGTGAAAACAACAATTTGAAAATAAGCAAGCAACATATATGCAAACAACATAAACAAGTGGTCATTTAGCATAGTATGACAAGAAAACACTTTTCGTCATTTAGCGTTTAAATATGACGATGTATACCAAACTTGATTAGTTTCCTTTAAACATATTACCAAATTAATTAGTTTCAAAAGAAGTTGTATCAAAGTTCTAAGAATACCAACTTAAATTGTTTGATTCAAAATTTGAGTTTTAATGTTAAAGCGAAACTTAATATTTTAGACATACTGTAGTATTTGGTCTATTTTATTTATTTAAAATTAGACTCAGGCCATGAAAGTATTTTTAAGTGAAATTAGACTCAATTCCCTTTAAAATGATAGGTGGCTCGACTCGTACGGACTTACGGTTAATTAGTTATGATTTTATGAAGTTGCCCAAAAAAAACTGCATACTGTACAGACGGATTCCACGGAACCAAATAAAGGGATCCGCCCTTTATAAGATTTGGTGCCGTGGTCCTCGGAGACAGATTCACCAAAACTAGTATTTGACATAGAGAAAACGTGTGTGACTTACTAGATTTCATAGTAAACATATAATACACATATTTAACAACATATCTACTTATGTAACTTATCTTAAACATTTACGAGGTGATTTTTCAACTAAATTTATAGTTATCCCAAACACTCCTTTAAAATCATATTTCTTAGTAAATTTTCTATAAGCACACAATACAATACTTACTAGTTCTTTCAACAAACTTTTATTTTATTTTTCAAGAAAACCTTCAAGCTTGTATACAAAGTTACATTTAACAACAAAATTTCTAAGTATAACAAGCAAAGCATTTTTCATATTATTTTTCGCTTCAATGGTAATTTGATACATGGATCGTACTCTATTTTAAAACCATTTGTTTTGAAAATAAGAGCTACGTGGCTCGATACCAATTGTGGAAGCGTGGGGGGTGAATACGTTACCGTCTAAAAACTTTAGATCTTTAGTATCAAATTGCTTGTGAAGCTTGTTATAATATGAAAGTTCCAATTATTGTTTGTGACTAATGTAAAGCATAGTAAACCATGTTGTCACACAAGCATTAACATCAAACCACATCACAAGCAATAGTATAGTGCAACTATAAAAGTAAAGAGATAAAGAAAGGAAAGTGCAAACCGAACACGATGATTTATAGTGGTTCGGTCACGGATCTCCTTTCCGCCCTACTCCACTCCAGTACCCAACTCGAGAGTTACTTCACTAAATCAACAAGCTCCCTTCTCGGCGAGAAAACCTTACAATCGTTAAACACACTTTTTCGGTACAAAGCTAAATACCGGGTTCTAGTTCGAGGTAGAACCAACCTAACGTCGCCTATACAATATTTCCGACACTAAGCTAGATGTCGAGTTCTTTTACACGGGTACAACCACTCCCAATATGTTTTATGGCCCAACATAACAAACCTTGTGTTTTATGGCACAAACACATAAACCATCTAATCTAGTTTGGTGAAAGTGTTGTTATGATGCAATGATGTTTACACTAATGATCCATGACACAAATGTCTAATGGATATGAATAACTACTTCTAAATGATCTTCCATTGATAGGAAGCCTTCATGATGAAGATCACAAGTTCTCTAAACTTGTTGTGATAGATCTTCAGCTTGTGGTGAGTGGGAATGGCTAGATCTCCAAGCTTTCCTTGGTTGATCAAGATGTAGAGTATGCTTACAACAAAGATGAATGTTAGAAGCATTATGATCATGTGATGGTGAGGGTGATTGTTAGCCTCGCTAAAGTGAAGTCATTACGGGAATTGCATTAGTTTTCTCTTTTACTTATTCACAAGGACTAGTTTAGTCAATAGTGATAAGTTATGCTTGTCTTAGTATAAATACACCTCCTAGTCCCAACTAGGAGGGTAGGAAGTTCACTTTGTAAAATAAGGTGTGTGTGGTTTCTTCTTCTTCTCTCTCTGAAACACACAATATCTTCCCTTATTACATCTATCTAAACAATACCATGTCTTATTCATTCTTTGAGCTTCCCCGACCCCCCGAATCACATGAATCACTAGTATTATCGATCCTACAATGATTAATGTATGTTTCTACATTGTTATCTACAGATCTAAATGATGCAAGAAGGGTAGAGAGAAAGTGTGTTGAAGGGGTGTGTAAACAACTTGGTTTGGCTTGCTATTTACCTATAACTCTTGAGTTGGGTACTCGTGGGGGTCTGACAGCAAGATTACCAATATCTTACCAAAGTCAACCAAATCCATCCAAGATTGTGTAAGCTATGTAGAGTCCAAATCTAAACAAAATATTCTATGAAATCTTCTAAAGATTACAAGGATGATGCATGCCATGATGTAATATGTATTTCCATTTTAGATTAAAAAGTTTATCAAAGTAAACTTGTAAAATGTATTATGTAACTAGTTAATAAAATGTCTAGTTACCTTTTGAAATACTTGTGAATGCAAAATGTAAAATGAGGTTAGAAATAGAATGGTTAACCTATTAAAATACTTAGTGACTCTAACGTATTTTAAACATTCTAAATGATTTGTTAATGGGTTTGATCATAATGCCACATAACAAACATATACGAACCTGTGTTGTAACATACGAGGACTTGAGACATCGAGAGGAGTTGAATGTATGTTGAGACAAAGTGTGATTACAAGTAACTTGTACATTTTACGTTATGTATTACAAGTTACATGTTTGTCATCAATCAAAACAAACGAGACTGTATAGATTAAATATCGTAATATTTGCACTAACAAAAATTTTACAATTTCAATAATAATATAACCATAATGCATAGCTATTACTATAACATATTGTTATCACCATAACATTCTCATAATTTCGCAATTTTTATGACCATTATGGTTTTTTTCATATTACCACATGCCCCAAAGGCATACTATAACTCATTCAAGCTTTTAATTTCATGCAATTTATGATCTCCTCAATCATTTCCATAACATATCACATCATCATTAACAATTTCATTTATTCTACTTAGGCTTCAATTTTCTATAATCCAAGGTTACATAACGACCCTTACCTAGGTTCAACACAAAGCTTCTATTCCACTTATCATAACTTTTATGACGTCTAACTAGTTTTAGACTTTCATCTTCTAATGCACTACCCTTACTCATGCCATGTCGAAAACACATAAGCCTACTCATTTATACTTCTTCATTTACATGGAGAGGCGTCCCAAACAATGTAAATCAAGAAATATAAACTCGTAGTTCGATGATTCATAATTTCTTTACTTAAATGAAAAGGCGTCCCAATCCACTTAAATAAAGGAATTATAAACCATCCTACTTATACACTTCCAACTTATCAATAATACATATTTGTAACTTGCTTTAACAATCAAAATTTTCATTTATTAGCATTGGATCCTTTTTACTATAACACTCCCCGAAGGAGCCATTTCACATGCCGAGGATATAGGCTATCTTTGCCGGTGGGGGCAATTTAATTTATCCCGAAGGACTTCTATAATTTTCTCTTGCCAACTCGTACTATAACGCATCCCGTAGGATTCACTATAACATGTCCCGAAGGATTACTATTACATATCCCATAGGATTTACATTCACTTATCCCGTGGGATTTTGTAACGATAACTGTATCATCTTTAGAGTGGACTGTAACATCACACTATAACAACATATATGATCCAAGCTATTATTATATTATCATATACACAATTTTATCATTTCAACTCCTCATTGACCCGTCAACCCTCGTTGACTTATTTTCACATTTTTACTATTACAAGTTTTAGTCTATTAGACTTTAGCCACATGTAAACCTTTATAGGTTCATTCCAATCACACTCATTACATTTCAATTATGTCCTCATATACTCTCTATAACATTATCACAACCTCGTCGTGTTTTTACTACATCACTAATCTCCACAATTTCTTTCGTATATTTTAGCTTATTGCTTTTTCGTTAATTAGCCCTTGGCT
>OU343216.1:126898941-126927271 GCA_910596185.1 Chrysanthemum makinoi | reverse complement strand
TTATCCTTTTCTTCCTTGACACATATCAGGTACACCATTGTCAGTACAAACGATATATTAATCAAAACCGTCATTCCCAACACTTTCTCAACACGTTGGTCTAACCAACATTCTCCCATCATATGATGTCATTCTCTTCCTCATATAGGTATTTAGTATTTTTATTTTTTATTTTTATATGGAATTTCTGATCCTAGGTTCTTATTGTCTTCAATTCCATTCAAGCATATATTATGACATGATACATCATCTTTGGCAGATGATAATGTCATAAAAGATCACGTCGGTCAAAACCATGTTAATAGTCTCTCTCTCCCATTGTCACCTAGAATAGGTCATTTTTATAATTTGTGTCAATCAGTGAATTAATTTCATTCTTGTTAGAATCGTAACCCTTATGCATTACGAGATTCATAGTCTTTGCTTGTCACTTAAGTTGTGAATTTTAGATAAGGATTGCATGATTCCATATTTCCTATTTTTTTAATTTGCTATACATACGTGTTTCTAATTCTTTAGTAATGGTCTACGTTATCACCACCACCTTCCATCACCTCTTTCACTAATCATCACCACCATAGATCAACGAAAACTTATCTTTATCAATCTTGAGTCATCTACCGAGTTATCACCACATGAATCCTACTAGTATATTGACACCAACTATAGAACCATTCACTTTAACTCTTAATATTCCAACATCACTTCATATCTTCTTTCTAGGCATTATTTTTTAGGCTCTTATCATATTATATTCTCATTTTTCTTATGATTATAATTCTTATTAGAAGACTACACTTCATGAGATCTTTAATTTCATAATCATGGTTCTCTACTTTAAGTTGCTTGTGATTATATCATTTATATGTTGCATATATACATCTTATTTTTCTTTATCAAAAAGATGAAATATATTGCACTGGTCCTCTCATTGTAGGTTCATCATCATATATACTCAATTGTATAACATACTCCTCTAAGGATAAAGTTTGCATCAATTATTTTCTTATTTTAGGTGCTTCTTGACACATTCGAACAAGGAGGAATATCCGTCAAGAACTCATATGGCATCGTCTATTCACTTGGTTGTATATGACATATTTGTCTAAAGACAAAATTTCTACTATACTAATATTTGTTTTGTAGGTTCATCTTGACGCCCTAGAGGAAGGGGGAGCTTCCATCAAGCATTTATAGAATTCAACTTATACACACTTTGTTGTATATCACATACTCATCCAAAGACGAATATAGTTTTGCATTAATATTTTTTTTTGTTGCACAAAACTAACATTGATGTAGGTTAAGTGTCTAAATTTGATCCATGGACCCGCTACCAAATAAGGGCAATAATCTAGGGTACGCAAAAACCATAGGGGATTGGAGTAGACAATTTAACTTCACTAGGGATGATGCAAGCTCGCCTTTTTGGGGAGAAATGAAGTTTAAAACTCCAAGGACACACCCTTTTTGTTTCGACAAAAGGGGGAGAAGAGTGTAAACGGAAAAGGTAATGTAGAAGGTAATACGAACACAAGTAACTTTTTACATTTTACTATCTATCACGTTTACATATTTTGTCATCATCAAAAAGGGGGAGATTGTTAGTGCCAATATTATGATATTTAATCTATACAGTCTCGTTTGTTTTGATTGATGACAAACATGTAACGTGATACATGACGTAGAATGTACAAGTTACTCGTAATCATATTTTGTCTCAACATACATTCAACACCTCTCAACGTCTCAAGTCCTCGTATGCTACAACACATGTTCGTACATGTTTGTTATGTGGCATTATGATCAAACCCCTAAACAAACAATTTAGAATGTTTAAAATACTTTTAGAGTCCTTAAGTATTTTATAGGTTTATCATTTTATTTCGAACCTTACTTACATTTTGTCATATAAACGTAACTTACCTTTTTAAGTTAGTATATACATTTGTTTAAATGTATTTTTCATAAAATAAAAAACACTCTTTTATTACCTCATGCATAGTGTCATCAAAATCTTGAAAGATCACAAAAGATATCTTGGAAAGATCATGTAAATATTTTGGAAAGATTTAAACAAGATTTGCAAAGATTTAGAAAATCTAATATGATATCTTACTTGGACTTTGGGAAGATCTTAGAAAATATTTTGGCAAGATTTGGTAAAGATTATGGAAAGATATTAGGTAGATTTTGGAAATATTTGATAAGGATTTTTTAGAATTTTTGTCAGACACCCGCGGAACCAAAAGTTAACAAGGGCGGAACCCTTTTTTTGCTTCCGTCGGTCGCTAAACTTGTTGGCTATAAATAGCAACCCATTGTTCACTCATTTGCTTACCACTTCAATACACATTCTCTCTACTATGTTTTAATGCATTTAGATCAGTAGTAACATACATTAATCACCCTCATTATCATGATCATAATGCTTCTAACTTTCATTATGTTGTAAGCATACTTCCGAAATGATCCTGTGAAGCAAGCTCAGAGATCTTGAGTCATCATCCACCACAGGCATACATATATAAAAATCTATCGCAACAAGCTTAGGGAACTTGTGATCTTCATCCATTGAAGGCTTCCTATCAATGGAAGTTCATTTAGAATAGTCATTCATATCCATTAGACATTTTTGTAATGGATCATCATTGTAAACATCACTGTATCATCATAATACATTTACCAAACTAGATTAGATGGTTTATGTGTTTGTGCCATAAAACACAATGTTTTTATGTTGGGCCATAAAACATAACGGGAGTGGTTGTACCCATGAAAGAACTCGACATCTAGCTTAGTGTCAAAAATATTTTATAGGCGACGTTAGGTTGGTTCTACCTCGAACTAAAACCCGGTATTTAGCTTTGTACCAAAAAAAGTATAAGCGACGTTTGTAAGGTTTTCTCCGCCAAGAAGGGAGCTTGTTGATTTAGTAAAGTAAATCTCGAGTTGGGTACTCGAGGAGTGAGGTAGTGCAGAGAGGAGCTCCGTGACTGAACCACTATAAATCGTCGTGTCCGGTTTGCACTTTCTTTTACTTATTGCCTTACTTTTATACTTTGCACCATATTAATGTTTGTGTTGTGGCTTGATGTTTATGCTTGTGTGACAACTTGTTTTACTATATTCTTTATATTAGTCATAAGACTATAATTGGCATTTCTCATATTATGGCAAGCTTGATTGGATATTTGATACAAAAGACTTAAAAGTTTTTAAACGGTAACGTATTCACCCCTCTACGTTTTCACAGTCACCACTCTTCTCACCTTTCAAAGATGTCCCATACATTTACAAATCAAATAAACAGTAAATAAAAACACTTATTTTGCACAGATGCTAAGAGGTGAGTCGGGTCACCTTTCATCTCCTTTTCCCCTTGCCTCACGTATGAGGGTGAGTGTATGCAATAGGGGTGGCGCGTGAATGTGAGTGTGAGTGATGAGGCCCTACACCGCTTTATCCAGTCTAATAGGAACGACAAGCCAATGCCTCAGAGCTCACACTTGGTAAACATTAATTGCACTTTTGATTCAAACTCAAAGCATTGTTTTTTCACGAGTTTCATTGTTTTATCATCTCCGTACTTTCTATTGTTGCTTTCGGTCAGCTGGAATGTATTCATATGCAACTTTAAGTTATTTAAATAAGGGTTTAAGCCATTAAATAGCCACTAACTTTCTCAAATTTACTCATATGGCACGTGTACAAAATTTATTATTTTTATGGTACGTGAACTTTCATAAAGCGGTTAATATGATACATGGAAACCTGTTTTACCTTCTAATATGTTTTCCGTACGTTTTCATATGTTTTCTTACGTTTTCGTATGTTTTTATCCATTGTTATCCATCTTTACCCATTTTTGTATCTTTTGTACGTTTTTAACTTTTTTTACGTAAAAACATACACAAACGTAAAAAACGTTAAACGTAAAAGAACACACACAAACGCAAAAAAAGGAACACAAACGTGTAAAAACACACATAAACGTATAAAAACGTACACAAACATATAAAAACGTACACAAATGCATAAGCGATACACCGTATATAGAACGTAGAAAACGTAAAAATGTATGAAAACGCAAAAAATGGTATGAAAATGTACTAAAACATACCAAAACCTATGGAAACGTACGAAAACGTAAGAACACTTATGAAAACGTGCGAAAATGTATGAAAATGTAAAAAAAACGTATAAGTCGTACAAAAGCGTATAAACACACAAGCAAACGTATAAAAAGGGATGAAAACGTATGAAAATGTACGAAAACGTATGAAAACGTATCAAAAGTACGAAAACATAAGAAAATGGATGAAAACTTACAAAAACGTATGAAAATGTACAAAAATGTATAAAAACAACAAATTCAGTACACGTATCATAGGAGTAAATTTGAGAAAGTAGATGACTATTTAATGCCTTAAGTCCTATCATATAAATAAAAAAAAAAAAAAAAAAAAAAAACCAAGTCACACTATCTAAAAAGTTTAGCCGGTTTTACCAGTTGCCGGTAAAAATGTGACCATATTAGCATACAATTGAAAAGTTCACGTATCATAAAAATAAGAAATTTTGTACACGTACCATATGAGTAAATTTGAGAAAGTATGTGGCTATTTAATAGCTTAAACCCTTTAAATAATGTAGTACTTTTCCTAGTCTTATATTTGACAAAAATATACCGTTGGTCCCTAAACTTGCCCAAAAGCATCGCCTGGGCCCCAAACTTGGGAAAATTGTCGCCGTGAGTCCAAAAGTTGGGTTTTTGAGGCCAATTGCTTCCCTTGACCCGTAATTCTCAGGTCAACACCCGTTTTGTGTTATATTTTCAAGGGCATAATAGTTCAACCACATTTCAACTATATTTTAGTTAAATCTAACCCAAAGTTGTACCGTATTATTGTTTTCCTCTTGATTGAATTCGATAAAACCCTAAGTACCAGAAACACACATTCAACCCAAATCACTAACAATGGCATAAAATGATAAGGGGAAGGCTTTGTACAGTGGGTTGAGGAAAAAGAATTGCTCCAATTAAGACCGTTTGGGTGTTAAGAAGGAGAAGGAAGAGGTTGTCGACATCGGGTTATCAAAGGTTTCTGATTTGGAAACAAGGATTAAAAATCTTAAAGTTGTGTTTAAATATCTAAAGGAAAGGAAGGAAATGAAGGAAAGGGATGATAGGGAAAGTTGTGGGTCTAGCTAAGTGTATGTTTAGATGATAGGGAAGTTTGTAATGTGTAAGATATTGGATTTCATAAACACATCACATAACACAATATGGTTCGAATGATATGAAGTAGTTTAGAGAGAGAAAGTAGGATGGGCGCCTTTCTAGATAGAGAAAGTGAAAGAAAACATAGAAGGTTAGATTGAGTAAAAGGTCCAACCCTCTACCTTGGGAGGTAGAGGGTATTTATAGTTTTAATATACGTCACTGGCGGTGTGGATCAAGATATACATGGGTAAAGACCCGTCCGTCCTCCACGATGTTACTCTAAGCTAAACTACGCTAATGAGTAACTAATAAACTACTCCCTCCGTCCCAAAATTATAGTCCCCGTTTGACTTTTTCAGTCTTTATTTCACAACTTTGACCTTTAGTATTTTTGTTTGTGTTATATAATACTTTATGCAAATTATATGAATGTATTATGTTTTAAATGTATTTTCATTTGGTATAATTTTTGTCAACTAGTTTATAACACAAACAAAATATTTAATCAAAGTTGCAAAAGACCGAAAGTCAGCACTATAATAACTAGAGGTAATAAATAACGATATGTCTACGAGATAACTTATGCTAGATTATATTTGGGGTGACCGACACTTCACTATAGAATTTCTAATTCCTAACAATCTCCCCCCAAGGGAGGTCACCCCATGTTTTACATTTTGAATCCTAGCATTCTATTTTATCTTCAGTCTTGAGCTCGTAGACTTTAATTCTTCACTTCCGCAATCTTTGTGCTTTAGCAGTGATACTTCAAAGTCCGAATAGTTTTGTACTTTCAGTGGAGGTCTTTGAACTGATCCACATCTTTGATGATCTTTGAGTTTTCATTGAGATCATCGGATCCGATAAATCTCTGGATCACCCTTTATTGTGTTGCCATCATGTGAAGTTGTGACTTTTGGACCGAAATGCTCACATTTTGGATCATGATATCTTCTCATCGAGTTCACGGAAGCTTTTGTTGATTCATAATATTTCCAATAGCGTAGCAGAAGCATGGATTGAAAATATCAGAGTCAGTTGATGAAGATATGCATTTATCATGATTTCTTTAGATTGTGAAAGCGATGTGCGAGCATGAGGCTATGGATTGACTCCTCAATTACGATCGGTTGCAACCGTCGGATGTACTGCATACAAGTTTGCAATAAAGCGCCACGAAAGTGTCTTTGATCACTTCGTTGATTGAGTGCACGCCCACGGTTCCCGTTGATCAGATACAAATGCTGCTGTGATCAGTGTATAATTCGAAGAATCTCCTTGACAAGGTTTCGCGGTTGTTCTATTTGTTCTCAAACCGAACATCTCAAAAAGACTACACGGAGTGAGTGAACCGGAATTAAGATTCGATTGATGAAAAATTGATTTGAAAACAATCGCGTATTGCTTAGAAGAAAGAGTTTGCAATACGACGAAGGTTTTATGAGAAAGATCAATTTTCAATCAAAATAATTTTTGTATTTGAAAAGAGTACACATTCGATGTGCTAGAGAAAGAAGAGATTCACACATCGAGACGGTTTTCAAAAAATATTTTTCAATCGAGATACTTTTGAATTTGAAAATGAATACACATTCGATGTCTTTGGAGAAAAGAAGATTTGCATATCGAGCGTTTTTTCCAAAGTATTCATCAATTCATTTCTGGACCAAGGTTGATTCAAGATAGATAAGCCCCATTGTTTACTCGTCCGTTGTCACAAGCTTGATCTTTAGAAAAGATCTCATGTCACCACCAAGAGCTTGTTTGATGTTAGCTCTAGAAGGATTTACATCTTCATTGTGAATACTTTACATATCACTCAGATGTTCTGGCAATACCAAAAGGATAATGCGTAGGACTCTTAATATATTCTTACTTTCCACATTGTGTGAAACAACAAGTCTTCATTAATTTAGTGTCCTAATGAGATATTGTGGATGTTCTCGTAGCTCTAGACTCAAAAGTGCACATTTGGTTCCTATGCCGGAGACTAGGGAGAGGGTCTCGTTCTTCAATATCAACCATCTCTAAGAGAAAGTCGATAGATAATGTAGGTTCCCCGTGAGAATGAAACAAGTCCTTTTAAGAGGAACTTGAGTAGCTTGGGAAGATGTAGTGCAGTGCGTCACTGGGTCCATGACGTCTTGCTCTTCAATACCGGCGTTACCTTGCTAACCACCAGTAGCATATGAATTGAACCCGGTTTCTGCCCTAAGGTTGAAATAATGGAGGGCTATTTCTTTTCACCCTTTTCTCATTCATTTCTTTTTCATTCTTCAAACCCTTTCAGTTGCTTACCGAGACTTCATAACTAGAACCTTGTTCGGTTTGTTCCGTTCTAGCTCGCCTCATCTCGGATCGCTCTTCCCATATTCTCATTTTCTCCTTTTTTCATCATACCTAAGGACTCTACACTATCTAGTGGATTGTCCCTGGTAGATCCCTCGACTTTAGCGGGATCGTGGTGTAATACCTAACCTAACCATCCTTATAACACCATGCATAAAGTAAATTGGTCGGTCTTTTGGTATTTTTCTTTCCTTCTTGAAACCAATTGAAAAATCATTTGGAAAATCAATCAAGGTACTTGTGATATAATATCAAAGCATTTTGTACCTTAATTGTTTTAATCTTTTAGAAATGCTCCCCCTAAACATGTGCATAAGGTTTTGAAATTGTTTAGCACATGGAGGCAAGAGTTCTTTGAAAGAATTTCTTGATCACAATTTCCATGGAAAAAGCCATTTGATTTTATTGGTAAATGTTAGGAATTAGAAATTCCCGGTATTAAAGAGTCGGTCACCTCAAGTATATGTAATCGTTAGAATGCTCGTAGTCATAGTTATATTTAGTTAAGTAGTATTTAGTTAAGTAACACCGTGGAGGATGGACGGGTCTTTACCCTTGTATGCACGATCCACACCCGTTGTGTGGCGATTTATGTAAGACTATAAATACTCTCTACCTCCCAAGGTAGAGAGTTGGAGCTCATAATAATATCTTTCACTTTCTCTCACTAAGTTCCCTAAACCTCTAACTTTCTCTCTCTAGAATTCCATTTATACGCCCACTTGTGTTAATGGTTTGATGTGTATGTGAAATCAATATCCAACAATTGGTATCAAGAGCCATGGTTAGATCATATCTTGCACATCTTTGGATTTCTAGTGGTTTTAGGTGGTTTTTGAGTTTGAAAAAGTTTAGTGGTTTTGCATCATTTGGTTGATTTCTTGTGTTAAAGTTTGGATTTTGTTAGTACTTTTATGTTTAGAATCATCACAAGTGTTTAGGTTTTCATTTGGTAAGCTTGAATCATCTTGGTTGGGTTGTTTTGGATTGAAAAGTGATGTTTATGTGGTTTTTCTTGCTAGCGACTTAACTCACGGATTACTTTCTTCGTAGCGACTTGCTTTACACATTTGTAGCGAGTTCAGATTTTAGACCTAGCGACTTAGATCTAGCGATTTATAGTACAAGTAGTGGACTCTCCACTACGGGTAGCGACTTGGTGGTAGCGACTTGGTTGGTAGCGAGTTGCTCTTTAGCGACTTGTATCTTTAGCGACTTGAGTAGCGAATTCTTTGCCAAAATTTTGCTAGCGACTTGAGGCTTAGCGAGTTACTACTTAGCGACTTGCATTTGTCTAGCGACTTGGGACTCTAGCGACTTAGTGGTGTAGCGAATTAAGTGTTAGCGACTTGGTGCATTATCTTCTAGCGACTTGGGTGATTGTTTACGGTTTTCTCTTGATTTAGTAAAATCCGTGAAAGAATCTATTTCCCGGTTTAATCATAGAGTTATAAAATCTCGTATTATCTGTTAACATGTCTACCAAGCGTTCCTACTATCATCTCCCATTTGCGAGAGGATGTTCAAGCGGTGGGTCGGATACTCGTCCACCCATGCTTGAGGCCGACTACGATTCTTGGGCTCAAGCGAATCAGTTATGCTTGCCTTGGAAAGGAAAATGGTGTCAACATTCTCAAATCCATTGATGAAGGACCATATCGAGTTGAGGCGACTAGAGACATACTTGATACTAATGAAGATGGTACTCTGTTTTACGGAATGGAGACCTAAAATGTATGATGAGCTTGAGGATAAGGAGAAAAAGAGATTCGATGCAGATATCGGGGCTTCAAACATTGTTCTTCAAGGTCTTCCTAAAGACATCTACAAGCTGATCAATCATAACACGATGCAAAGGCGGTTTGGGATAATGTTAAGATGCTTCTCTCGAGGTTGAATTAACTATGGAAGGCAGAGAATCCCAACTCTATGGCAATTTGAACACTTCAAGATGAAACCAGGATGAGAAGTGTCTATGAGTACTATGTGAGATTTCATAAGTTAGTGAATGACATGAGGAACATCAGAATGACTATGCCTAACATTCAGGTGAACTCAAAATTTGTGAACAACATGAATCCCGAATGGCACAAGTTTGTCACCCCTGTGAAGCTCACTAAAGGATTGAAGAATACAAACTATGAGCAACTCTATGCCTTCCTCCTTGAGAATGAGAGACATGCTATGTTTGAAAAATTGATTCTCAATCAGTTCAAAACCAACGAGGGAGAGACAAGCTCGTCTAATGACTCAACTGCCTTCTACTCAAACATCGGAATCACAACCAAAGCATCACAAGTCATACCCTTGGGTAATGGTAATCACAAACTCATTCCTGATACTATGTTCAAACAAGGCGATCTTTGATGCACCGTGGGTAACTTCATTAATCAACTAGCTCTTATGATTAGTCAAAACATGAATTCTCTCCCACAAACCAACAACAACCTCGAACGACATCTAACCCACACAATCAAGCCCTTTGTTAAAGATGGAAGGATCGTGGTGCAACCGATTCGGGGAAAGCGGTATGATCGGGGAAGAGGTGGAGTGGTAGAGGTTATGTTGGCAACGAGAATCGAGGAAGGAATGGTAACCAAGGTCAAGCTAAGCCAATCAAATGTTATAAGTGTGGTGGTGAGGGACACATTGCAAGGCGCACATCTCCAAAGCGTCCACAGAATCTTGATTACTTGAGATAAGATCTTTGCTGGTACAAGCTCGGGACAATGGTCTGCTTTGGATGAAGAGGAATTGTTGTTTCTAGCTGAGGGCAATGCCAAGACCTATGATGCGAGATGTGGATGGCGGCCTATTAGGAGATAGGTCACAATCATCAGAATGCCTTTCAAGTCAGTGATTGTGATGCATACGACTCTGATGTGGATGATGGACCTACGGCACACACAATTTTATGGCTAGCATTTCTCCAATGGTTTCTCCCAAGGTCTCTTCTTCACCACTAGTTGGCCCATCCCAAGACAAACTCATCTCAGAGGTATTAAAACTATCACGATGATCTTGATGTGCAAAAGATGCATGACAAAGTACAATCAACTGAAACTATTGAATCAAATGTTGAAAATATGGGTAATATCAATATTGTCCCATATGATCAATATGTGAAACAAAGTGAAAGTGAAGGTGTACCAAGTGATGCATCTTCTGCGGTCAACAATGACTATGTTTTTGATGAATACCTTTGCATGTGCCCCTGATGATTCGTAATTTCGAACTAAATGCCTATAAAGAGCGTGTTGCTATTTATGAAAAACGTGCAAAATTTGAGTTGACCACTCGTGGCGAGGAAATGGATGACCAAGTGCGTACAATCATTAGAAAAAGTAATTTTAGAGAAGAAGTATTGAAACAAGAATTAAATTCCTTGCAAGAAAAACTTTCTAAAACCGCTAAGCAAAAACAAGAACTTCAAGAAAATGTGAAAATGCTTAAGCAAGAATTTAATGCAAAGGAATCAAAACTCTTTAGAGATTTTTCTAATCTGAAAACTTTGAAAAACAAACTTGAAAACAAGTTGTACAGACAAGGAAACACCATTGATTTGCTCACATGGTCACTAAACATAGAGTTCTAAGCGATAAGCATAGTGTTCCCATTATAGATAAACCCAACCACGAGTGCGGAAAGATAGCAAAAGCAGCTCAAAGTGTGATCTATGATGGCAATGAGATTCTTAAACCTAGTCAGAAACCTAGTTGCGTTGAGTGCGAGGAAGATAAGAAATCGGATGAAGTCACTAGGGAAAGGATGAACAAAAAATTAGATGATCCTAAATGCAAAGAGAAAAAATAATTATCACTCCCCATGACTACAAAAAGGAAAACTGGATTTCCTTGAACATGTTTAAGCCTCGGACATTGTTGACTCCCGAACAAGTTTTACGGAAAAGGATTTAGATAAGCGAAAATGAAAATATTGTTGAAACAAACCCTCCCTATGGAAAATGCCTAGAAGCGTGTGTATCCTCCTAATACACCAATGCATCTTGTTCCTAGAACAATTGCCACTAAAAGCAAGACCTTAATTAGCCAATATGTTATATTTCAACTATTTGTTGATTTTGAGAAAACTTGCTAGAAAAGGATCACACCTTGGTATAGCGGAAGGAGAAAGGGGTTTTGAGCAAATGAAAGAATGTTATTTAACCGAGGTCATGCCTTTCTTTAAACTTCTAAAAGATCACTTTGAGAGTCTTAAAAGGGGATAGAAACTGATATCAAGGGAATGGAAAAGGAATTTGATGCAATGGTAGTTGAAGTTAGTGATTATGGGCGTGCACTAAAATATAATGAGATTGAGAGGAAGAACTTGCATACCTTAAATGAGACTCTTATTCCTGAATGTGTTGCTCAAGATATTTTTTCAACTTTGCTTCAAATTGCTCTATTAATGCTTCCAAATTTCATGAACTATCTGTGGCCTGAAAGTCTCCCATGATCGTGTCATTGAGCTTGAAAAAACTAATTCTAAACTAAGCGAGAAAATTGAAGCTGGATGATCACGACAATTTGGTTAAACATTTTTCTAAACTGGAAGTTGAGCATTTTAATTTACAACTAAAATATCAACATCTTAAAGAAAATGTCAAAACTTCAAATATCAAGACATCCTCGGATGCTCGAGTTTGATGCGATTTTTCAAATTAACAAGCGTGATGAGCAATTCAAGCTCGGTGCAACACGATCAGAAAGTTGAAAGCCCAAATCTCTCAATTAAAGGGTCAAGCGAACAATATGACAGGCTCCCAAATGCCTCCTCCTTTAGATTCTGAGAATTCTCAAACTTTTCATCTTCAAAACTTAGTTGATGCCTTACAAAAGGAAAACGAGAGTTTTCTAGAAGAAAATGAAAAAGTTAAGCGACATTTTAAAGAGTTATATGATTCAATAAAAGTCACCCGTGACCAAAACAACGAAAAATAACGTCTTTACAAAAGGAAATTGAGAATCTTAGAAGTCGGGAAATGGGAAAGCGCCACTTGTTTTCAATAAGAATGTTGTCTCAAAGTCACCCTTAGGCTGCAAATACACTGTGACAGTTAAATATATTCCTCCTCATCTTAGGAATAATGAACATGCTTTTCATGAATCCTGTGCTCACCTTAAGGATAGTCTAGAATGTCTCAGTGAGATTGTCGAAGAGGATTTCATTAACAAACCTCTTGATAGTGAAATTAGGTTTGCTTGCCTCGAGGCCAAAGCGATCTCAAGAGTTGCTAGAATGTGTAATTGCAACATGTCCCAAATCCTTAACCTTAGGTGCAAAAGGCAAAGCTGTGATGCCTTGTTCTATGCCTAGTGCCAAGCATGAAATCCGTTCTATGCCCAATCTTAAGAAAGGAAACACTAATGTGCCTTCAAGTAGTTGATTCGGATATGTTAGTGCTAAGAAAGTGAACTTTAGTGTGCCTGCAAAAAGCTCAAATCAGAGTCTTAAGAAAGTATACACTAATGTGCCTTCTAGTACTTCAGATCCTTGCACATCAAGTTCGGGAATGCAAAAATTAGATCAACCAACTAATGTTCCCATTCCCTCTACAGGAGTAGTCAGTGACTTTAAAGCGGCGGTCAAAGTCTCAAGACAATACAAGGAATGATAGGACCTTGCAAGCTAAGAATGTGCATTGGAAGAGAGTAGAAGACCAATCTAGGAACTTTAAGCTTGAGTTGAATAAAGCGAATCGTGTTGATTCTAGTATTAGCCTTAGGCGTCTTGTAATTAATTGAATTACGATACTATTTGCAAACCTTGTAATGATGTGCTGCTTGAATTCATTTGCTAATCATGAATGTGGTGTGAATGCTTTGTCTAATCTTTGTCAAATGCCAGTTAAAATTGTTAATGCTAATAATCGTGCAAATAAGGCAAAAAGGCAAAAGCGAAGATTGTTAGAAAGCGGTGGAAACCCACGGGAAGAACTTTTATAAAGATAGGTTATTATTGGATACCTTTTGGCCATAAGAATAATCAGTTTTGTTCTCAAACTGCTAAGATTATGCCCACTAGAAAATGGATGCCTACTGGTAGAACTATTCCCTTAAGAAGTGAAGATAATTTGAATAGGTCAAATCTGACACCGACATTGCATCTATTCCCAATGATTCCATTGCTTCTACTTACGATATGGATGTTTCTATTTACGATGTGGGTGTTCCAATTCCTGTTACTAACCAAGTGGACCCCATTCTTGCATGGGGATCCCAATTATCGATTATCCATTCTTATGCGTGTTCAAGCTGCGGATCGTTCAAATCGTTACGTGGTACTGGACTCGGTACATTCCAAGCATATATGGGAGACGGTCGCGGCTCATGAACTTCGTGAGCAAATTCATCGGGATAGTTAGATTCGGTAATGATCATTTTGGTGCAATTATGGGTTATGGTGATTATGTTGTTGGTGATAGTGTTATCTCTAGAGTATACTATGTGGAAGGTCTTGGTCATAATTTGTTCTCTGTTGGTCAATTCTGTGATTCGATCTAGAAGTAGCCTTGAGAAAACATACTTGTTTTGTTAGAGAACTTGATGGTAAGGAACTTTTAAGAGGAACTCGTGGTTCAAATCTTTACACCATCTCTATAGATGATATGATGAAGTCTTCTCCAATCTGCTTGTTGTCAAAGGCTTCAAAACAAAGTCATGGTTATGGCATCGTCGTCTCAATCACTTGAACTTCGGCACCATCAATGATCTCTCGAGAAAGGACTTAGTTGTAGGTTTACCTCGACTAAAGTATGAAAAGGATCATCTTTGTTGCATGTCAATTGGGAAAAAGCAAAAAGTATGCCCATAAACCCAAACCTACTAACTCTGTCACAAAAGTTCTTCATACAATTCATATGGATTTATTTGGACCAATGAGAGTCTGAGAATATCTTTGGGAAGAAATATGTGTTAGTTGTGGTTGATGATTACTCTAGATTCACATGGGTCAAGTTCTTAAGGACAAAGGATGAAACTCCCGATATCATCATCAAACTCATCAAGCAGTGCGAGTTCGACTTAACAAAACCGTCGAATTATCGGACGGACAATGGGCGAGTTTGTTAACAAACAACTTAGTGAATTCTATGAAAGCATTGGAATCAGCCATCAAAGAAGTGTTCCACGAACTCCTCAACAGAGCGGTGTAGTTGAAAGACGAAATCGAACTCTTGTAGAAGCCGCTAGAACAATCCTGATTTACTCAAAAGTTCCAATGTTTCTCTGGTGAAGCTATTGCCCTTGCATGCTACACACAAAATCGTTCCACGATTCACTTGTTCATGGAAAAACTCCATATGAACTTGTCCACAAAAGAAAACCTAATCTCTCTTTCCTTCGTGTGTTTGGTGCATTGTGTTATCCAACTAATGAGGGTCAAGACTTAGGCAAACTTAGGGCTAAAGCAGACATTGGAGTATTTGTAGGGTATGCACCAAACAAAATGGGATACCGAATCTACAACAAAAGAACCCGAAATATCATGGAAACAATTCCGTTACGTTTGATGGTGACCGGTCAAATGGCTCTGGACACTCCATTTCGGGACCCGCACTTCAAAACAGTCCCATTGGTTCATCCCTTGTTCCAAACTCTTCTCAAGAAACTCCATATGTACCTCCATCCGAAGATGATTTAAAGAAATTGTTTGATCCTATGTTTGATGAACTGTATGATTCAATTACTAATGAGGTGTTGATCCCTACAACAGAGGATGCTCATATTCATGTGAATGAAGTCAATCCTTCAGTCTCAATATCTTTAAGTCAAGAAGCACCTGCTGCTGATCCTTGAGTCTCATCAACAAATCATCATTCTTCAAATGTACATCATGGAAATGTTTATGGCATCAATGATGAAGTTAATCCCTTTGCTACTCACGAAGATGCTCCATTTGAAAACATATTTGCTCCTGAATCATCATCAGAACCATCTTCTTCAGGAGACATCGACTCGGCTACCTCGGTCCCTCAACAACGCCACATGAACACCTCGAGAAAATGGACTCACGATCATCCATTAGACAACATCATTGGAAATCCCTCTCGTCCTGTATCAACACGGAAACAACTTGCAACCGATGCCTTATGGTGCTTCTTCAACTCCGTACTATCTAAGATCGAACCAAAAGATGTTAAAACTGCCATGAATGAAGATAATTGGTTCAATGCCATGCAAGAAGAAATTCATGAGTTTGATCGACTTGATTTATGGGAGTTAGTACACTCAGTTGTGCTATGATTATTGCTCTTAAATGGATCTTCAAAGTGAAACTTGATGAGCATGGTGATGTGTTGAAGAACAAGGCTCGATTAGTTGCTAAAGGATACCGTCAAGAGGAGGGTATAGACTTTGAAGAATCTTTTGCTCCTGTTGCTCGAATCGGGGCAATTAGAATCTTTTGGCTAATCTTTGCTAGTAAGAACATGGTAGTCTATCGGATGGATGTGAAAGCGGCATTTACGAGCGGAGATCTTAAAGAAGTCGTCTCGTCGGCCAACTGAAGGATTTGTGAATCAAGAGCATCCTACTCACGTTTATCGTTTGAAGAAGGCTCTTTATGGTTTAAAGCAAGCTCCAAGGGCATGGTATGATACTCTGTCAAAGTTTCTTCTATCTACCGGATTTAGCAAAGGAGCGATTGATCCTACATTGTTCACCAGGAAGTCGGGCAAACATTTAACTCATGTTCAAATTTATGTTGATGATATTATTTTTGCCTCGACAGACCCAATGGAATGTGATCGTTTTCAAATGAAATGAGTTCAAAGTTTCAAATGTCAATGATGGGACAAATGTCATTTTCTTGGGATTACAAATTTCACAAAGTCCCGGAGGCATTTTCATAAATCAATCTAAATATGCAAAAGAGATTTTAAAGAAATTTGGATTTGATTCAAGTGACCCTGTTGACACCCCATGATTGATCGAACCAAACTAGATGAGGACCACTCGGGGATCATGATTGACCAAACGAAATATCGTAGTATGATTGGATCCACGATGTACCTCACGGCTAGTAGACCGGACATCTTGTTATTTGTTTGCATGTGTGCTAGATACCAGGCTAAGCCTACCAAAAAGCACCTTGAAGCGGTTAAACGGGTCTTCGGTATCTCCAAGGAACCATCAATATGGGACTTTGGTACCCGAAGGACACCGGTATGTCACTAAACAGCCTATGCAGATCTTGATCATGCGAGGTTGTCAAGATACTCGTCGAAGTACATCGGAGGTGCTTTCGGTTTTTGGGTGATAAGCTTGTGAGCTGGTCTTCAAAGAAGCAAATGAGTACTTCTATTTCCTCGAGAGGCTGAATACATAGCCATGTCATCTTGTTGTGCTCAAATCTTATGGTTGAGATCTCAATTATCGACTATGGCTTTATTCAACAAAATCCCTCATCTTTGTGATAATAAAAGTGCTATTGCTCTCTCATGCAACAACGTTCAACACTCAAGAGCAAAGCATATCGACATTCGACATCATTTCATCGGGGAACAAGTGGAAAAAGGTGTGGTGGAACTCTATTTTGTGAGGTCGAATATCGGTTAGCGACATCTTCACCAAAGCTCTTCCAAGAGAGCGTTTTGAGTTTATTCTTCCACGACTTGGCTTGAAAAGCCTTCAACCGAAACACTCAAAGCGTCTTGAGGAGGAAGGCGAGGAGTAAAGGTCTATCTTCATCTATCTCTTGTAAATACTTATTCGAAAAACAAAATACAAAATTATAAAACCTTCAAAATCAAATAGAAAATTATAAAATTTCAAAATCCATAAAAATCGAAAAATTGAAAAATCTTCAAAAATATTGTCATTTTGTCATGCGTTTTCTCGGTTCGATAATATCTACGGTCTTTGTGTTGTCATTCAAAGAATGACACGGGACTTTAGATGTTGTTCGAATTCTTATAAAAAAAAAAATCAAAAATCAAAAAATATTTTTGGGAGAAAGAGAAACAATGGTTTATTGTCATTTTTAGGCAATAACCGCTTTTAAAAGAAAGAAACGAGCCATGTTTTACCATGTTTTCAAATTCCATGCTCCGATTCTATAAACATTTATCTGCTGAAAACTAAATGCTTTGAAAAATAACTCGGTCTCTATTTTTGATAATCATCTGGACTTATTTGTCAAAATATCAATCTCTCAACCAACAACCTATGTCATTGATTGAGGGGAGAATGATTTCAATTAAATTAAAAAGTTATTTGGCATTAAATTGTTTTCAAAAGATATACATGCATGTTTTATCAATGGAGTTTAAAGTCTTAAAATCCGATCATTATCAGTTAAAGCGCTTTCATAATCAAGTCACAATTCTCCTTAAAAGCTTTCAAAATCAATTTAAATCTATAAGAGATCACAAATCTCAAATGATTTGATAATTGTGATCGGGGAGAATGTGTGATTTAAATTGGATTTAAAGCGTAAATGGTTTTATAAGGATGTACATGATGTCCTTCCCACATGTGACAAACGATTTCAAATTTTCCATGCACATGTTGAGGGGAGCATCTATCTTAAACCTATGATTTGAAACGTGATCACTTATCTCAATGTGGAGGTTCCCTCTAGTATGTGCAAAACTCTTTTCAAATCTCGAGGCACATATTGAGGGGAGCAAAATCATGAAAACCTCATCCTTCCCCAAAATGCTTTATCTACTTGATTCGATTAGGGAAGTGATGTTGATATTTTTAGAAAATGGTAATCAAAGAAGTTAATTCTTTCTCTTGCCTCCGTGTGGAAAACTATTTCAAATACTTGATTCACATGTTGAGGGGAGTTCTTCTTCTAAAAATATCAAAAACAATTCAGGTACAAAATGCTTTGATAAAATATCATAAGTATACGGATTGATTTTCAAATGGTTTTCAATTGGTTCCTATGGCAGATGAACAATACCAAAAGACCGACCAACTTTACATTATGTATGGTGATATAAGGATGATAAGGTTAGGTATTAGTTCCCATGATCCGCCGAGCGGAGGGATCTACCGGGGACTATCCACTAGTTAGTGTAGAGTTCTTAGGTATGATGATAAAAGGAGAAAAAAAAGATATGGGAAGAGTCTTGGACTGAGGCTGAGCTAAGTCTTTGGAATAAACCCAACAAGGTTCTAGCTATGAAGTCTCGGTAAGCACTGAAGGGGTTGAAGAATTAAAAGAATTGAATGAGAAAAGGGTGAAAACAAATAGCCCTCCATTTATTCAACCTTAGAGGGAAACCGGGTTCAATTCATATGCTCTTGATGGTAACATCGGTATTGAAGACAAGGCGTCATGGACCCGGTGGCCTTGCACTTCAACTTTCCAAACCACTCAAGTTCCTCTTAAAAGGACTTGTTTCATTCTCACGAGGAACCGACATTATCTATCGACTTTCTCTTAGAGATTGTTGATATTGAAGAAGGATACCCTCTCCTAGTCTCGATATAGGATCCAAATATGCACAAATTGAGTCTAGAGCCACGAGATCATCAATAAATCTCATTAGGACACTTTCAATGAAGACTCTCTGTTTCACACAATGTGGAAAGAGATTATATCTTGAGTCCTACGCATTATCCTTGTGGTATTGCGGAACATCGAGTGATATGCAAACATATTCACAATGAAGATGGAAAGCCTCCTGGAGCCAACATCTAACAAGCTCCTGGTAGGTGGCATGTGAGATCTATTATATAGATCAACCATGTGACAAGCTGAGCGAAACAATGGGGCGATTCAATCTTTTGAATCAATCTGGTTCGAGGTTATGGATTGGCGGATACCTTTGAAAAACCGGTCTTTGTGCTTTAAAACTCTTTTCATTAGCACGTCGACCGTGTACTAATTTTCAAATCAAAAGGTGTTTTATGATTGATAATTGATTTTCATTAAAACCTTCGTTATATTGCAAAAACAATTTCTATTGAGCAATACATGATTGTTTCTCAAATCTCTTTTCATCAATCGATGGGACGTAAATTATTTGGTTCACTCACTCCGTGTTGTCTTCTTTGAGGCGTTCGGTTTGAAACGGCTAGAAGCATTTGCGAAACCTGTCAAGGAAATTCTTGAATTATACGATCCGCGAGCGTACTTATGCTTGATCAGCGAGGAACCGTGGGCGTGTACCTCAATTCATCGAAAGTGATCAAAGACACTTTAGTGCGCTTTATTGCTAAGCTGTCTTATGCGGTACACCCGGCGTTTGCGGTGATCGAGAATGAAGCGGTCAATCCATAGCCGCATGCTCACCTAACACATTCATCTCAAAAGAAATCATGATTAGTGCATCAATGACTCTGATATTTCACTCCATGCTTACCTTTCTGGCTAGCGCCAATATCATGAATCAACGAATGCTTCGCTACTCGATGAGAAGATATCATGATCGAGAATGTGAGCATGTCGGTCCAAATGTCACAACATCACATAATACCAACACCACAATGGATGTAACAGAGATTTTCTATTAGTGATGATCTCAAAAGGCGGCTCAACATTATTATCCGTGGATCGATAAAGACCTCCACTTGGATTAACCAAACATGCAATGAGTGGAATCAATGACTACGAGCTTTTGAGCAAAGTACTACATCAAGAATGCAAGATCAATTGTTAATGTAATATCCGATTGTATTCAATGTCATTTTAGTATATGTTTGAGGTGACCTCCCTTAGGGGAGATTGTTAGGAATTAGAAATTCCGGTATTAAAGAGTCGGTCACCTCAAGTATATGTAATCGTTAGAAGCTTCGTAGTCATAGTTATATTTAGTTAAGTAGTATTTAGTTAAGTAACACCGTGGAGGACGGACGGGTCTTTACCCATTTGTATGCACGATCCACGGCCCGTTGTGTGGCGATTTATGTAAGACTATAAATACTCTCTACCTCCCAAGGTAGAGAGTTGGAGCTCATAATAATATCTTTCACTTTCTCTCACTAAGTTCCCTAAACCTCTAACTTTCTCTCTCTAGAATTCCACTTATATGCCACTTTGTGTTATGGTTTGATGTGTATGTGAAATCAATATTCCCACATGAAATTCTCCTCTCAATATGTGCATAGGATATTAAAATCATTTTATCACATAAAGGAAAGAGTTCTTTTTGAAGAAGCACATCCACGATCACTGGCCATTGAGAAACCATTAGAAAATCAATCAAGGTACTTTATGTTGAAACATAGAAATCTTTGTACCTTTAAAGTTTATTTTCTTTTGAAATGCTCCCCCTCAATATGTGCTTTGAGATACGAAAGCTTTTAGCACATATGGGAGAGCAGTATGCACATTTGAATCAAAACGATCATCTTTTATCAAATTTCATTATTAAATCACAAATTCTCCCCCGATCAAAAATATCAAACTGTTGGAAATTATATTTGAGTTGATTATGACAAAATATGAAAGATGAAGGACTTATGAAGACAATTGATGAAGAAAGAAACACAAGAGACCTACTTGTTAAAGAAGAAATTATTATTTAGTCCCTAGTAGTCAATTATAACCCTAGACTCTCTAGTATATAAAGAGAGGCAGGGAATTAGATTTAATGTGTGTCAAGATGTGAACACCAAAGGTGTGTGTGTGTGTACAGGCATTAGGGGAGAACGCCTAGGGTTTTAGTTAGTCGATTAGTTCTTAGGCGTATGTTCATGTAAACGCCTAGGTTAGTGTTTAGTGGTAGAGATGATGACGAAGAACTTTGTAAATAATAACAAACGATGTTTTCTTATTCCGCTGTGCATTATAATTGTTGTTATTATTATCCACTAGAGCTCATAAACGATCTTCTCAATTGGTATCAATTTTTTTTAAAGTACTGCTGCATTTGAACGTACTGCTCAGCTTGGGACAAAAGTACTGCTTTTCATTCGAGAAAGGTCTTGATTTTTAAAGAAATCTTATGCTTCAAAGTACTAGCGGTCTCCTTATGAAAGTCTTTGCGGTTTATATACAAAAGTATTATTGCTCTTTGTCCAAGTATAATGGTTTATTACGAGGAGATTTGGAGTTAAGGGGAAGTCGAGCATGATGATTGTTATGAAATTTTGGCGACACACAGAGGTTATTGTTCACACACACAAGGAGTTTGGTGATTTGTTCTTAAAAGGATTCAAAAGGCTCGTATTTGATTCTTATGGATTAATTGATTCACGAAGGTTGAATATCATTTATTTGATGTTGTAGTTGAGTTTCACAGGT
The DNA here is from genome assembly GCA_910596185.1 of Chrysanthemum makinoi. Lineage (NCBI taxonomy): Eukaryota > Viridiplantae > Streptophyta > Magnoliopsida > Asterales > Asteraceae > Chrysanthemum > Chrysanthemum makinoi. The sequence goes on along the minus strand of OU343216.1, from coordinate 126,905,490 downwards.
TTGTGTTCTTATCATATAGCTTGATGAATCTAGCAATGTGTGATTTTTTCTTATGATGCTCTATACTTCACATTGGCTATCACTTAAAGGAGTTACATTGTAGTGCTCGGTGTCTCATATTAGTTGAGGATTTTGTCAAGGGATTGCGATCTACTTATATTTGGTGATTCGTATAAGTATGGAGTTCCGTGGATAGTACAAGATTTCGAACACAAGTTTGGGAAATTCTACTTCTTCATCAAATTCGTTATACTCGGTTTTCTTCACAAGTTATCATTACATAAAGCCTCTGATTTTGAATAATCGGTTGATATTCATGCACTTTCGAGGGAAGATTTCTACGGTTTATTCATTTCTCTATTTGTTGATAACAAAAAGGGGAAGAGATGTTTGAGTGACATGTTCAAGTCAAGGGAAGCATGGAAGACAAGATTGTTTCATTCATGGTGAGATTTAATTATCTCAATTCTGCTACTTGTCTACCAAGGGAAGTTCATTTACAAGAATCGTGTTTGTTTTGTCATCATCAAATAGAGGAAGATTGTTGGGTCTATTATAGATTTGATGATACAAAACAAGAAGAATGAAACATGAAGGACTAAAAGTGACAAGAAGGGAAACTACAAAAATATGGAGGATTTGAAAGATTTTAGAAGATATGCTTAAAAGAATATTTAGTTTTCTAATTGTATTATGATTCCTCTTGTAAACCCTAGATGTCTCTAGTATATAAAGAGACATAGGGTCATTAGTTTTATGGTACGTACAAGATGTAAACCTAAAAGGTGTGTGTGTGTGGGAACCTAGGCGTAGGGATTTGGAAAACGCCTAGGGTTTAGTGGTTTAGTGGTTTAGTTAGTTAGTTTATGATAATAAAAAACCTTGTTCATAATAATGTTGATTCTATGTTTAAATATTCCGCTTTCATTATTATGTGTTCTTAGATATAATATTAGACCTAGTCTAAGAGCTTACAACGATCTTTACACAAACCCTTTGAGATTTTGGATCCCAAGTGATTTAATAAGGTTTGGAAAACATGGGAGAATATGTGCCTGATTTAAAAGCTCTTCTGGTTTATGGTTAAATGCTCCTCCACAATCATGTGCATTATGTATTTCAAAATCGTTTGGCACATGAAGGAAGGAGTGCTTTAGAAACAATCACCCTTTTAAAACCGATTTGAGATTTAAATCACGATCTCTCCACCGATCAAAAATTTTTAAACCAAGTGAGATTTTGGATCCCGATTGATTTAAATCATTTGGAAAATTTTGGGGAAAGACGTGGCTCGATTTAATTTTGAAAAATGATTGATCAGGATCCATATTAGACATTAAAGATTGTTAGTGTCAGGTATAATAGTTTTAAGAGATCTTTTAGTAAAATAAAACATTTTCACAATCAAACAAGAACAGAAAAAAATTCATTTTGAAAGATCTTTGGGTTTTAAAGAAAATCATACCATGACATAACATTAAATCTTTATATCACCACTTTATTACATTACAAACGACTGGAACTTTTATGAAGAAATATCGTTTGAAAATATTTTATTTTAAATCACTCTCCCCCTCAATCAATAACCGAAGTCAGTGGTTGATTGAGTGACTTAAGTTTTGATAAAATGAAGTCCTGTGATTTTTAAAATTAATTCCAATTTATTTTCAAAGCTAATATTTTTCCATTTTTCAAAACAATATTATTCAAAAATTGTTTAAAAATGGTATCATTCACTACTTTTCTGCACAAGATCGTTAGGTGGTGTAGAAGCTTTGCTTGTTGTTCTTTGCAGCAAGGGGAAGAAAACCATCTGAGATGCGTCTTGGTGAGACCTCTTACGTTGCATTTTTTCATGCCAACTCTCCTTAGAGGTCAAATTAAGCTCTGTTTCTTCATTTGTCAACCCAAGATATAGTTACCCTTTCCTTTCGGCATCCAATCATCTTGATATGTGGGATCCGGATCGGGAACATTCTTTTAAACCATCTTATCTGCATATATTAGTGGACATACAAACAGATATATGGTGGTCGACAACACCCAAACAACAATCGACTAATAAAGTCAATCCAACATATCAATCAGTTCATATAAAGCATGGAAATAATGTGTTTATCAAACTCTAATCATCTAATCCTAACAATCATATCCTAGGCACCTAGTCCTTCAGCGTAGGTTAACATGTTTTACATTTAAGTATATAGGATAATTAGATAAGCTCGTTAGATGATATAGATTTGAAAACATTCTCCCCTCAATCAATGACTTTTTTCTGAAAAGTTTAAAATGTTAAAGAAGTCATTGATTGAGTTTTCAGTTTTACGAAAACTCTGGCCGATTGATTTACAACACAATTTACCACCATTTTGAAAAACAACAAATATTTTTAGAAAATTTTTAGAAGGAAAAACATTTGTGTAGGAACAACTGATCTTTTGACGACATGCTTTCCTTGTTTGTTTTAGGATAAGTGCATGAAATATTTGAAAATTTTTGGTTTAGCTTGGCTTTCTCTCTTGACGAACGGGTTGCTATCAAATAATAGCAAACCATATTTTAAGCAGGTTACAGGTGAGAAGTAAATGTAAGCCATATTTTTAGACATGTTTTGGAAAAGAATATTTACACCTCCCTTTCGAACTTAATCTATGGTTGATACCATTATTGAATGATTTCTAAGACCCATAGTTATGCTCGATACAAGAAGACATGTCTTGAGAAAACATATTTTTGAATTTTCAAAATTTTCTGATTTTATGGGTTTTTGAAGGTTTTATATTTTTCTATTTTCTTTTTGTTGGTTTTATATTTTTTTATTTGGTTTTTGATAAATATGTACACAAATAGAGTAGATGATATAGTTTAAGAAGATGATGATACGAGTACCGAGATAAAGATATCGAGCAGCCTCGTTGAAGAAGATAGAAGTCATCATCTCTTAAACATTCACCACCAAAGCTTCCAAGGCTGTTGAATCGAAGAGAGAAATCTAGCCTTCTGAAGGTGAGACTTTGGTAGCTTCCCCCAAACCGAAAATCCTTTTGTTGAGCAGATACGAAGCTCTATTTCAAGCTTGCCTTAGCCAGGTGCACAAAGACGCACACCATTATCATCGAGTTTGCTGCTCCTTTTATGAAAGATCATTGATTCTCCGTCCGAGGTTATATCATCAACACGAACATCAACGTATCATCTCACGCTTGAATGAATCTTCTCATATTTCTTTTCCACTGAAGTCTGAAGCGATGCATCCTCAAAAGGTGTCATGAGAACAATTCCCCCAAGTAGTTGAATTGATGCAGTCAGTCTCTTTGTATAATGCTCAAGAACTCTCCCGAATACACATCATGAGGGGAATGAAAACACCTCCCCATGTTGACATTTTTCTTCCCTCGATGATGAGTGTATGAAGCTCAAGAACCGAAGTACCCCAATATCCAAGAACTCTCCCGAATACATCATGAGGGAATGAAAACACCTCCCAATGTTCACATTTTCTTCCCTGATGATCATGTATGAAGCTCAAGAACCAAGTATACACATTCCCAAAGAGAATAACGATAACACCTCCCTCATGTTACACAATTATCTCCCTGAATATGTCATACTTGTGTACCTCTTTTATCCCCAGAAACTAACTCTTCCATCTCTTCCCCTACATAGTTGGAATAAGAACACTACGCCATGAGTCAAACATTGAGTTTCTCTGCTTGGTAATGACATTAGTCTTTCCGGGATATCTTCAATCACTTAGAAGTATTAAGTTCATCAATGTTTACTCGCGTTTAGATATTTGTCTCCTTCCCCCTTGCTGGTTTTGATACTTCAGAATCAGCAACATATTATAAGCCCAATTACTTGAAATCTTTTGAGAAGATCACTTGAAGTCTTTGTGAGAATCAATTTTCTGAAGAATGTGAGCAAGTCTAAATGGGGATTAAATCAGGCTTTTCACTCTCCCCCAATTAGTGCTCTCCCCTAAACCGACAATCTTTTAATAAATGCCCAAAATAAGAAGAAGTCTTTTGATAATCAAATGCAACTCGTCTTTTAGTCTTCTAATATACAGATGAAAATGTAGAACCAAGAACTGGACCTTCTTCAAGATTGCGTTTGGGGAGTCGAAAGTTAACATCTTCTTCTCACCACATGCATTCCGTTAACTTGTATATAGCAAATCTCCTTAAATCAAATCCCTCCCAATCAAACAAAACGAGAAAGATGTTCATCAAGGAAATCAACCCACTATTTAGAAGCACTTTGTCGTTAAACTCATCAGTTCGTGAGAAGATGTCAACCAACGGCTCATAGAATAAACTCCATGTAAAGATGACTTGATAAGAAGAAGCTCGGTTATGAGTTAGGAACGTATGACCATATATTCTCATATATCAATTAATCATGCAGAATTATCACACTTCTTCTCCCCCTCAAGAATTGCATACGGACATGCCATTCTTGATTAAGCAAGTGAATATCTTCATAATGTAGTCTCTTCACACTTCTCCCTTCAAGTAGCATATGATGTCGCCATCGTCATTATGATTGAGCAAGTGGAATAAGAAGACAATCAACAGTAGTTCGGTTCACTTGATGACTGAAGCGCTTGGAAAAAGCATGAAGTATGTTGATGAGAATGGTCATAAATAATTGAGAAGATTTCTCTTCTTCAGAAGATAAAGTGCACTGAAGCGTACACTTTTCTTTTCTTTGAGGTACGAGGCTTGAACTGTTGTGTTCAAACGTCATAAGAAGATTTTTCTTCTTCAGAAGATAATGCGCACTGAAACGTACACATCTCTTTTCTTTAGAGTACGAGGCTTGAACTGTTGTGTTCAAACGTCATTCGAATATTTCTATTCTTTCGAAGATAAAGCGCACTGAGACGTACACTTTTCTTTTCTTTTAGAGTACGAGGCTTGAACTGTTGTGTTCAAACGTCATAAATCTCTCTCTTTTCAATCTCTCTTGGCAAACTTGTAATCAATCCCATTATCATTGATAGGCTCTTTTCGTGACAACTGATGGAGAAAACCCAGTATGATGAATTTGACCCTGAAGTAAACTAACCCGAACTCATGACTTAAACTTGCACATATGTAACAAAGAGCGGTGCCGAGACTTCATCCTCCATTGAATCTCTAGGTACTCTATACTATTCATCCAACCAACCATCAAGTATAAGACATACATCACCTCTTGAAAATCCACAATTGAATGTGACACTGAGCACTACAACGTAACTCCTTAAAGTGATAGTTATTTTGTGGTGGTAAGAGCCCAATTCCCCCAAGTGGTAAAAGAAAAGGAAAAAGTCACCCAACAATAACTAGATTTCCAAGTCTTCGTTTTTGATAATAAGCTCGAACAAGGATCTTGAAAAATCTTCATCCAACCATCCCCGATACCTTCAGATACTAAGTACACTCGCCCGTGATATTTCACTTCAACCTCAAATAAATAATAGTGAATTAACCCCGTTGTCACATCTTCTGGTTAACTGCTCAAATCTAGCCTTCTTTGATAGTTAAATGAACTTTGATAATGGTTTCATCCCGACCATGGTTAAACACATATTACCCCGTATAACCAAGTAATTACCAAACTTCCATGAGGGAAATCCAAACAAACACCCAGATCATGAAGTACACCCTTTTATCTCTTCTTCGAAACAGAAACCGTAGCACCAACATCAAATAAGATCCCGAATTACACTTTCCTTTCTCCAGGATGGTTCCATCATTACGGGATTTAACAATTATATGGTTTAAACCGAGAAATAGTTTCTTTCGCGGGATTTTACAAGACCAAGAATAAACCGTAAGAAAGATCTGGAAATGCACTTTACAATTACCAGGATGTTTCCATTGTCACGGGATTTTACAAGTCTATGATTTAAACCGAAAAATAGTTTCTTTTCGCGGGATTTTACAAAATCAAGACTAAACCGTAGACAATGTTAATTTCAACGTGTTATGACAACTTTGGTTTCGGTGAATGTCTGTTTTTAGGGGAACATGCAACGGTTCATCAACGGTTCATTATCCAGAATCAACAATATCATCAACCATCAGATAAACACTTTGGTAAACACATCATTCACGTATTTAGTGGCTATTGCGCGTGACCACATGAAGAAGTAAACCGATATACCAAACTTGAACATGAAGTAGAATTTTTCCCATTTGCTACTTAAGATTGTACTAATCCTTGTGAAAAAGGAACGGTGTACCCAATGTACAAAACCTCTTGACGTATCCCCAACTGCGTGAGACACCGAAAGTGTAGCTACTTTGTGGCATAAGTGAGAAAGAATCATAGAAGTAACTAGATAGCCAAGTCTTTATCACATTCAATGAACACCCAAACAAGTCATCTTCGCGGAAGGGTAGAAAGAAAGAAGACGAAAATAAGTAAACGCGCCCAGAAAACCTCACTACAAATCCAAATGAGAAGTACTGTACAAACAGCCTCATATTCAACTTTGTTTAAACATCAATTCAAGCCGTGACATAGTATTCTCTGTGAAAATGTATAAACCAAACC
>OU343216.1:126849049-126898841 GCA_910596185.1 Chrysanthemum makinoi | reverse complement strand
ATAAGTGATCTCATCGGTTCCTTCCTTAAAACTAACCATTCCATCATACTTGTTATGGCTCACTTTAGAATGTTTCAACAAGCGGTTTCCTAGCACTACTTGGGACAAGCTATAGTCAATGACGCATCCTACATCTTCTAGGACCACAAAATCAACTAAGTAGGTGAAATTTCCTATAAAGACATGTAAATCCTTGACTCTTCCCACAAGTTTACAAACTCCCACTGGATATAGGGTCTCTAATATTTAAGCCCGGCTCATTCATAATGTCATTGTAAACTTTGGCGAGATGACATCACATTATTGGGAGATTCCGTATCCTATGTAAAGCATGATGCGACACTCCTATATCCGATCATACAAGGGATTTTTGGGTTCCAAGGATTTTCCTCTCCTAATCTTGGGCATATCCTAATGATAGGTGATAAGGGGTTATCAATATGTATCGATGGTAAGCAACCTCTTCCTTAGTGGGGTAAAGATTGAAATAAGCACTATCCTCTTCATTTACGTCTATCCTATGCAACTCACTAGGATTTTTGATTTGATCAATGATTTGGTTAGAAGAGAGTTGGAAGGAATGATGGTCAAGTGGTTGACTTGGGCTAGGTGAGCAAAACTTAGCAAGAAAACGGGTAGTAAGATCTTCCCAACTTGAAATAGATCCCGTAGGGAGATGAAAAAAACCATTACTAGCTTGTTGTTTCCTTAAAGAGAATTGGAAGGAACAGTGGCGTGGTCTCCCGATTAGTAGCATCGAATTCGATGGAATCGACAATTTTAAGGATCCTTAAGATCTTTGATTAGGATTTTTTGAACGAGTCCATGGAGCGCATCCGTTTTGCACCAAAAGGATGGTGTGGGATCGAGAACCATAGTTTGAGCTAGGTCGGAAGCTTAATGGCGTTCCTAAAACCAAGGTGGTTTGGTCTCGAGCATTCGCAAGAGTACGGGCTCTTGGCGGGTCATTTGGTGGTAGGTTGATGAATGGTGGTTGGCTATCACCTTCCATGATGAAAAGTGATGGAGTTACGAACAAAGGTCACGAAGAAGGGGGATATACTACGAGAAGGCTAAAAATGAGAAAAATTTACTTGATAGGAATCAAACAAAGAAACCTAAACGAGGTGGACTTCTAACTAGCTATTCTATGCTTGAAAGCGTACGCCAAAAACTTGATAACGCTACTACAGCGTCGTTGAGTCAAAGGAACTTCCTTTTCTTTGAGCAAGTTTTATAACACCCTAGGCATTGAACCTAATCGTTGTAGTGTAGTATTAGGGTAAGCCACGGGTATTGATATCGATCTCTAGGGGAATAGGAATGCTAGTGAGAAGTTATCACGCTAAGGTTGGGGTTGAGGAAGATTATTTTTTATCTTTTTATGTTTTTTAGGAAATGGAAAAGTACAAATCTCGGGGTTTGGATTTGGGGGTTGGTATTGCTACGGATTACTCTACTTATCTAATTATCTAATCTAAGGTGTATGTAGTCTATGTCTAATTATTGTGTGCTCGTATGATAGTTTAAAGATGTGTTTACTTAGGTTTTACTACTCCTTAATTATCTCCTATTGGTGGTTGAATTGTCACGTCCTTATTCTTAATTGCGTTGTGTGTCTAAAGTTGTAGGGTATGCGTTTATCCCTAACTCTTTGAAGTTACCAAAGGGTCTCGTCTACAAAATACCACTAGGGATCATAAACTCTTACTCTAAGGCCTCTTTGGATAATTTAGCTAACAAACACTCAAGGTGCTATAACCTAAGGTTCACAAAGATTAATCAAGCATTAAGTACACAAAGAATGACCTATCGCATTACTAGATCATTAATCAACTAAGATAAGAGACAACCAATCAATATTCAATAATTAAGTTTCATATTCCCTAAGCAAACACACAAATAAATTAGCCGGACATGGAGAACATGCAAGCATACACACAAATAATCAAAGACATAATTGTATTAATGAAGTAAAGCACTTATCTTGGTGTAAGATAGGGTTTGGAACCCTAAAATACTGTACAAGACAGCCTTGGTTTGGTTTAGGTTTTAACTCCAAAAGACTACACACTATCTGAAAAATTAGGATTCTATATATAAGATTACATATGCGGCGCGTCACCTTATGTTTTGTGATGGCCGTCGGATCGCCGTCATTAGGGTTTCGTCTTGGCCACGTTAGTCTTACGACGGCGTCACCTTTGCTTGTGGCCAGTCCTCCTTACCGACGCCGTCTGGATCAAATCTAGGCCGTCTGAGTTGCGACGGCCTACTCTTTTATAACTTGACGTCATCACTTGAAAATAAGAGTTTTGGCTTCTCTCCCGTCACAAAATCCTTCGGCAGTCGGCGTATAAAACGTGGCGCCGTCACCTTGTCATCAGACTTTGGTGTCTCGATTCTTGACTTTGGCCATTTCTTCGTATATTCGCTTTTTGTCAAATAAGTGCCATTACAGCAATTTGCCTTCAAGAGACCTAAAAAGTGAAAAGGAACGATATTAAGTAATAACGGATACAAAAGTGATCAAATAAGGGCTTAAATGACCCCTCAAAAAGGTACATTTTAAAACCTTATCAGCGCGCGAGGAAGCAAGGAAAAGTCTTCCATGAATTAAATGTTCTCTAGGGATGTTTGCCATGTCAATAACCACGAAGTCGGAAGGAAAAAGAAACTTATCGACCTTAACCAATACACTACCCGCAATTCCAATTGGAGTCGCCTTAGTTATATCTGCCATCTCAGTTACCATGCTTGTTTTCCAAAGATTAGTTAATCTAAGTTTTAGAAATATTGAGAGTGGCATAACGTTCACACTAGATACCCAAGATCGGCTAATGCTGAAAGATCATGATTACCGATGGAACATGGAAGAACGAAGCTATCCGTGCAAGCCTCCTTTTTTGGTAGTTGGCTAGGAATTTCATTAAGGTTTGCCAACTTTGGCTCGAAATCTGATCCATGGTTATGCCGGAACTCATCACAAGAGTTACGGCGTAATTGGTTACTGTCGTCAGATCCGTCTTCTAATTCCTGCTTAATAAAAGAAGTATGGAAATCATCGGTTGATGTTTTTATCTCCTCGTCAGTAAAGACGGCCTTGCAAAACACCATAGGTTTACTTCCTTCTGGGTTCAGTATTACTTCTTTTCACCTCTTTGCTGAGCTTTTCAACCATTGCCTCTAAGTTCTTTAAAGATTCGTCATGGCTAGAGAGGCTTTTATTTGTATTTTCTTGGAAGCTTTTTAACCACTCGTCCTTTTCCTTCTGCCTTTTGGTAGAGACCTCAAGATATCTATTGATAGTATCCTCGAGATTAGACCTTCTTTCAAAAGGTCCATGATTGTAATACCTTGAAGGTCCTCCACGATATCCATTTCCATTAGACCCTTGAAAAGGCCTATTAGCTTTATCATACTTAGCCTCTTAAATTTTTGTATCTGCATCATTAAGAGGGAAATTTTTAGCAAGATGAGCTCCATCACATATTTCACACCCTACTTGGATAGCGTGCACACTTTCTTTGAGTTTGAGCATATTATGGCCAAGAGTGTCTAGCTTGCTGGTTATTGCGGCAATTCCATCCAAGCTTCCGCAAAACTCCTTTGGCTTCCTCCTTCATGCCATTTTTGAGAGTGAGTGGCCATGTTTTGTATGGCTTCCAAAGCAAGAGAAGGTGTCATTCCAGGGATCGGCCCTTGAGAATTGAGCATTTGCCTTGTAGCAACTCTAATACCCTTGTAGAAAATGCTGACCTTTTGTTGATTATTGAGGTCATGAGTAGGGCATTTGTATAGGAGGTCACTATACCTAACCCAAGCTTGGTATAATGTTTCGCCATTTTCTTGTCTTAAATTGTGGATTTCTTCTAATTGTTTTACCATTCTTGAGGGAGGGCAAAATCTTTGAATGAAAGCTCTTTTGAGAAGATTCCACGTGTCAGTGGTCCTACCGGAAAGTCTATCAACCCATCGTTTAGCCAATTTCGTAAGTGTCATAGGGAATACCCGAAGCATGAAAGCATCATGAGAAACACCTGGGATGTTGAAGAGGCTTGCGATGTACAAAACTTTCTCAACATGCTCATAATCATCTTCGTCCTTGTTTCCAGAAAAAGGGTTAGCACGCAGCTCCCTCATAAACTGGTCCTTGATCTCGAATCGGACCTCCGCTCCGATAGCCGGCCTAACGAGCCCCGACCCTTGCTCATCCCGAGTCATAGCAAGGTACTCCTCGAGAGTGAGGTTATCAATGTCCACAACTGCCATGGTACCTGAAACTTAAGGAAGATCATAAGAAATCAAAAATTGAATAAAAAACAAAAATAAAGACTTAACAAAAATCCTAATATAGCTCCCCGACAGCGGCGCGAAAATTCTGATGCATGTATTCCGACCAGGATTTAATATTTATAAGTCTCATCTACCTAAGGTCTACCTAATGCACTAACGAGTAGTGAACCCGATCGTGCGTAGTATAGAAGGTGGTAAAGCCGAGGCCATTCCCAAGAGTTGTGTAGATAAGGATCCTATTAAGTATAAGTGTCACTTGTTTTAAATGGTTTTAAGGTTGAAATGATTAATTAACTAAAAACAATAAATAAATTGCGAAAAGTAAATTAAGGTTGTGAACAATGGAGAGAAAGTGTGCTAACCTAATTAATCATCCTATCATGTAATGTCTATGTTTTCTTAATTACTTTCAATTGATTCAAGTGGGGGTTTAACTCGTTAGGACAACATTTGGTCAATTCTTCCTAACCTATCAACAAAGGTTCCTACCCGACGTCAAAGGCCTACCCTTTGGGGAGTCGAGGGTCTCAAGAAACCTAAGTCAAGTCATTAAGTACCCTACATGCAAGATTCGAAATAATGAGTGCCCGGGCGCTAGCATCTTAGACACTCATCCCTAACTTCTTAAGTTCATCCATCTGAACGGTGATCCTTTGGTCAATTTGCACAAGAGGGAAAGGTAGTCAGTTGGTCAATTCTTACCAGCCCCTCCTCTACCTACTTACTTAGGGTCAGTTGGTCAATTCTCCTAAGCAAAAAGATACGACCGTACTTCAAAACTACCGAACCTAGGGTAACTACCATCGAACTATGCATGCATACACTAGAAACAATTTATAAAAGCATGAGAATACAAACAATACAATCAAGGAATCATAACTAGGCTAGCACTAAGGGTGCTTAGCCGATCATATTAAAAGATACAATAAATATAATGTTTAACATAATTAAAGACATGAATCAAAGTAAAAGATATTAGTGATCGCTAAAGCTTATCGATATGGTGTGATTCTTCCCTTGGAGATGGCTCCGTATGCTCCGTGTGATCTGCCCTTGGAACCCTCTTCACATTCTCTAACTTTGAGTTGTGAGTAAATGATGTGAAATGCAGATTTTAGGGCTTGTATGTATAGGCCTGATCACAGTTACGACTTAACTTAAGTTGAGAGTTACGTCGTAACTTAATTATCTTCTAAACAGAAGCCTCGTAAAAGTGGCTACGGCGTAACATAAGGAATAGTTACGCCGTAATTGCAGCTCCGCCATAGTGTTGATGAGAGTTACGCCGTAACTAATACGTCCTCTTAACATAAGGTTGTTATGTCGTAATGCTTGTGAGAATGTTACGGCGTACTTGATGGAGGCGCGAAATACTTTATGACCTAGATGGTTACGGCGTAACTTTAGTTGAGAGTTACGCCGTAACTGCAGTTGAGTTGGTCTTCTGTGACAAAATCCCAGATACAGCGTATTTGAGAACATGAGTTACGCCGTATCTTCTTCATAAATAGCATACTAAGATAAAACCGTTAGGAAAATCTCCAAATCCGCGTCTCTATGCTCCAATGCTCATATTTTACCTGTAAATGAAATATAAAGGAATATGAGCATAAATCCATATAAATAACGTAAAATATGAGCATAACCGGGGGAAGTTGACACTAAAAAGTAAGGACTATTTGATGTTATCGCCTTATATGATGTTTCACAAGATTAACGTGTTACTTGTTAACTCATGATATACCTTTTTGATACATAATGTTTTTATATGATGTATCTATGTTTAAAAGCTCTTGTGCTTTGTTGGCATTCATTAAACCTATGCTTAGGTTGGTCTAAATAATACATGCTCCAAAATATTATTATTTAAACTTAGTTTGCATGAATCTTTCATCTTGCTTCTTTTATGACTTTGTCACACTATTTGTTTGCCACGTGTGCACTTATAATTTTTCAAAGTGATTTTGGTATGGTAAACATTTAGAAGTCGTTTTATCCTTCAAATTAATCACATGAATCATTATATGCTTAAGTGTCTAAGCCTAACGACAAAACAATCTCACAATGAAGTATTTCATATAATGTAATGCTCTTGCATAGTATGATTGTTTGTCTTGGTGCTATCATGTTGTGTGGTGAATTTTTATCTAGTAGTCGAATATTTTTATATTGGATGTTATCTTTTGATTTCCATCATATTCACATCTTTTGTCACTAACACTTTTGTCTTATAGGTTGATAAAAATCTATTTTTTTCTCACTCGTTCTAACTTTTATATGCAAATTTCGTGTAATTGTAATCCCTTTATTGCTACGTAGATTATTAATATGTTTTATGGGACCCATTCACTTGCATATAGTTTTTTAAAGCATCTATACTACTTATTATAGAGGAATGAATGTCTCTCTTCATGGTCTTAAAATTAAGGCTTACAAAATACAAAGCCTATTGTACAATACATAATGCACTATTAATGATCTTTCTCATCAATCTTAATTTTAAGACTTACAATTCTTATAGCTTAATGTACAAAACACAAAGCAATATTAATGTGGTCAAGATATTTAATGTAGTTAATTAATTAACTGGTCAATAAATACAATTAATGCAGTTATTAAAACACCACTTACACAAGAAATACAAATTATCAAGCATATTGTACAGCCAACTTAAACATAATTCCTGCATTAAAATGTCACTAATACAAATAATAAAGAACATTATACAAATATTCAAGCCCGAACGGGCAACGGTCCAAATGGGCCCGAGCCCGAACGGGTACCATCCAAACGGGCGCAGGCCAAACGGTCGAACCAGTGGGCACGGGCCAAACGGGCTCGAGCCGAAGAAGGCCTGAAGCTAAACGAAATTCTTGAAATCGTAAATTTATTATCAAAAGAACATAATAAACTAAAATACATGATTCACCGAAAAATTTTATTTCAGGGTATCCGCTGCCGCAACGCGCGGGAACCCTTCATTAAATGTCACTAATACAAATAATATAGCACATTATACAGATATTCAAGCGAACGGTCAACCAGCAAAATGGGCTTAAGCCCATTTAGTCGGGAAAAATGGGCTCGAGCTCGAACGGGCACGGGCCAAATAGGCACGGGCTAACGGGCTCGAGCCCGAACGGGCACGGACTAAACGAAATTCTTGATATCCGTAAATTTATTGTCAAAAAGAACATAATAAACTAAAATACATGATTCACCGGAAAATTTTATTTCAGGGTAGCCGCCGCAACGGGCAGGTACCTTGCTAATATAGAATTAAGAGTTTTAGCATTGCATTTGTGTATCTTTCAACCGACCTCTTTTCAAATCTCTTTATTTCTTTCGCTTTCCAAAAATCACCTCCATTACTATTTAGCTATAATAATACTCTAATCCTTTCCATCTCCTATGAGAAAACCACATGTTTCGTCATGCGATCATCTCGCATTGATAGAGAAGAGCTACATGACTTCAAGGATGAAGTTCTTTGTATGCTAACCAACATCCGCAAAAACATTACTAAACTCATCGATTTCATTAAAATGCAACTTCCTAAACACTTTATCGTCATTCTTATTCGATGCATTACATATTATGTTGGATGTCCACCGATTAAGCCGGAGAGAAATTCGTTCACATAAATTTTCTTGTGTCAAAATGTATTAAAGAACACTTACTTATGTTTATTACACCCTAAAATAGCAACACATAGGTACACACCATTTAGTTAAAATTGGTTCACAAAACCACAAGTGTTTCAAGCCTTTTTAACCTAGCATCACAAGTTTACACCAATACCTCATCAAGTGAAAAACATGTCATGTGAATAACAAACTTCTTCATCTTCACAACCAATAACTAATTTAATGGGTGGATTTTTCTTAAACCAGGACCTCACAACTTCATTTCTAGAACACCTTCATAGGATCTTTTCCTTTTCTTCCTTGACACATATCAGGTACACCATTGTCAGTACAAACGATATATTAATCAAAACCGTCATTCCCAACACTTTCTCAACACGTTGGTCTAACCAACATTCTCCCATCATATGATGTCATTCTCGTCCTCATATAGGTATTTAGTATTTTTATTTTTTATTTTTATATGGAATTTCTGATCCTAGGTTCTTATTGTCTTCAATTCCATTCAAGCATATATTATGACATGATACATCATCTTTGGCAGATGATAATGTCATAAAAGATCACGTCGGTCAAAACCATGTTAATAGTCTCTCTCTCCCATTGTCACCTAGAATAGGTCATTTTTATAATTTGTGTCAATCAGTGAATGAATTTCATTCTTGTTAGAATCGTAACCCTTATGCATTACGAGATTCATAGTCTTTGCTTGTCACTTAAGTTGTGAATTTTAGATAAGGATTGCATGATTCCATATTTCCTATTTTTTTAATTTGCTATACATACGTGTTTCTAATTCTTTAGTAATGGTCTACGTTATCACCACCACCTTCCATCACCTCTTTCACTAATCATCACCACCATAGATCAACGAAAACTTATCTTTATCAATCTTGAGTCATCTACCGAGTTATCACCACATGAATCCTACTAGTATATTGACACCAACTATAGAACCATTCACTTTAACTCTTAATATTCCAACATCACTTCATATCTTCTTTCTAGGCATTATTTTTTAGGCTCTTATCATATTATATTCTCATTTTTCTTATGATTATAATTCTTATTAGAAGACTACACTTCATGAGATCTTTAATTTCATAATCATGGTTCTCTACTTTAAGTTGCTTGTGATTATATCATTTATATGTTGCATATATACATCTTATTTTTCTTTATCAAAAAGATGAAATATATTGCACTGGTCCTCTCATTGTAGGTTCATCATCATATATACTCAATTGTATAACATACTCATCTAAGGATAAAGTTTGCATCAATTATTTTCTTATTTTAGGTGCTTCTTGACACATTCGAACAAGGAGGAATATCCGTCAAGCACTCATATGGCATCGTCTATTCACTTGGTTGTATATGACATATTTGTCTAAAGACAAAATTTCTACTATACTAATATTTGTTTTGTAGGTTCATCTTGACGCCCTAGAGGAAGGGGGAGCTTCCATCAAGCATTTATAGAATTCAACTTATACACACTTTGTTGTATATCACATACTCATCCAAAGACGAATATAGTTTTGCACTAATATTTGTTTTTGTTGCACAAAACTAACATTGATGTAGGTTAAGTGTCTAAATTTGATCCATGGACCCGCTACCAAATAAGGGCAATAATCTAGGGTACGCAAAAACCATAGGGGATTGGAGTAGACAATTTAACTTCACTAGGGATGATGCAAGCTCGCCTTTTTGGGGAGAAATGAAGTTTAAAACTCCAAGGACACACCCTTTTTGTTTCGACAAAAGGGGGAGAAGAGTGTAAACGGAAACAGTAATGTAGAAGGTAATACGAACACAAGTAACTTTTTACATTTTACTATCTATCACGTTTACATATTTCGTCATCATAAAAAAGGGAAAGATTGTTAGTTCCAATATTATGATATTTAATCTATACAGTCTCGTTTGTTTTGATTGATGACAAACATGTAACGTGATACATGACGTAGAATGTACAAGTTACTCGTAATCATATTTTGTCTCAACATACATTCAACACCTCTCAACGTCTCAAGTCCTCGTATGCTACAACACATGTTCGTACATGTTTGTTATGTGGCATTATGATCAAACCCCTAAACAAACCATTTAGAATGTTT
Source organism: Chrysanthemum makinoi (assembly GCA_910596185.1). Taxonomy (NCBI): domain Eukaryota; kingdom Viridiplantae; phylum Streptophyta; class Magnoliopsida; order Asterales; family Asteraceae; genus Chrysanthemum; species Chrysanthemum makinoi. The sequence continues at coordinate 126,888,775 of OU343216.1, read as the reverse complement.
AAAATACTTTTAGAGTCCTTAAGTATTTTATAGGTTTATCATTTTATTTCGAACCTTACTTACATTTTGTCATATAAACGTAACTTACCTTTTTAAGTTAGTATATACATTTGTTTAAATGTATTTTTCATAAAATAAAAAACACTCTTTTATTACCTCATGCATAGTGTCATCAAAATCTTGAAAGATCACAAAAGATATCTTGGAAAGATCATGTAAATATTTTGGAAAGATTTAAACAAGATTTGCAAAGATTTAGAAAATCTAATATGATATCTTACTTGGACTTTGGGAAGATCTTAGAAAATATTTTGGCAAGATTTGGTAAAGATTATGGAAAGATATTAGGTAGATTTTGGAAATATTTGATAAGGATTTTTTAGAATTTTTGTCAGACACCCGCGGAACCAAAAGTTAACAAGGGCGGAACCCTTTTTTTGGTTCCGTCGGCTGCTGAACTTGTTGGCTTTAAATAGCAACATATTGTTCACTCATTTGCTTACCACTTCAATACATTCTCTACTATGTTTTAATGCATTTAGATCAGTAGTAACATACATTAATCACCCTCATTATCATGATCATAATGCTTCTAACTTTCATTATGTTGTAAGCATACTTCCGAAATGATCCTGTGAAGCAAGCTCAGAGATCTTGAGTCATCATCCACCACAGGCATACATATATAAAAATCTATCGCAAAAAGCTTAGGGAACTTGTGATCTTCATCCATTGAAGGCTTCCTATCAATGGAAGTTCATTTAGAATAGTCATTCATATCCATTAGACATTTTTGTAATGGATCATCATTGTAAACATCACTGTATCATCATAATACATTTACCAAACTAGATTAGATGGTTTATGTGTTTGTGCCATAAAACACAATGTTTTTATGTTGGGCCATAAAACATAACGGGAGTGGTTGTACCCATGAAAGAACTCGACATCTAGCTTAGTGTCAAAAATATTTTATAGGCGACGTTAGGTTGGTTCTACCTCGAACTAAAACCCGGTATTTAGCTTTGTACCAAAAAAAGTATAAGCGACGTTTGTAAGGTTTTCTCCGCCAGAAGGGCTTGTTGATTTAGTAAAGTAAATCTCGAGTTGGTTTTCGAGGTGAGGTAGTCAGAGAGAGCTCGTGTGAACCACTATAAATCTTCGTGTCCGGTTTTCATTTTCCTTTACTTATCGCTTTACTTTTATGCTTGTATTATATTAATGCTTGTGTTGTGGCTTGATGTTTATGCTTGTGTGACAACTTGTTTTACTCTATGCTTTATATTAGTCATAGACTACAATTGGCATTTCTCATATTATGGCAAGCTTGATTGGATATTTGATACAAAAGACTTAAAAGTTTTTAAACGGTAACGTATTCACCCCTCTACGTTTTCACAGTCACCACTCTTCTCACCTTTCAAAGATGTCCCATACATTTACAACTCAAATAAGATAAATAAAACACTTATTTTGCGCAGATGCCAAGAGGTGAGTCGGGTCACCTTTCATCTCATTTTCCCCTTGCCTCACGTATGAGGGTGAGTGTATGCAATAGGGGTGGCGCGTGAATGTGAGTGTGAGTGATGAGGCTACTACACTTTTATCGGTCTAATAGGAACGACAAGCCTATGCCTCAGAGCTCACACTTGGTAAACATTAATTGCACTTTTGATTCAAACTCAAAGCATTGTTGTTTCACGAGTTTCATTGTTTTATCATCTCCGTACTTTCTAATGTTGCTTTCGTCATTGGAATGTATTCATATGCAACTTTAAGTTATTTAAATAAGGGTTTAAGCCATTAAATAGCCACTAACTTTCTCAAATTTACTCATATAGTACGTGTACAAAATTTATTATTTTTATGATACGTAAACTTTCATAAATCGGCTAATATGATACATGAAACCTTTTACCTTCTAATAAATGCGTTTTCATATGTTTTCTTACGTTTCGTATGTTTTATCCGTTGTTATCCATCTTTACCCATTTTTGTATCTTTTGTACGTTTTTAACTTTTACGTAAAAAAACATACACAAACGTAAAAAACGTCAAACGTAAAAGAACACACACAAACGCAAAAAAAGGAACACAAACGTGTAAAAACACACATAAACGTATAAAAACGTACATAAACATATAAAAACGTACACAAATGCATAAAAACGTACACAAACGTATAGAACGTAGAAAACGTAAAAATGTATGAAAACGTAAAATGGTATGAAATGTACTAAAACATACCAAAACCTATGGAAACGTCGAAACGTAAGAACACTTATGAAAGCGTGTAAGCGTCGCGAAAATGTATGAAAATGTAAAAATAAATTAAATTTACAAAAGCGTATAAACACACAAGCAAGCATATAAAAGGGATGAGCGTATGAAAATGTAGCGTGTAGAAATATCAAAAGTACGAAAACATAAGAAAATGGATGAAAACTTACAAAAACGTATGAAAATGTACAAAAATGTATAAAAACAACAAATTCAGTACACGTATCATATGAGTAAATTTGAGAAAGTAGATGACTATTTAATGCCTTAAGTCCTATCATATAAATAAATAAATAAAAAAAAAAAAAAAAAAAAAAAAACCAAGTCACACTATCTAAAAAGTTTAGCCGGTTTTACCAGTTGCCGGTAAAAATGTGACCATATTAGCACGAATTGAAAAGTTCACGTATCATAAAAATAAGAAATTTTGTACACGTACCATATGAGTAAATTTGAGAAAGTATGTGGCTATTTAATAGCTTAAACCCTTTAAATAATGTAGTACTTTTCCTAGTCTCATATTTGACAAAAATATACCGTTGGTCCCTAAACTTGCCCAAAAGCATCGCCTGGGCCCCAAACTTGGGAAAATTGTCGCCGTGAGTCCAAAAGTTGGGTTTTTGAGGCCAATTGCTTCCCTTGACCCGTAATTCTCAGGTCAACACCCGTTTTGTGTTATATTTTCCAGGGCATAATAGTTCAACCACATTTCAACTATATTTTAGTTAAATCTAACCCAAAAGTTGTACAGTATTGTTTTCCTCTTGATTGAATTCGATAAAACCCTAAGTACCGGAAACACATTCAACCCAAATCACTAACAATGGCATAAAATGATAGGGAAGGCTTTTATGCAATTGGGTTGAGGAAAAAGAATTGCTCCATTAAGACCGTTTGGGTTGTTAAGAAGGGAGAAGGAAGAGGTTGTCGACATCGGGTTATCAAAGGTTTCTGATTTGGAAACAAGGATTAAAAATCTTAAAGTTGTGTTTAAATATCTAAAGGAAAGGAAGGAAATGAAGGAAAGGGATGATAGGGAAAGTTGTGGGTCTAGCTAAGTGTATGTTTAGATGATAGGGAAGTTTGTAATGTGTAAGATATTGGATTTCATAAACACATCACATAACACAATATGGTTCGAATGATGTAGAGTAGTTTAGAGAAAGTAGGATGAAACCTTTCTAGATAGAAAGTGAAAACATAGAAGGTTAGATTGAGTAAAAGGTCCAACCCTCTACCTTGGGAGGTAGAGGGTATTTATAGTTTTACATAATACGCCCTCTGACGGGCTGTGGATCAAGCATACAGTGGGTAAAGACCCGTCCGTCCTCCACGATGTTACTCTAAGCTAAACTACGCTAATGAGTAACTAATAAACTAGTAAATAACGATATGTCTACGAGCTAACTTATGCTAGATTATATTTGGGGTGACCGACACTTCACTATAGAATTTCTAATTCCTAACAATCTCCCCCTAAGGGAGGTCACCCCATGTTTTACATTTTGAATCCTAGCATTCTATTTTATCTTCAGTCTTGAGCTCGTAGACTTTAATTCTTCACTTCCGCAATCTTTGTGCTTTAGCAGTGATACTTCAAAGTCCGCATAGTTTTGTACTTTCAGTGGAGGTCTTTGAACTGATCCACATCTTTGATGATCTTCGAGCTTCATTGAGATCATCAGTCACAGTAAATCTCTGGATCACCCTTTATTGTGTTGTATCGCCATCATGTGAAGTTGTGACTTTTGGACCGACATGCTCACATTTTGGATCATGATATCTTCTCATCAGAGTTACGGAAGCTTTTGTTGATTCATAATATTTCCAATAGCGTAGCAGAAGCATGGATTGAAAATATCAGAGTCAGTTGATGAAGATATGCATTTATCATGATTTCTTTAGATTGTGAAAGCGATGTGCGAGCATGAGGCTATGGATTGACTCCTCAATTACGTCATTTTGCAAGCCGTCGGATGTACCTGCATACAACAGTTTGCAATAAAGCGCACGAAAGTGTCTTTGATCACTTTCGTTCGATTGAGGTGCACGGCCCACGGTTCCCCGTTGATCAGTACAAGTACTGCCTATGATCAGGTATAATTCAAGAATCTCCAGGGTTTCGCAGTTTATGTATTCTAGCTGTTCTCAAACCGGAACATCTCAAAGAAGACTACACGGAGTGAGTGAACCAGCGAATTAAGATTCACTGATTGATGAAAAATTGATTTGAAAAACAATCGCGTATTGCTTAGAAGAAAGAGTTTTGCAATACGACGAAGGTTTTATGAGAAAGATCAATTTTCAATCAAAAATACTTTTTGTATTTGAAAAGAGTACACATTCGATGTGCTAGAGAAAAGAAGAGATTCACACATCGAACGGTTTTTCCAAAAATATTTTTTCAATCAGAGATACTTTTTGAATTTGAAAATGAATACACATTCGATGTGCTGGAGAAAAGAAGATTTGCATATCGAACGTTTTTTCCAAAAGTATTCATCAATTCATTTCCTGGACCAAGGTTGATTCAAGAATGAATCGCCCCATTGTTTCTGTCCAGTTGTCACAAGCTTGATCTTTAGAAAAGATCTCACATGTCACCCACCAAGAGCTTGTTTGATGTTAGCTCTAGAAGGATTTACATCTTCATTGTGAATAGTTTACATATCACTCAGATGTTCTGGCAATACCACAAGGATAAGGCGTAGGACTCTTAATATATTCTTACTTTCCACATTGTGTGAAACAACAAGTCTTCATTAATTTAGTGTCCTAATGAGATATTGTGGATGTTCTCGTAGCTCTAGACTCAAAAGTGCACATTTGGTTCCTATGCCGGAGACTAGGGAGAGGGTCTCGTTCTTCAATATCAACCATCTCTAAGAGAAAGTCGATAGATAATGTAGGTTCCCCGTGAGAATGAAACAAGTCCTTTTAAGAGGAACTTGAGTAGTTAGGGAAGATGTAGTGCGGCGTCCTTTGGGTCCATGACGTCTTGTTCTTCAATACCGGCGTTACCTTGCTAACCACCAGTAGCATATGAATTGAACCCGGTTTCTGCCCTAAGGTTGAAATAATGGAGGTCTATTTCTTTTCACCCTTTTCTCATTCATTTCTTTTTCATTCTTCAACCCCTTCATTACTACGAGACTTCATAATTAGAACCTTATTCGGTTTGTTCCAGTTCTAGCTCATCTCTCAGCACTCTTCCCATATTCTCATTTTCTCCTTTTTCATCATACCTAAGGACTCTACACTATCTAGTGGATTGTCCACGGTAGATCCCTCCGCTCTGGCGGGATCGAATGGTAAATACCTAACCTTACCATCCTTATAACACCATGCATAAAGTAAAATGGTCGGTCTTTTGGTATTGTTCTTTCCTTCTTGAAACCAATTGAAAATCATTTGGAAAATCAATCAAGGTACTTGTGATATAATATCAAAGCATTTTGTACCTTAATTGTTTTAATCTTTTAGAAATGCTCCCCCTAAACATGTGCATAAGGTTTTGAAATTGTTTAGCACATGGAGGCAAGAGTTCTTTGAAAGAATTTCTTGATCACAATTTCCATGGAAAAAGCCATTTGATTTTATTGGTAAATTCTCCCTCTCAATATGTGCATAGGATATTTAAAATCATTTTATCACATAAAGGAAAGAGTTCTTTTGAAGCACATCCACGATCACAAAAGCCATTGAGAAACCATTAGAAAATCAATCAAGGTACTTTATGTTGAAACATAGAAATCTTTGTACCTTTAAAGTTTATTTTCTTTTTGAAATGCTCCCCCTCAATATGTGCTTTGAGATACGAAAGCTTTTAGCACATATGGGAGAGCAGTATGCACATTTGAATCAAAACGACCATCTTTTATCAAATTTCATTATTAAATCACAAATTCTCCCCCGATCAAAAATATCAAACTGTTGGAAATTATATTTGAGTTGATTATGACAAAATATGAAAGATGAAGGACTTATGAAGACAATTGATGAAGAAAGAAACACAAGGGACCTACTTGTTAAAGAAGAAATTATTATTTAGTCCATAGTAGTCAATTGTAACCCTAGACTCTCTAGTATATAAAGAGAGTGGGAATTAGTTTAATGTGTGTCAAGATGTGAACAAAGGTGTGTGTGTGTGTACAAGCATTGGGGAGAAGCCTAGGGTTTTAGTTAGTCGATTAGTTCTTAGGGTATATGTTCATGTCAAAGCGCCTAGGTTAGTGTTTAGTGGTAGAGATGATGACGAAGAACTTTGTAAATAATAACAAACGATGTTTTCTTATTCCGCTGTGCATTATAATTGTTGTTATTATTATCCCCTAGAGCTCATAAACGATCTTCTCAATTGGTATCAATTTTTTTAAAGAATGCATTTGCATTTAGCGTCTGCTTTCTGACTTGGGACAAAAGTACTGCTTTTCATTCGAAAGTACTACTGATTTTTTAAAAGTTGCTGGCAATAGCCAAATGCTGCGGTCTCCTTATGAAAGTAACAAGTACTGCAGTTTATATACAAAAGTATTGCTCTTTGTCCAAGTATAATGGTTTATTACGAGGAGATTTGGAGTTAAGGGGAAGTCGAGCATGATGATTGTTATGAAATTTTGGCGACACACACAGAGGTTATTGTTCACACACACAAGGAGTTTGGTGATTTGTTCTTAAAAGGATTAAAAAAGGCTCGTATTTGATTCTTATGGATTAATTGATTACGAAGAAGGTTGAATATTATTTATTTGATGTTGTAGTTGAGTTTCACAGGTTTGTGTTCTTATCATATAGCTTGATGAATCTAGCAATGTGTGATTTTCTTATGATGCTCTATGCACACATTGGCTATCACTTAAAGGAGTTACATTGTAGTGCTCGGTGTCTCATATTAGTTGAGGATTTTGTCAAGGGATTTTAGGTCTACTTATATTTGGTGATTAGTATAAGTATGGAGTTCCGTGGATAGTACAAGATTTAAGACACAAGTTTGGGAAATTCTACTTCTTCATCAAATTAGTTATACTCGGTTTTCTTCACAAGTAATCATTACATAAAAGCCTACGATTTTGAATAATCGGTTGATATTCATGCGACTTTCGAGGGGAAGTTTCTACGGTTTATTCATTCTCTATTTGTTGATAACAAAATGGGGAAGAGATGTTTGAGTGACATGTTCAAGTCAAGGGAAGCATGGAAGACAAGATTGTTTCATTCATGGTGAGATTTAATTATCTCAAATTACGCTACGTCTAGGGAAGTTAGGTACAAGAATACGTGTTTGTTTTGTCATCATCAAATAGAGGAAGATTGTTGGGTCTATTATAGATTTGATGATACAAAACAAGAAGGACTAAAAGTGACAGGAAGGGAAACTACAAAAATATGGAGGATTTGAAAGATTTTAGAAGATATGCTTAAAAGAATATTTAGTTTTCTAATTGTATTATGATTCCTCTTGTAAACCCTAGATGTCTCTAGTATATAAAGAGATATAGGGTCATTAGTTTATGAATGTACGTGCAAGATGTAAACCTAAAAGGTGTGTGTGTGTGTAGGGAACCTAGGTAGGGATTTGGAAGGCATAGAGGGTTTAGTGGTTTAGTGGTTTAGTTAGTTAGTTTATGATAATAAAAAACCTTGTTCATAATAATGTTGATTCTATGTTTAAATATTCCGCTTTCATTATTATGTGTTCTTAGATATAATATTAGACCTAGTCTAAGAGCTTACAACGATCTTTACACAAACCCTTTGAGATTTTGGATCCCAAGTGATTTAATAAGGTTTGGAAAACATGGGAGAATATGTGCCTGATTTAAAAGCTCTTCTGGTTTATGGTTAAATGCTCCTCCACAATCATGTGCATTATGTATTTCAAAATCGTTTGGCACATGAACGAAGGAGTGCTTTAGAAACAATCACCCTTTTTAAAACCGATTTGAGATTTAAATCATGATCTCTCCCCCGATCAAAAATTTTAAACCAAGTGAGATTTTTGATCCCGATTGATTTAAATCATTTGGAAAATTTTGGGGAAAGACGTGGCTCGATTTAATTTTGAAAAATGATTGATCAGGATCCATATTAGACATTAAAGATTGTTAGTGTCAGGTATAATAGTTTTAAGAGATCTTTTAGTAAAATAAAACATTTTCACAATCAAACAAGAACAGAAAAAAATTCATTTTGAAAGATCTTTGGGTTTTAAAGAAAATCATACCATGACATAACATTAAATCTTTAGATAACCACTTTATTACGTACAAACAGGAACTTTTATGAAGAAATATCGTTTGAAAATATTTTATTTTAAATCACTCTCCCCCTCAATCAATAACCGTAGTCGTTGATTGAGTGACTTAAGTTTTGATAAAATGAAGTCCTGTGATTTTTAAAATTAATTCCAATTTATTTTCAAAGCTAATATTTTTCTATTTTCAAAACAATATTATTCAAAGATTGTTTAAAAAATGGTATCATTCACTACTTTTCTGCACAAAGATCGTTAGGTGGTGTAGAAGCTATACATAGCCGCTCGTTGTTTGTAAAATTTGGAAGAAAACCATCTGCAGTCGATTGAGACCTCTTCACGTTGCATTTTTCATGCCAACTCTCCTTAGAAGTAAAATTAAGCTGTTTCTTCATTTGTCAATCCAAGATATAGTTACCCTTTCCTTTCGGCATCCAATCATCTTTATATTGTGGATCGGATCGGAACATTCTTTTAAACCATCTTATCTGCATATATTAGTGGACATACAAAAAGTTATATGGTGGTCATTAAACACCCAAAACAACAATCGACTAATAAAAGTCAATCCAACATATCAATCAGTTCATATAAAGCATGGAAATAATGTGTTTATCAAACTCTAATCATCTAATCCTAACAATCATATCCTAGGCACCTAGTCCTTCAACGTAGGTTAACATGTTTTACATTTAAGTATATAGGATAATTAGATAAGCTCGTTAGATGATATAGATTTGAAAACATTCTCCCCCTCAATCAATGACTAATTTTTTAAGAAAAGTTTAAAATCGCCTGAAGTCATTGATTGAGTTTTCATTTTTACGAAAAGGCTGGCCGATTGATTTACAAGCAACTCAATTTACCACCATTTTTGAAAAACAACAAATATTTTTCTGAAAAATTTTTAGAAGGAAAAACATTTGTGTAGGAACAACAGTCTTTTTGACGACATGCTTTCCTTGTTTTGTTTTTAGGATAAGTGCATGAAATATTTGAAAATTTTTGGTTTAGCGCAGCGCTTTCCTTTCTTGACGAACGGGTTGCTATCTGAAATAATAGCAAACCATATTTTAAGCACGGGTTACAGTGAGAAGTAAATGTAAGCCATATTTTTAGACATGTTTTGGAAAAAGAATATTTACACCTCCTGCTCGAACTTAATCTATGGTCCCGTGCCATTATTGAATGACATTTCTAAGACCCTTGAGATATTATCGATACAAGAAGACATGTCTTGAGAAAACATATTTTTTGAATTTTTCAAAATTTTCTGATTTTTATGGGTTTTTGAAGGTTTTATATTTTTCTATTTTCTTTTTGTTGGTTTTATATTTTTTTATTTGGTTTTTGATAAATATGTACACAAATAGAGTAGATGATATAGTTTAAGAAGATGATGATACGAGTACCGAGATAAAGATATCAAGCAGCCTCGTTGAAGAAGATAGAAGTCATCATCTCTTAAACATTCACCACCAAAGCTTCCAAGGCTGTTGAATCGAAGAGAGAAATCTAGCCTTCTGAAGGTGAGACTTTGGTAGCTTCCCCCAAACCGAAAATCCTTTTGTTGAGCAGATACGAAGCTCTATTTCAAGCTTGCCTTAGCCAGTGCACAAAGGCACACCATTATATCGCCGAGTTTGCTCCTTTTATGAAAGATCATTGATTCTCCGTCCGAGGTTATATCATCAACACGAACATCAACGTATCATCTCACGCTTGAATGAATCTTCTCATATTTCTTTTCCACTGAAGTCTGAAGCGATGCATCCTCAAAAGGTGTCATGAGAACAATTCCCCCAAGTAGTTGAATTGATGCAGTCAGTCTCTTTGTATAATGCTCAAGAACTCTCCCGAATACACATCATGAGGGGAATGAAAACACCCTCCCCAATGTTCACATTTTTCTTCCCTGATGATCGTGTATGAAGCTCAAGAACCTAAAGTACACCAATATCCAAGAACTCTCCCGAATACACATCATGAGGGGAATGAAAACACCTCCCAATGTTCACATTTTTCTTCCACGATGATCATGTATGAAGCTCAAGAACCAGAGTATACACATTCCCAAAGAGAATAATACGATAACACCTCCCTCATGTTTACACATTTATCTCCCACAGAATATGTCATACTTTGTGTACCTCTTTTATCCCGAAACTAACTCTTCCATCTCTTCCCCACATAGTTGGAATAAGAACACTAAACATGCATGAGTCAAACATTGAGTTTCTCTGCGGTAATGACATTAGTCTTCCCGGGATATCTTCAATCACTTAGAAGTATTAAGTTCATCAATGTTTACTCGCGTTTAGATATTTGTCTCCTTCCCCCTTGCTGGTTTTGATACTTCAGAATCAGCAACATATTATAAGCCCAATTACTTGAAATCTTTTGAGAAGATCGCTTGAAGTCTTTGTGAGAATCAATTTTCTGAAGAATGTGAGCAAGTCTAAATGGGGATTAAATCAGGCTTTTCACTCTCCCCCAATTAGTGCTCTCCCCTAAACCGACAATCTTTTAATAAATGCCCAAAATAAGAAGAAGTCTTTTGATAATCAAATGCAACTCGTCTTTTAGTCTTCTAATATACAGTAGAAAATGTAGAACCGACTGTAGAATCGACCTTCTTCAAGATTGCCGTTTGGGGGTCAGAAAGTTAACATCTTCTTCTCACCACATGCATTCCCGTTAACTTGTATATAGCAAATCTCCTTAAATCAAATCCCTCCCAATCAAACAAGAACAGAAAGATGTTCATCAAGGAAATCGACCCATGGCAACGGAAGCACTTTAACGTCGCTATACTCATCGGGCCAGAGTGAGAAGATGTCAACCAACGGCTCATAGAAGAAACTCCACGTAAAGATGACCCGATAAGAAGAAGCTCGGTTCTTACATGAGTTAGGAGCCGTATGACCATATATTCTCATATATCAATTAATCATGCAGAATTATCACACTTCTTCTCCCCCTCAAGAATTGCATACGGACATGCCATTCTTGATTAAGCAAGTGAATATCTTCATAATGTAGTCTCTTCACACTTCTCCCCTTCAAAGGTAGCATATGATGTCGCCATCGTCATTATGATTGAGCAAGTGGAATAAGAAGACAATCATCAGTAGTTCGGTTCACTTGATGATGAAGCTTGGAAAAGCATGAAGTATGTTGATGAGAATGGTCATAAATAAGAAGATTTCTCTTCTTCGGAAGATAAAGTGCGAAGCGTGCACACTTTTCTTTTCTTTGAGGTACGAGGCTTGAACTGTTGTGTTCAAACGTCATAAGAAGATTTCTCTTCTTGAGAAGATAATGCCTTGAAAGCATTACACATCTCTTTTCTTTAGAGTACGAGGCTTGAACGGTATTTGTGTTCAAAGCGTCATTCAAGATTTCTATTCTTTTCGAAGATAAAAGCGCCTTGAGGCGTACACTTTTCTTTTCTTTAGAGTATGAGGCTTGAACCATTTGTGTTCAAACGTCATAAATCTCTCTTGGCAAACTTGTAATCAATCCCATTATCATTCAGTAGGCTCTTTTTCGTGACAACTGATGGAGAAAACCCAATATGATGAATTTGACCCAGAAGTAAACTAACCCGAACTCATGACTTAAACTTGCACATATGTAACAAAAGCTGTTGCGAGACTTCATCCTCCATTGAATCTCTAGGTACTCTATACTATTCATCCAACCAACCATCAAGTATAAGACATACATCACCTCTTGAAAATCCACAATTGAATGTGACACCGAGCACTACAACGTAACTCCTTAAAGTGATAGTTATTTTGTGGTGGTAAGAGCCCAATTCCACCAAGTGGTAAAGAAAAGGAAAAAGTCACCCAACAATAACTAGATTTCCAAGTCTTCGTTTTTGATAATAAGCTCGAACAAGGATCTTGAAAATTCTTCATCCAACCATCCCCGATACCTTGGATACTAAGTACACTTGCGCGTGATATTTCACTTCAACCTCAAATAAATAATAGTGAATTAACCCCGTTGTCACATCTTAAAGTTAACACTCAAATCTAGCCTTCTTTGATAGTTAAATGAACTTTGATAATGGTTTCATCCCGACCATGGTTAAACACATATTACCCCGTATAACCAAGTAATTACCAAACTTCCATGAGGGAAATCCAAACAAACACCCAATCATGAAGTACACCTTTTATCTCTTCTTGAAGACGAAACCGTAGCACCAACATCAAATAAGATCCCGAATTACACTTTCCTTTCTCCAGGATGGTTCCATCATTATGGGATTTAACAATTATATGGTTTAAACCGAGAAATAGTTTCTTTCGCGGGATTTTACAAGACCAAGAATAAACCGTAAGAAAGATCCAGGAAATGCACTTTACAATTACCAGGATGTTTCCATTGTCACGGGATTTTACAAGTCTATGATTTAAACCGAGAAATAGTTTCTTTCGCGGGATTTTACAAAATCAAGACTAAACCGTAGACAATGTTAATTTCAACGTGTTATGACAACTTTGGTTTCGGTGAATGTCTGTTTTTAGGGGAACATGCAACGGTTCATCAACGGTTCATTATCCAGAATCAACAATATCATCAACCATCAGATAAACACTTTGGTAAACACATCATTCACGTATTTAGTCGGCTATTGCAGTGACCACATGAAGAAGTAAACCCGATATACCAAACTTGAACATGAAGTAGAATTCCCCAGATTTGCTACTTAAGATTGTACTAATCCTTGTGAAAAAGGAACGGTGTACCCAATGTACAAAACCTCTTGACGTATCCCCAACTGCGTGAGACACCGAAAGTGTAGCTACTTTGTGGCATAAGTGAGAAAGAATCATAGAAGTAACTAGATAGCCAAGTCTTTATCACATTCAATGAACACCCAAACAAGTCATCTTCGCGGAAGGGTAGAAAGAAAGAAGACGAAAATAAGTAAACGCGCCCAGAAAACCTCACTACAAATCCAAATGAGAAGCTTACTGTATAAACAAATTGACCTCATATTCAACTTTGTTTAAACATCAATTCAAGCCGTGACATAGTATTCTCTGTGAAAATGTATAAACCAAACCAAAGTATCAAACCGCGCCAGCACAACAAATCTCATCATCACACCAAATCTCATATAAATGATCCAATTTTGAGAAGCCCATCATCCAACATCCAAATCAAGCCATCACCCACCATACTCAAACACGGTCCAAGCCCATTTATCAATAACAAAACATATGATCCAATTACATTCCATTCGTTTTATACCCAATGTGAGACCCGATCCAAATCCACGAGGTCCATTACACTTCATATTCAAGACTAAAATTAACTTAATATGTTATCAAGAGCAATAACATCCGGCTTTGCTCCAAATCATTAGGCCCAATCCAAAGTACATAAAAAGATCGGATAGCATACTTTGAATACGCCCATCATAATCAAATCCGATCCATTATCGTAGGCCCACGCGATATCATTAAACCCAATCCGTTTAACACAAAAATACCCTTAGTATCCGATTGTGGCATAAAAACACACTTATCTCACTCATACCCTAAACTTTCTCACATATCAAACTCTAATCTCTCAAACTCTTTCATCCGCCTACTACATCTCAATCGAAAAGCATCATAACAAATCAAGACCTAACCAACCCCACTAAAGTATCACATCTCACGTATCACACACGTAGCCACGGGGATGGCGAGAGAGTTTTGTGACGACCACGGGATGGCAACGTGATGTGGTTTACGATTAAAGATAACACACATATAATCCACGGTAGGTTCATTTGAAGGATGTTAAATTTTGTTTTTCTCATTTAGTATTGAATAGGTCAATAACTTAATTAAAGAAGCGAGTATAACCATATTTTATGACTCACTTCTTTGTTTTTGGATATAAGCACAAGTAGAAAACCACCAATAGAATCGAGATCAAGTAACTATTGGTTTTGTTTTGATTGATCGAACAAAAGGCAAGTGGTGACAAGGTTGTTATCAATTTCATCTTATGTTTGAATATTGAACAAGTGAGCTAGCTTCAATAAATGATAACCGTCGATGATGGTTACTTATGTACATATGTGAGACCTTCAATAGCCTTGATGTGTCTTTGAGTAAGCGAAGGTGTAGTGAGATCAATTTTAAGTTCACTTATCAGTTTAGAATATGTGATGTGAAACAAGACACAAGAGATTATTTGCTATTGATAAATTGGATTTGTTGTTGTAGGATTAGGATAGATGTGGATTAGTGATTGTTAGCTGTCGTTTGTGTTGTTACATTTTACGCTAGGTTTCAAGGGGTACATGATTGTTAATACAAATAAGCCGTAAAAACGTTTATTTATATTTTACGATCTTCTAATATTTTGTCGATAACAAACGTAAAATCATTTTAACGAAACAAATAGGATACGTAAATGGTGTGAGTTAATAGTTTTCTAACACACTTACGTTTCACATAAAACACTAAAACAAGTATAAGTGATTTTATGATTTAGATACATATGTACAACAACTAGTGTTTACATATTGGGTTTGCATATACTTAAACTAAGTATACTAAAATGGGTAAAAACAAGTATATACTAAATGGGTAAAAACTAGCAAATGGTATTGACCCATAACCCATGGTTTTACATATACCACTTAACCAAGTTCATTGTATCCTTAAGATACATTGTATCTAGCAAGAAAACCATGGATCAACCCATAACCCATGACCCATGACCCATAACCAAAAATACCCATGGGCAAAGAGGAGCGTTCCACGGATCCCTGGCTTTGTGCTAGCCGGATCCCTTGTGGTTGGGATCCGTGGGATCAGGAACAAGATGAAATTTTCTCTATAAATAGAGAGCCATTTATTCCTTTCTATTCATCACTTTACACACATACTTCCCCCAGTATTATAACCCTCTAACCTCAGATCCAAGTGATCTATGTAGTTTGTCTTTTGTTTTTGTGTGATCTTCTAAGTTCCTCTTAAAGGTGAGATCAACACTTCTTGAAGACGCACAAGCTCAAGTCCATGAGTTGCCATGCTTCGTCATCATCAAGACAACTAAGGTTCTCTTGTTGATAGTTCTTCCTTTCTCCATAGATGTTGGGTTGAAGGCATTAGTGAAGAATGCCGAAAGTGTCAAGATGAAAAACATTAGTGAAAGGTGCTCATCATCCGTGTCAAAGCATTAGTGAAAAATGCTAAAGGTGTCAAGACGAAGGCATTAGTGAAGGGTTCCAAGCGTTGTGTCAAAGGCATTAGTGAAGGATGCCGAATAATCAAATCAAGTCGCATTTGGAAAGAATTCCTAGGTCGTATAATCGATGAGGTGCATCGTTATACATATAAGTATTTATTTATTTCCAAGGATGGTGATATCCTTGATGATGTTGTAACAAGGAGTGGATCTCCTTGATATTAGGTGTTGTGTTGTGAAGGGTAGTAGTTCCTCCATAGTAATGGAACTAGGTGCTTAGGCTAGTACCTAATAAAGGGTAGGCGACGTTGTGATAGGATTAGTTCTCCTTGGTGTGAAAGAACTATGTGGTTAGCCTAGCATAGGTATATAGGGTAGGCGACATTGTGTTAGGTGTGGTTCGCCTTGGTGCGAAAGAACTCGGTATTTAGCTTTGTACCGAAAAAAGGTTAAGCGGCGTTGTGAAGGCTTCTCGCCATAAGGATATTGGTGTATTAACTACGAAACTCGAGTAGGTGACTCGGGGAGTGGAGTAGGGCAAGGAAGGTGTCCTTGTAGCTGAACCACTATAAATACTTGTGTCGTGGTGATGTGCTTCTTACTCTTTATCTTTCATTACACGTTTATATATCTATCTATCAACGTCCAACATAAACAACCAAATAGATTGACATAAGTCGATCTAAATATTTAAAAGGAAGTTTTAAATTGGTAAAACTATTCAACCCCCCTTCTAGTTTTCCACAATTGGCATCAGAGCTTCGTTACCAAGTTTCTTAGAGTATGTGGTACTTTAAAAACTTGATACGATCCATGTATGTTTGAAAAATACAAAGAAGGATTATTTTTGTCATATTTCAAAAATCATTATATTGTTTATTGTTGGACAATGATAGAATGTTCTAACATTTTTTTAAGCATTATCTATACTTGGATTTGGAGTTACCAAGAAGATCATAAAGAATCTATCTAAATATTTCTTTTAAGCAAAATAATGTTTAGTATTCTTACAACATAAATCAAGTGTGGAAAACTAGAAGGGGGGTTGAATAGTTTTGCCGATTTTAAGTTGATTTCAAAACTTTTAGATTCGATATTATGTGAAATCGTTATGGATGTTGAGAACGTATAGATCTAATGATAATGCAAGCAAAAAGATAAAGTTAAGGGATAGAAATGACACAACCGATTTATAGTGGTTCGGCTACAAGGTCACCTTCCTTGCCCTACTCCACTCCCCCAGTCACCTACTCGAGAGTTCAAGCACTATGTCAACAAACTCCTTCACTTGGCGGAGAAGCCTTCATAGCGTTGCTTACACTTTTTCCGGTACAAAGCTAGATACGAGTCCGTAGCACGGTGGACCAAACCAACACAACTATTACACAACAAATATGTGAAATATCAAATACAAGATCTTCGCTACAGAAATCTTGCAGAGTGACAAATCAATCAAGGACCCCTTGCTTGGATGACTTGTAGAATGCTCGTGATCTTGCCTTATAGAAGGACCTATATGAGGATCACAAATAGAAAGAAAGAAGAACAACTCTCTAGATCAAGTGATCTATATGTTAGAAGAGAATGAGAGTGTATGAGAGATTTAGTAAGAAGAGGGTGAGTTAGAATGAAGAAATGGCTCTCTATTTATAGGCAAATTTCTCCTCTTTTCCACGGATCCCACGGATCCCTTCCACTTGGGATCCGCTAGTGTAATCCTAGGGATCCGTGGTACGCTCCTCTTTGCCCATGGGTTTTTGGTTATGGGTCATGGGTTATGGGTTGGTCCATGGGTTTTCTTTAGATTCAATGTATCTAAGTATACATTGTATCAAGTTTTCTTTGGTATGGGTTTAAGATCCATGGGTTATGGTTTTTACCCATCCTAATAAACTATTACAACAAATGCTTAATTATTACATTTTTGTATTTAAATAGCTATATGTAAATGCTTTACAAAAATAACATGTATCCTTATAAATTTACTTAAGATAACATTATATTTGTTATCAACAAAACACAAAGAGATCGCAAAAATATTAATAAACGGTTTTACGGTTTATTTGTATTAACAATCTCCCCCTTTTGTTGATGACAAAACATAATGTTATGATGAGTAAAACTTAAAATTAGATGTAAGTTTTGAAAGCCCCTAAGTTTTACTTCTTCTCCCCTTTTGTGAAACAAAAGTTAACCCTTGGAAGAAATAAACAAACTCCTAACTCCCCTTGGCGGTAGCTCCCCTTGTTTGGGGCGTCAAGAGAAGAAAAATAAAAATTCCTACAAAAAGAAAGGTTAGTAACATGCTTATATAATCTTGTGGTTGTCGAGAATCAAGATTAGGAGCCAAGGTATGTAAACAAGGCCTTGTAATAAAACAACAAATTGTAGTGGTATGTATGCCACTTACAAGCATGTAAAATAAGAACAAGACTTGTTCTTGAAAATGACTTCAAAAGAAAAATAATACTAAAGGTAGAAAATAGTAGTAGTGATTCCTTCCATGCTTGCATAAGGTTATGGATGGAGATTTTGATGAGTAATGGTATTGATGCGATCAAGGATGAGGTTGAGTATGAAACGCATTTCTTCCCTAACTTCTATTGCAATTTCCCTAGTGGATTGGCAATGTTCACAATGTAAATGATGTGGGTAATGAGTGCGGAAGTTTTTCGGGTTGTTTTGATTTGAATTATGCGGAAGTTGTGGTGGAAAAATAGGAAAATATGGATCAAATCGGAATGTTAATAAGTGGTGGTGGAAAGAACCTAGATGTTCTTGTAATGTGATGGGAGCTAATGGTGGTGATGTTTCAAGATCTTGAAAGATAGTATTTGGAGATGTGGGGGGTGTTGAAAAGAATAATTCTTTTTCTTTAGTTTGGTTAGATCTTGTTGGAGTCTTAAGGAGTTCCAAAAGAGTTATTTTAGGTGGTGATGAAGTTGGTGTACTTGTTGGTGATGAGGGTGGTGCTATAATGGAAGCATCTTGTGGTGAGTTATTTGTTGAGGATGAACCATTTGAGGTTGGTTTTGCTAAACAACAAGATCGGATACTAATCCGTTCGGATATCCTAGCATTTGATTGTGGTATTTTGGATGGTGGAAGTACAAAGGTTTGGATATCATGATTGTTTGTACTAGATGATTCTCCTAAAGGGTTTTTGGATGACATGATGAAGTGTGTTTGTGAGAAGGAGATGGAGTATGCAAGCATTTTGGGAGTTATATATATAGAAAAACAAAGCATTGTAATGAATGCTTGACCCAAAATGTGGATTAAAATCTAATGATTAGATATGAATTCAAGGCATGTGATCATGAGAACACAAGCATTAAAGAGCATACTCCAAAAATGAAACAAATGTGGATTTTTCATCCAAAGTGAAAAAATAGAAGTTGAAAACACTTGTTACGGATCCCACGGATCCTTCCCTTGAGGATCCGTCCAAGATAAAGGTGGGATCCGTGGATTCTGTGTTCAGTGACACAAAATTTTCCTTTTGGAAACATTTTTGCCTAGTGTGTGCCTATATGCAAACTATTTGGAGTTTCGGTTATCTCGACCCCTAAAAGGAATAGAAAATAAACTAGAAGTGTAAAAGCATCCTATTGAGATAACCCGAAAACACATATTTAGTACATGAGTACGTAATTTTATGTTATCAATGCTCCTAATTCATTGTTGCTTAAATGAATGTACCCGAAAACACATATTAGTTATGTGCCCCTTTAGCATTCAAAAGACATGAGATGCAATGAAAACGGGTTTTTACTTTGTATTAATAATAAAAAAGCGATTTGTCCTAGATGTGAGAAATTGCTTTTGTGAAATTGTCTGAGGAAGGTATCATCCTTTTAGAAAACATTGTGAAAGTAGGCTTAAAAAATAAGAAAATTATAAGTAAAAAACTCATCTTGGGTTTTGAAAATTCCCGTATTGTTTGTGAGTTGTGTGTGAAATAGAAATCCTAGACTCGGAAAGAAGAAGGCTAGTGTTTACATACCTTGTAGAGTCAATTAAATTACGACGTTTGTTCCATTAGACCAAGACCAAGGCGAAGTAGGTTGAATTGTTCCCGCTTCAACGGTTTGGTGAGGGCGTCGGCTATGTTGTCTTCGGATGCTACCTTCTCAATAGAGATGTTCCCCTTTTGAACATTGTCTCTTAGGAAGTGATGACGAATCTCTATATGCTTTGGGCGAGAATGCAATACGGATTCTTGCTTAGATCGATTGCACCTTTGTTGTCACATAGGATGGCTATGTTGCTTAGATGGATATCGTAGTCTACTAACGCTTGTTTCATCCATAGTGCTTGTTGGCATGCTTTTCCGGTGGAGACGTACTTCGGCGGTTGTTGATATTGCAAGTGCCGTTTGTTTCTTAGAAAACCATGATGTTAAACAACATCCCATAAAAGTACATACCCCACTTGTACTTTTTTATCAATCAACGTAATTGCATGGTCGAATCTGCATATACAATTGTTTCTACTCCGTGCCCTTAGGATACCATAATCCTAATTGTGTTGTACCCTTAATATATCTAAATATCCTTTTTACGGCTTCTAGGTGTGATATTTTGGGGTCTTCTTGAAACCTAGCACATAAGCAAACACTAAACATGATGTCCGGCCTACTTGCCGGAGGTAGAAGGCTACCTATCATGCCACGATATTTAGTATTATCTACGGATTCTCCGTCCTCATCTTTTGTGAGTTTGGTGTTGGATGACATTGGAGTCCTAATTGGTTTTGACTCTTCTAGACCGAATTTCTTTAACATCTCCTTGATGTATTTAGATTGATTAAAGAAGATACCATCTTCTACTTGTTTTATTTGTAGACCAAGAAAGAAACTAAGTTCTCCCATCATACTCATCTCGAACTCGTCATGCATGATTTTAGAGAAATCATCACACATGTCTTGACAAGTGGATCCGAATATAATATCATCTACATATATTTGTACTATGATTATATGTGACTCTCTTTTCTTAGTAAAAGTGTGTTGTCAACTAACCCCATGGTGTAGTTGTGTTTAACTAGAAATGACTTGAGTCTATCATACCAAGCTTTTGGAGCTTGTTTAAGACCATAAAGGGCTTTCTTTAATTTATACACATGTTTGGGTTTTTCAAAATCAATGAAGCCGGAGGTTGAGCTACATATACTTCTTCATTTATGAAACCATTTAGAAAAGTGCTTTTGACATCCATTTGATAAAGCTTTAGATCATTAGCACAAGCATAAACAAGAAGTATTCTTATAGACTCTAATCTAGCCACGGGAGCATAGGTCTCATCAAAGTCTATTCCTCTTGTTGGTTATACCCTTGAGCAACGAGTCTAGCCTTGTTCCTAGACACTACTCCGTTTGCATCTAATTTGTTTTATAAACCCATTTGGTTCCTATTATGGTTTGATTACTAGGTGGAGGGACAAGTGTCCAAACATCATTAGAAACAAATTGATTTAGTTCTTCTTGCATAGCCATTACCCAACTTTCATCTTTTATGGCTTCTTGTGTATTCTTAGGTTCTAAGGTTGAAGCGAAACAAAACAAGCTACTTTGGTTTTGAACTTGAGACCTTAATGTTCGTTCGTTTAGTTTTCCTATGACTTTATCTACGGGGTGATCTTTGGACTCTTTAATGTTTACTATTTCATCACTTAGAGGTTCTTCTTCTTCACTTATCTTTTTCTTTATTACTATGGCTTCACTTTCTATAATCTCGTCATCGACAAGAGGTGGAGAGGGTTTGGGTGGACTTTCATCAAATTTTATATTTAATGACTCTTCTACCTTCATTGTTTCTTTGTTTAATATGGCGTAAGCTTTGCTATTTGGCGAATAACCTAAAAGATACCTTCGGTTGATTTAGGATCAAATTTTGTAAGGTAATCTTTAGTGTTAAGAATAAAACATTTACTACCAAAGACTCTAAAATGATTTAACGTAGGCTTTTTGCCTTGAAGTAACTCATATGGAGTTTTTCCTAAGATTGGTCTAATCAAGATTCGATTGAGTATATACGTTGAAGTATCAACGGCATTACACCAAAATTTTTGAGGTATGGATTGTTCATTAAGCATGGTTCGACTCATTTCTTGTAGAGTTCTATTCTTTCTTTCTACTACCTCATTCGATTGTGGAGTGCGTGGAGCCGAGAAGTTGTGAGTAATACCATTAGCGTCACAAAAAGCTCGAATTGCACTTCATTATCGAATTTCCTACCATGATCCGTTCTAATAGACACTATGGGACTTCCTAGTTGTCTTTGGATCTTTTTGCTTAATATTTCAAAATAGTTAAAGGTTTCCGTTTTGTTCTTTAAAATTTTTGTCCATGTATACCTAGAGTAGTCATCCACTATTACCAAAGTGTAGTAGTTGCCTCCATAACTTTGGATAGCGGATGGACCAAATAAATCCATATGTAGTAATTCTAGACACCTAGTTCTGGACACCATGTTTTTAGCTTTATGACTGGAATGAACTTGTTTTCCTATATTACAAGCATCACAAAAATGATGTTCATATTTTAACTTAGGTAGATCTCTTACTAGATCTTTGGATGATAGCGATTGAAGAAGTCGCATGTTGGCGTGACCCAATCTTTGATGCCATAAGGTCAAAGTATCATCCATAGAGGTAAGACATAGTTTGTCTTTAGGTTCATTACGATTTTAATGACATAGACTCCATGTTTCCTAATTCCTCTTCCTATGGTTATGCCATTTTTAGTATCTTACTACCGGTTTTGGTAAAAGTACATTGCACTTTTTATCACATATTTGTCCTATACTTAAGAGATTAAAGTTTAGGTTTTCTACATGACACACATCGTTAATGGTTAGAGATTTGTTAGAAATCGTACTTTTACCGATGATTCTACTTTTGTTATTTCCAAACACCACATTACCTCCATTAATGGATTCATATGTGGAGAATAGATCCTATTCGGTCATGTGCCTTGTGCACCGCTATCCTTGACCCATTCATCGGGGTCTAGGTCGACCTTTAAGCACACCTAAAACAATAATAAACTCAAAAGTTTGGTCCCCATTTGTTCATGGGTCCATTAGTGTTAAACATTCCATTCATGTTAGACATGTATGGATAAGATGAGTATGCATTCCATGGAGCAAAGTTTTGAAAAGGAAAACCGTTTTGCATGTTTTGATTCCATCCCATTTGATTGTTACTTTTTGGGTAAGCTTATTAGGTCTCCTAAATAAATTAGGTTTTGAAAAAGATGGAGCTTTGTTTCTTGCCAAAGTAGGATTATATTTTGGAGGTGGTTGTCTAGTGGTGACATGATTTGGTTTCTTCCTATTAACTATGACAAACTCAGTTCTAGATGAAAAAGCTACATTATTGCTTCTTACAATGAGATCCACGGATCCCTTTTTCTACACTAGCGGTTCCTTTTTGGGGATCCGTGGGATCCGCCACAACGATGCTTGGTTTTCTAGTTCTTTAACAAATTTTGTTTCTTTACTTTCACTAGTTGATGGATCAAGTTGTTGACTACCTAGACCCTTTTGATTGTTACCAGTTTTAACGCTATCGAGTATTGTATCTAAAGTGTTAGTGCTCATTCTAGCAATTTTAGAATCTAAGTGATCCACTAGTGTTTGAAGTTGAGCATAAAGTTCACATTCACCACTTGCTATTTTACCTTCTCTAAACGTTTTAGTTTTGCTTTTAATTCTATGACTTCTTTATCTAAGCGTTTATTTTGACTCTTTAAAAGCTTGTTTTTGTTAACTAGTTTTAAGCTAATATTGCATAGTTTATCATATTCATTATGCAATGAGTCGTCATCAAGTGATGAGCTACTATAGTATTCATCACATACCTCGTCATTTGCCATGAGACAAATTTCTTCATCCTCCTCGTCGCTCATTCCCCACGTGCCGCTCACGAACGCCTTTTGATCATTCCGTTTGGGACACTTACTAATAAAGTGGTTTGGGTCCCCACATTTAAAGCAAGTACGATCATCCTTTGGCTTCTCGTCCTCTTTGCTTTTTCGAAAGCCTTTCTTATCATCATACGGTTGTTTGACGTATCTACCCTTTCTTCTAAAGAACTTTTAAAGTCCCTTACCGCCATAGCGTACTCTTCGTCGTCACTATTCGAAGATGAGTTCTCCTCATCGCTCGAAGCCTTTTTGGCTTTAAGGGCAAGAGATTTGTGTTTCTCTTTCACCTTTGAGGCTTTGGAATCTTTAGCAAGGACAAGCTCGTAGACTTTTAGGTTGCCTATGAGTTCATCGAGGGTGAGGATTGTTAAATCTTTTGACTCTTGATTGCGTCACCTTGGATCTCCACTTCGATGGAAGTGCCCTTAGATATCTCCTAACATGGTTACGGCTAGAAAAGATTCATCAAGTGCTTGTAAAGATGTAATAATAGTATTAAAGTTAGCAAATGAATGATCTATAGTTTCCTCATCCGATATTGAAAATTGTTCATATTGTTGAACAAATAAATCAATTTTATTATTTTTAACTTGTTGGTTGCCTTGATGAGTTACAACTAAAGAATTCCAAATTTCTTTAGAGGTTTTAAGCATAGAAATTCTTTCGAATTCCTTTTTGGTAAAGCATTATATAAAACCATTTTTGCTTCACTATTTTTAGAAAGCTTTTTATTTCATCATTTAGTTTATCATGAGGTATGTGAACTAAATTTCCTTTATCATCATTTGAGGTAGCCTCAAAATCACCTTCAACAATAATGTACCAAAGATCAATATCTTTAGACTTCACATATGTTTCGAATCTATTTTTCCAATATATAAAACCATTAGTTTCAAGTAGTGGTGGTCGTTGCATAGATTGCCCTTCCTTATAATTTTCAGAACCCATAGTGATCGAAAAGTTTTTAAAATACAATTTTATTTTAAAACTTTTATAAACTTAGCTCTTGATGCCAATTGTGGAAAACTAGAAGGGGGTTGAATAGTTTTGCCGATTTTAAGTTGATCTCAAAAACTTTAGATTCGATATTATGTGAAATCGTATGGATGTTGAGAACGTATAGATCTAATGATAATGCAAGCAAATAGATAAAGTTAAGGGATAGAAATGACACAACCGATTTATAGTGGTTCGGCTACAAGGTCACCTTCCTTGCCCTACTCCACTCCCGAGTCACCTACTCGAGAGTTCAAGCACTATGTCAACAAACTCCTTCACTTGGCGGAGAAGCCTTCACAACGTTGCTTACACTTTTTCCGGTACAAAGCTAGATAACGAGTCCGTAGCACGGTGGACCAAACCAACACAACTATTACACAACAAATATGTGAATTATCAAATACAAGATCTTACTCTGAAATCTTGCGGGTGACAAATCAATCAAGGACCCCTTGCTTGGATGACTTGTAGAATGCTCGTGATCTTGCCTTAGAGAAGGACCTATATGAGGATCACAAATAGAAAGAAATAAGAACAACTCTCTAGATCAAGTGATCTATATGTTAGAAGAGAATGAGAGTGTATGAGAGATTTAGTAAGAAGAGGGGTGAGTTAGAATGAAGAAATGGCTCTCTATTTATAGGCAAATTTCTCCTCTGTTCCACGGATCCCTTCCACTTGGGATCCGGCTAGTGTAATCCTAGGGATCCGTGGTACGCTCCTCTTTGCCCATGGGTTTTTTGGTTATGGGTCATGGGTTATGGGTTGGTCCATGGGTTTCTCTAGATTCAATGTATCTAAGTATACATTGTATCAAGTTTTCTTTGGTATGGGTTTAAGATCCATGGGTTATGGTCCATGGGTTATAGTTTTTACCCATCCTAATAAACTATTACAACAAATGCTTAATTATTACATTTTTGTATTTAAATGGCTATATGTAAATGCTTTACAAAAATAACATGTATCCTTATAATTTGACTTAAGATAACATTACATTTGTTATCAACAAAACACAAAGAGATCGCAAAATATTAATAAACGTTTTTACGGTTTATTTGTATTAACATGAAGATTCCAAGAAGATCACAAAACATCTAAATACTTATTTTCTTACAAAGAATATTTAGCAAATGTATGATCTTTGATTACTTACCTTTATTGTTATTATTAAAATCTTAGTTGCATGATTTATTAGTAATTGTTCTAGTAGTTATTCATATTATAGTCATCATCTAAATAGTATTCTTCGACTTATTTGTATAGACTACATTACCAACTTGTAATAATGATATCTTGGTTATTCGATAACCTCAATCATTATTCATCACAAAGGATTTATTGACACTTCATCTATGTCAATAAATATCCGTGTGAAACTTCTTATATTATGATAAAATAGGATTTTATTATAATATTTCAAAAGCTTCCCAAGAATTATGACTAATTCTTAAAAAGGGAACCTCGTCTAATATAAATAGTACTTAATCTTCAAAACCTCAAACCACAAGTTTTAGAACCTTAACATCAAAACACTAGGCGTTTTAGAACTCCCAAACCAAAGTTATCAAGGAATGCTTGAGCTGACTTTTGCTGTCATGCCGGATCCCTTCGTTTATACTAGCTGGATCCCAAATGAGAGGGATCCACGGGATCCATGCAGCGAGAAGTACATATAAGCTAAAAATGATCACTGTGGATGTTCCACAATTATACTCACCTCAAAGACTCACGAACAAGAACTCAGTCTGTTCATAGGAGCAAATTGATCATTCTTCTCAAGCTTAACAATCACTTGTGTAAGTATAATCTTCACTATATTGTTAATTTAATTCCTTGATTCTTAGAATTACAATTTCTTCATCTTTAAGAGTTGGGTTCAAATGGGTCTATCATAATTTGTCACCACATTGTTTTCTAAGATAATCTAAATCAAAGAATTAACATTGTTAATACAAATTAAACACATTTTTTGAACTCAACAAAGATGATGAGAGCAAAATTGTGATCAAACCCTCTAGGTTACTATTCACAATTAACACCACATTGTGGTTGTATTTTTTAGGAACAATCATGCCAAGCAACAAGCAACAAGATTACCAAGACACCGCTTACTACATACCCATGTACCATAGGAAAGATGTTTTAAGTCCGGACGATAGAAAAGCCTTTAAGTTGCTTGAAAGGAGACTCTTTCATGAAGGTAGAGTTGTTGATCCATCATTTCTTGCAAATACCGACATAAGGGAAGTTTTTGCAACTATTGGGTTTGATTGTTTATTGGATATAAACGAGAAAATTTGCCCGGTCTTTGTGCTTGAGTTTAACAAGACAATGGGTATAATTAGAAATGATGATGGGTCCATCTCAATTGAATTCACCATCAATGAGCAAGAGTTCAATCTTTCGCTCATAGAGTTTGGAAGAATTATAGGGGTTCCATATCAAGGCGTTTTTATGTACTCAAATGAATGGTCTTTGGAACAACTACACACAATGGTTGATCATCATGATATTTACAACACTTTGATCCCGGAAGCAACCACGGTGAGGACACCAGGTGTTCATGCCAAAACATCACCGCCAAGAGTTACAAGGAAGTCAAAAGTGATCTATAGGGATCCTTTTCAAATGGAGCTTTCAGAAATGTATGGATTGTATAGGAAATGGGAAGATGTGATAAGAGAAAATGTGGTGTGCCTAGTAGGAAACAAGGACCACCCCAACGCATGTCTAAGCTTCATGATCTATTGCCTAGTGACCAATACTCGGTTTAACCTTGCCTACTACATGGTCAAGAGAATGGCAAGTGTAAGAAGCATGGACAAGATGGTGCTTCCGTATGCAATGCTTCTAACCCATCTTGCCAAATTCATCTTTGCATTAGACCATTCTCCACAATCCTTTTATCATAGCTTTTGCAATAAGGTTATGGTACCATTAACCGAGGATAGAACAACAAGGTTTATGGTGGAAGGCAAGAGGCCACACCCACCCACGGATTCCTCGGACGAAAGGGAGAGGCAAGGAGAAGATGAAGGGAGTAGTAGCAACCCACTCGAAAATATCGATCTTGACCCCTTGGACTACATTAACCAATTGCCAAACATCCCTAATGAATCACCCGAATGGCAACAAACCAAGGGAATCTTCAAATGCTTCACCAATTTCTTGAGGAAGAAGAAGTGAAGATAGTTTGATAAAGAGTGGAGGACGGGTGAAGAAGTGAAGGAGGAGAAGAAAGGTAAGGTCTTAGGACTCAAATGTATGATGAACAATTTCAAACAATGGTTTGTAAACACTTTAAAATATGCTCGTAGTATGTAGGTATTGCCATATCTTGGCACTAAACAATCCTAACTTAGGTATTTAGAAAATGAGATTTTACGACCCCTTAAGTGGTCGTCGTCACTCATTCTAGGAATTTTAGCTCTTCCTACTTTGATATACATTATATTAGTTGTGTTATTGCATTTAGTCCCCATAGAAACAACTAGGAAAAGCATTTACTATAAAGTGTAAAGTTGCACATTTCCAAAGCTCTCGATCTGCAGTTGGCGGATCCCAGCTTTTGAACTAGGGATCCCTCCCATAAGGGAACCGGGATCCGTGGCATCGATATGCAATGATTTGGCTACATCAAAATAGTCTATTAGATCACCTCAAACAATTCAAACATAAGATACTAGAGCCAACTAAGTCTTCCTCAAATAGTTGAAAATCTCACTCTCATCCATGGCTTATCTAGGATATATTTTCGAAATATTTTTTATTTATCAACTAGTCAAAACTCACCATAATTCCGCTCCAACACTCACACATTATCTATCACGTTTGATAGCACTTAGTTAGGTATATCTTTCAATTTTTAGCAAATTGATCTCAATCACCTTTGACTCAAAATTAGGCTCAAAAATTAGTTTTTTATTTCTTTTTATTTTTAAAGATTTTAGTAAATTCCTCTTAGGACATCATCTGACTTTTAGGAATTGTTATCACCATTTCTCCACATCAAATTAAATAGAATCCTTGTCAAACATATAATTAGACTACCCAAGGTCAATTTTCTTGGCCAAAACCATCATTAAGCACCATTACTTGTTATGGTTGAGGATTTAAGATATCCAACAGCTAAAGACTTCAAAATTAAGTCAAAACCTCGAAATCCATTAATAATAAACCTTACAAAAGCACAATGATTTCACCTAAACCTCTTCGATAGCCGATCCCTGGTCTTTAACCAGGATCCTGCGAGAGGGATCCGCGGGGATCCGTAGATGCAGAAAGCATAAATCAGCTTTTATATTCAAATTCAAGTTACCTTTTGGTTCTCTAACCAATTTTAGCATACATTAATTGTCTTCCTAGAGCTGATCAAAACCTCAAGAGCATGCTTAGTCTTCTAAGTGGCCAAGAATTTAATTTCCTAATTCAAATTATTCTTTATAAACCAAACAACCTTAGGTTTAAGGCACCATCCTCAATTCTTTTTCAAAAATCAGCAATTAGAAGCTCACATTAGCATCATCATCACCATGACTAAGGCTCTTAGCAACAACTCCTCAACCTTAGGATCATCCAAAAGAAAGGGTCAAATGATCCATGAAACTTCTTCCACCAAAACATCTACTCATTAGATCATTCACCACCAAGAACCTCCCATTCACCAACCTTTTCATTGAATAGGGAACCACCTACAACACCAACTAGCCCATCATAGGAGACAAGGAACAACCTTGATCATATGGAAGAAGTTCCATTACCACCCTCATTTTTAGAACCTCTTCCTACTTCTCAAAATGAAGACCCACAATCACACATAGAGCCTCCTCAAAATATCCATTTCCCTCTGGGTCCAAACCAAGACAATAATTGTCCAAATTTTCCAAACACTCAAGGACTTGTTCAAGAAGCACGAAATGAGATACATTTCATGTTTAATCATCTTCTTGCAAAGTTGGATCAAATCAACAAGTCCACTCATCCCTAGACTCAAGCACATTGTAGCATTTTAAGTCTAGTAACTAGTTAGTATTTAGTGTTGGGATACGAAAGCTAAAGTAATCTTGAATAGTTAAAGTGTCTTGAAGAAAAGACAAAGTCTGGAAAAGTCAAAGAGTCAAAGTCTTGCTAAAGAGGAAGTCAAAGTGCTAAGAAGTCAAAGTACAACAAGGCTAAAAGAACTGTTATATTCTTTTATGGAAAGTCTTGTAATTCTAGAATATTCTTTATTAGATTACTTGTCGTATAAGGATACAAATTGTAAATCGTTTAGGGTTATCCTTGAGCCTATAAAAGGACCCCTAGATTGATATCATACGTACGTGACATTATTAGAGTTTTAGAGAGAAGTTCGATATTATTAGAGTTGTTAAAGAGTTTGCATAATAAGCAGAGTTAGAGTTATTAATAAAATCGTTCTAAGTTAAAGTTATTCTTCTTAGCTTTGTTAAGTAAATTCCGCATACTTAATATAGTTTGCTCAGTGTTTCTTTGTTAATAACTTAGGATTTATCCGAGGTCATTAAACCTTAAAAAAGCTATTTAAGTTAGTTTGGTTAGAGTACATCGATCCAACAAGTGGTATCTGAGCTTGTGTGGAAACTCTGACTAGGAAGAAACCTAAAACTTTACTACAACAAAACCTAAAGATGTCGAAAGTCGTTCCACCACCATCAATCACCTCACTCGAATTCAAATCATCAAGAAGGAGAATATGACCTATGGTGTATGAAGATGAGGCGATACATTGCCATTGGCACCATGCACTATGGAATGTAATTGTCAATGGTAATGAAGTAGTTCCAGAACCTGTGGAGATTGATGGACAACCTAAACCACCCAAACCAGTCTTACCAGCACTACCATAAGGAATCAAGAGAAGGCTCTAACATACTCTTATGCTATACCGATGGACATCTCGAAGTTTCTTGATGCTAAAGATGCAAAGCGCTTATGGGCGCCTCAAGACAAGATTTGGAGGAATGAAGCTTCTAAGAAGATGCAATGAATCTTTGAAGCAACAATTTGAAACTTTCACTTTGTTGGTGAAAAGAGAGTCTTGATGCGCTTATGATAGAATTTCAAAATCTCCTCAATATGTTGGAGTTATACATGGCGTAAGTCTCTTGAAGATGCAATCTGAAGTTCTTAAGGAGTTTGCCATCCACATGGCATGTGATTGCTACTATGATCGGAGGTCAAAATGGATTGGACACCATGGATTTTGATGATCTCTACAATCATCTGAAGGTGTATGAGCATGAGATGAATGGCCAATCAAGCTCAAAATCTCACAGTATTGATTTTGTGTCATCTGAAAAGAAGGGCAATACTTCCACCAAAAGTACTGTTTCTCCTCCTCAAAGTATTGCTCAAAGTAACTGCTTTGTTTACACCCCACCGTTTGTGCTCAACAAGCCCCACCAACTACTACCATGCACTCAGAAGAAGTTGTATGCTCTTTCTTTGCACAACAAGCTTATTTACCTGTAACTTATGAAGAAGATCTCTCACAGATTGAAGAGGATGCTTTAGAAGAAATTGATATCCGGTGGCAAGTTGCAATGATCACTGCAAGGATCAAGAAGTTTATGAAAGAAAACAGGAAAGAACATTGACTTCAAACCAAAACAGGGAATCACTTTTGACAAATCCAAAATTGGATGCTTCAATTGTCAAAAGGCTGGACACTTTGCAAGGGAGTGCAGGTTTGCTAAGTATCAAGCAAACAAGATAATTGAGAAACCAAAGCTGGAGCTTAAAGAAATTCCTATTACGGAAACAAAAGCCTTGGTTGCTCAAGAAAGTTTATCGAGAGGTTGACCGGAGTCTTTGAGTTTGATGATGAACCGTCACCTATTGTATGCAAACTTGATGGAAGAAGCGGTTGAAGATTCAAGATAAAAGAATTGGACTGGAGCACCTTTGATGAGGAATTTGATCATCTTTGCTTTGGAATCCTGGAGATGGTTTTGGAGGATTCGATTGGAGCATGGAGAGTGAAGTCGATCGTTCTACTTGCAATGGTGGCTACTTCATCAAGTTCACCCCTATCTCTGAGGTATGCTCAAATTGTCATGATTTTTATCAAAAATTACTTGGCCGTTATGTGATTGAAAGAGATAATTGTGTTAGGGCTAGATGCGAGGTAGCGGTGTTATCAAATAACCTTAGAATTTATGGAAGCCAAAATATTAGCACATGAAAATAATGAAGTGGCTTGGGCTGAAAAGTATGAACAACAGGACTATCAGTTAAAACTAAGTGAATGGAAATTAAACTGTAAAATTTCTGAAATAGAGAAACTGACTAAGGAAAGAGATGATTTGTTAGCTAAGTTTGATGCTTGGGGTGAATCAATCATTACATGTTACTTATGTTCAAAAACATAGAAGAGCTTACATTAAAACTGGCTTAGGTTTTGGTATGGACTTTGATAACATAGAAGAA
Organism: Chrysanthemum makinoi; assembly: GCA_910596185.1. Taxonomy (NCBI): domain Eukaryota; kingdom Viridiplantae; phylum Streptophyta; class Magnoliopsida; order Asterales; family Asteraceae; genus Chrysanthemum; species Chrysanthemum makinoi. Next base: position 126,856,653 of record OU343216.1, on the reverse strand, counting down.
AATCAATCTGGTGATGACCTAGAGGATATAACCACTAGTGATGATGAACTCATTAATTATGTAGACACATCTAGTAATGAGGATTCAATTAGTGAAACACCTCATGAGTATAAGAAGGACAATGGTTATCATGCAGTTCCCCATCCCACTGAATTCATCAACCCCCTAGGTGCGATGTTTCTCGCTTTGGAGTAGACATTTCCTAGAGTTTAGGAAAAAGCTAGTTGGTCAATCTAGGTCTGAACCCCAAAAGAAACTGTGAAAACAATGTTCAAAGTCAAGCGGTACCTTCAACTTAAAGTATCTTGCTCCACAAGCAAGATCTTCAGGGAAAACCTTTTCAAAAAAAGATTGCTAAACCTTTTTTGGGATAACTGTGTGGAAAACTAGAAGGGGGGGTTGAATAGTTTTACCAATTAAAACTTCCTTTTAATTGTTTAGATCGACTTATGTCAATCTATTTGGATGTGTGTGTTGGATGTTGATAAACAAGCATGTAAAGATAAGTAATGAAAAGATTAGAGTAAGAAGCACAAAACCACAACGCAAGTATTTATAGTGGTTTGGCTACAAGGTCACCTTCCTTGCCCTACTCCACTCCCCGAGTCACCTACTCGAGAGTTCGTAATCACTACACCAATCTCCTTATGGCGGAGAAGCCTTCACAACGTCACTTAATCTTTTTCCGGTACAAAGCTAAATACGAAGTTCTTTCACACCAAGGCGAACCACACCTAACACAACGTCGCCTACCCTTTATACGGTTCTAGGCTAACCACCGAGTTCTTTCACACCTTAGGTGAACTACACCTTCACAACGTCGTCTACCCTTTATTAGGTACTAGGCTAAGTACCTAGTTCTTTCACACCTTAGGTGAACTACACCTTCACAACGTCGCCACCCTTTATTAGGTACTAGGCTAAGCACCTAGTTCCATTGCAATGGAGGAACTACTACCACACTACACCAACGACTAATCCCAAAGGAGATCTACTCCTTTACAACATCATCAAGGATATCAATATCCTTGATCTAATACTAGTCTATCTTGTACACGAAACACACCATATCGAATGTACATCTAAGGCACCTTTCACTAATGCCTTTGACTAGATCTACAAGACACCTTTCACTAATGTCTTGTGTCTTCACTTCTAAGCACCTTTCACTAATGCTTCTTTGTCTTGACTTCTAAGCACCTTTCACTAATGCTTCTTAGTCTTGACTTCCAAGCACCTACCACAAGTGCTTTATCCTATAGACGATAGATACCCTTCACTAATATCTTCGTCTTGACTCTTAAGACATCTTTCACTAATGTCTTCAACACTACACTTCTTTGAAGAAATAAGGGAATCATCAACAAGAAGACTTCAGTAGCTTTGATGATGAGGAAGCATGGCAACTCATGGACTTGAGCTTGCTCGACTTCAAAGGTGGTGATCTTGCCTTTAAGAGGAACCTAAAAGATCACAAAAAACAAAACTACAAACATAGATCTCTTGGATCTGAGGTTAGTGAGATTTAACCTGTGGGAGAAAGTATATTGAAAGGGGGGTTGAGAAACAATGAAGAAATGGCTCACTATTTATAGAGGAAAATCCTATCCTGTTCTGGATCCCACGGATCCCTACCACAAGGATCCGCTAGCACAAAGCTAGGGATCCGTGGTCCGCTTCCTCTTGCCCATGGGTATTTTTGGTTATGGGTCATGGGTCATGGGTTATGGGTTGATCCATGGTTTTCTTTCTAGATACAATGAACTTGGTTAAGTGGTATATATAAAACCATGGGTTGTGGGTCAAAACCATTTGCTAGTATTTTACCCATTTAGTATACACTTAGTTTTTACCCATTTTAGTATACTTAGTTTAAGTATATGTTTAACCCAATATGTAAACACTAGTTTGTTGTACATATGTATCTAAATCATAAAATCACTTATACTTGTTTTAGTGTTTTATGTGAAAGCGTAAGTGTGTTAGAAAACTATTAACTCAAACTATTTACGTATTTTATTTGTTTCGTTAATATGATTTTACTTTTGTTATCGACAAAACATTAGAAGATCGGAAAATATAAATAAACGTTTTTACGGCTTATTTGTATTAACAATCTCCCCTTTTTTTGATGACAAAACATAAAATTATTTTAAGGAAAAAGCTAAAATTGTGAAAAATTTGAATTTGTAGTTTTACTTTTTCTCCCTTTTGTCGAAAACAAAAGTGTTTGAAGAAGGTAACACATTGTTTTTAAGAAAACATGTGAAAGAATTAAAAGTAAAAAGAGATAGAGAGAAAATAACGGGAAAGGATCTCGTCTTTTACTCCCCTTGACGAGTCCATCCCTATGTAAAGGCGTCAAGTAAATGATACTAATCTAGTTTGTTTTCAAAGATATCGCCTACTGAGATGAATGTGCTCCCCTTGATGATTGCAATTGTTGCAAAGGGATGTCACGAAATGTAAACCTAGTATTGCAAGTAATTTGTAATGTATTGCTTTGACATAAAGCTCCCCTAGCTTTATGATGTCAAAGTCTTCATATGTAAATTGAATAACTACAAAACAAAGGTTAGAAATCAAGTATAATTCACAATTTCCTGCAAATGTGATTCAAGTTAGTAGAAAGAAGGCTTTCTGTCTCACGGATCTCACGGTTCCCTCCTAGTAGGATCCGCCTAGGCAACTGAGGATCCGCCCCTGGCCTGATGAATAAAGTCAGGAAAGATTGGTATAACAAGAAATGTTAATACTAAAAAGAGATATGGATTATTAGTATACTCACATACTGTAAATATAGCAAGTAGCATGTAATTCCATTTAATAAACAAGAGTTATGATATACATGACTCGAAAACAAGACAATAGACAATACATGACTAGGAATTTCTAGATTCCCTAACGCTTGAAGCTAAGACACCACTATAATCTTCTAGCTCAAGTTTTGTTTAGGTTTAATCTCGCCGAAACGTTCGAGGAGATGATAGAACATGAAACGTTGGTCTTCTCGCACTTCATGTATCAAACTTTCAACATGTTGACAATGATAGCAATCTTTGTCATGGCTAGGTAGTGGTGGTGGATGAAATGAAATGAGTTGATTCGAAGGATCAAGTGAAGCGGCTTGTGGAGCTTCAAACGATGGAGGGATTGGTGGAGGTGCATTTAAGAATGACTCAACCAAGAATGATGGTGGTGGTAGAGAGGTGTCAACTTCCATATGGTCGGGTGGTTGAATTTGATGATTTGTCATAATCCAAATGGGATTATATGATGGAAACGCCGAGAAGGAAGCCCGAGCAAGTGTTGACTCAACACCTTGATTTTGAACCATTATTCCTCCTAATGAGGAAAATGTTGTCGGTGGAAGCGATGAGACGGCCTAGGAGGCAAGTCCTCTAAATTGTAGAGGTGTGGTGATGATAGTGGGGATGTAAATGAAATAGCTCTAGGAACCAATGGTGATGGTTTGGTGGAGATGATATTGTTTGGCCTAGGAGGTATGGTGGTGTTTGGGAAAGGTAGTTTTGTGGGTACTAACCTTTTAGAAATTGGTTTGATTGGATGATGAAGGATTCTATCATTTGTTGGCTTGACCGGAGATGATTCGGTTTAGGAAATTTCGTGTATAACACGAGCTCTTTTCATGGGTGGTTCTTTGGTGGATAAGTTACTACTTGGGGTTTTCCTCATGATGAGATGATTTTAAGAGTTTGCAAGAGCTGAAAGTTGGGATGAAAGTGATGACTATGGAGGTCCTAATAAGGTGGTTTATAAACTAAGAGATTTGGCAAGTGCATTTAAGCTCTAAGCCACTAGGATTCATTGGAATGTGATGATTGACATGCACAAGAGTTAACTTCAGAGGTTGTAATACGATCTAGGAACTCATTTAAGATGAGATGGAGTGTTTGAGTTAGGAAGATGAGTTGAAATGATTGCTTTAGCAAGATTTGACCTATAATGTCATACGGATCCCACGTTCCTCCTCCTCAGAAGGATCCGCCTAGGCTAATCCTAGGGATCCGCCTCTCTCGCCAGCCTATGAAAGATTGGAAATGATGTTTCTAAGATCTAAGACCTATATCATCTTGAGTGTTTCAGTTCTCCTAAGTGTTTTAAATGAAGGGATGCTTGAGTACTTGAAGGTAATGAATGATGTAGCTAATGATTGTCTTTTGTGGAAGGATTTAGAACTTTCAAGAGTACCAATGGATGAACAAGGATGACACTAAAGATTTAGAATGTCAATTGAAGCTAGATGATCCTAGAGATCAGGTTGTGTCTTAGGATAGTGTTTTGGAAAATATCCTAGAAGCTTTAAGATGAGAAAACTAGATTTTGATCAAATTTGATCAATTTGGAGGTGAGGATGATTTATGATCAATTTTGCCATAATTGAAAGATTTCTAAGACTAGATGTGAGGGATCAAGTAGAGAATAAGGTGTGAGTTTAAGAGCGGAAGAGTAATGGATTAAAACGAAACGGTAGATCTACAAGCTCTTTTAGAGTGTAACCTCGGTGAGTTATGTATGAATGGGAAAGATTAACCTATCTTGATAAGGACTTAATTTGCCTTAAGACACTATGTTTAGCTTAGTGTAAGGTGTTCTAAGAATGTCTTTGAAATACAATGCTTGTAATTGCATTTTCTGCTCGACGGATCCCACGGTTCCCTAAGAGTAGTGGATCCGCCTATCACGCTCGCCAAGCAGACCTTTACTAAAGGTATGCAATGATCTTGACAATGCATTATATCTCAAGGATAGTCTAAAGAGAGTTCTAAATACTAAGATATCAAATGTTTTATTTCATGAAGGAAATTGGATTACATTGATAAAGCACGAGTACAATAGATTTGATCCTATTTTGAAATATTATTAGTTTCCTTGAGTGTTCTCGCTAGGAGGATCATTAAGTGATTGATGAGTGTTGGTGGAGTCAAGAATGAAGAAAGTCTTCATGAGGGATATGTTTAGCGGTTCCATCATTTTGTTCACAAGTACATACAACGGACTTTGAAATTGAGGATGGAAGTGCATAACATTATGATAGAGGCGTGTCAAGAACATTCCATAAGGGATGAGTTTATTCTTGGAGCCTTTGAAGATTTGCAATTTCCTAAGTAAGAAGTAGGCGAGATTGTATGGTTGTTGTGTTAGCAAACAATACAACATGTGAGCACAACAAGCGGGAAGGATTTCTCGATTTCCCTAAGACTCCAAACATTTTCACGTAGGATGAGTGCAAGAGGCTTGTACTCCTCTCGGATATCCCTTGTAAAGATAATGTTTGGATCGGAGTAATATGGTCGAGGTTTGCATATTATGCGATTTAAATCTTCCTGAGAGGGTATGTGTGAACAATATGGACTATTTTCTTCACGAAAGTTGAAGAGAGAATCAAGAGACCAATCTTCTATGAAGGCACATTGTCCATGATTTGGAATCCTGAGGATGTGAGCAAAATGCCCAAGGGTTAGAGTGAACTTTTGGTTTTTGATATAAAACCAAAGAGATAGAGAGCTATCCTCGTTCTAACGAAGTTCGACTTGACGGAAGAATTCCATTATGAACCTTGGACATATTTTCTCATTGATTTCAAGAAGACATTCTAGTCCTATGGCTCGAAGGAGGTATTGATACCTTCTTCGAATTGTAGAGAGGTGTCTACAATACGCCCTTCGTGGAAGTGACGGTTTTCGAGATTATTGAACCCACGGACATGATTGCCAGTGTTGGGTTCGGAGAGATGTTCGAGTGTAGACGCTTAGTGAGTGAAAAATCAAACTCATATTCATGCTTCATAGTTGAACCTATAGAAATGACAAGTTAATAAAAGGAAATGTTTGTGGTCAACGTATGTTAATCTAATGTTTTTACTAGATTTTTATTAACAATGGTTTTTAATAGGAAATACACTTAACTCACTTATGGTTTTGACATACAAGTGGAGTATTACTCTTAGACTAAAAGAGGTTTTTGATTTGTATGAAAACTGCTTTTCCAAGAGGACGGATCCCACGTTCCTTTTCAAAAGGGATCCGGCAAGTATAACTTCCGGGATCCGTAGATGCGTAATTAAAGAACCGTGATTATATGAAACTCATAGATTTTTGAATCTCATAATTTTATACCAAGATATATGTTTTAACCTACATTTTCTTTTAGCATGCATACATGACTTCTAATGTATAAAACATATAGATAAAAATAAGTGACAAACACATTATGATAACAACAACCTAGATAAACTAGATTATTAATAATATTGCATTTCAATACTAAAGATGATACAAAGGATTGGGTATATGATCCCAATATAGATTAACAACACAAAGTAAATGTCTCCGTATGTGAACTTCAACATAGGGAACACAAGTGCGATGAGTGTTATGGCGATGAGCACGAAAAGCGATGTAAACCATGTTGAAGACGGATATTTCTTGGTTTCGTTGAGATGGGTGAGGAGAAAGATGAAATTTTTGAATGAGGGAAGATTTTTGAAATTGGAAGATTTTGAAAAAGTGAGGATTTGGTAGAATGGCCGACGGTGGGGTTTTATAGGGAAGGAGGAATTTTTGAAATTCGTGTTTTGTTTTATTATTGCATTTAAAAGAAACAAAACATAAGTTTTATATACCACTGTGACAATCCGTACTTTCAGGTCATTTCTCGACACGATTCATGTCTCATTATTTCAACAATTTTAGTAAACTTGGTTTACTTGTTTCAAATTCGCGTAACCTTGGAGGTTTAGCGGCGAATTCATGATCATGACATCACGTACATTTCATATGGACTATGATTAGTCTACATTTCATGGACATCATTTGCATCTCATTATTTCATTCACGACATTTCATTTCATATTTTACGTGTAATTTTTATATTTAATAATCTTTATCGCGTGAGTTTTTATTTTAATATTTAACCCGTTACTTTCAAAAATGATCCCGAGGTATTTTTAAACTTACATTTAGTTCATAAAAACTATATTTTTAGTTTTCCTAGTGTTTCAAATTTATTTGGTACTTAAATCGTAAAAGTTTAATTATTACGCTTTTCTTTAAAAATTGTACGATAATTATTTTATCACTCAAATTTCACAAGGAAAGTATTTTTACAATTTTATTATCTCATTACATTCTATTTTGACCTATTAAAAACTTACTTGTACATCTCTACACAAATTCTTACACTTTTCTTTGCAAATAATACAAGTCTTACATATATATTTATACAAGTAACAATTTAAAAAAAAAATATTTTGAGGGACAACCCTCCCTAAAACCGCCAAGGGGAGGGGTGACAATTAATATGGAATGGTTTGTGTTTTTCTCATAATTCACTTCACCTCAAAAGTCTTACTCAAATATTCTCATCCATTTCAATCTCAAGATCAAAGTGTTAAGAAAAATATTTCCTCTCTTCTTCTTGGCTTCTCAAAACCGGTCACCATATCAAAGAGCAAGGGATCAAGATTTTTGCAAGCTCAAGTCATTTACAACCTAGTATATACTCTTTTTATGGTTTTGAAATAAAAACCAAGGGTATTTAAGTTTATTCCTTGTTATTTACACCTCATCACTATTGCTAGT
>OU343216.1:126829678-126848949 GCA_910596185.1 Chrysanthemum makinoi | reverse complement strand
TTTTCCATTTTGGCTATTTTTAAGGTAATTTGTTATTGTTGACATTTAGCTGCAAAAGTTGGAGTCTTTTATGCATAGTTTTGTAGTCATTTATTTTTCAAGACTTTGAGCAAATCAGTCAAGATTTTGGTGTTTTAGATAATTTTAAGGTAAACCCATTTTAATTTGCTTATTTTTAGAATGATATGTTGGTTTATGTGACATTTTAGTTGCAAAATTAAGTCTTGTTTGCACTGTTTTTTTCTTTAAATTTCCAACAAACCCATATATTTTTTCAAGATTTTGGGTTTTAGATAATTTGAGGAGAAACCCATTTCATTTTGGTAATTTTTAAGGTGATTTGTTGGTTTATTTGAAAATTTTAGTGGTATAAATTAAGTCTTTTTTGTTGGCAATGTTTTGTAGGGTTTGAAGAAGATGTCACAAATGATGGAGAAAATGTGATGGGAAGTCAAAGATGGAAGATTATGAAGTTATTGAGCAGATTGGTAGAGGTGCTTTTGGTGCTTGTTCTTCATAAGATTGAAAAAAAGAAGTACGTAAATTTTTCATCCAAATATTTATTTAATTATTTACACAACAACAAATTATCATTTGTGTGTTGATTTATGGGTTTTTGTAGTTTATAAGGGTTTATTTGTTTCAGTTGTATGTTAAACTTGGGCATAAGTTTACATACATATGATCATTTTATAAAGCCAAAATTTAATTTTATTGATTTGAGTTCAATGTTTATTTTGTGTTCAATTCATGTTTTTTTTTTACAGTTTCTAGAGTTTAGGATTTCAATTGTAAGTTAAATTTGGGCATGAGTTTACATGGTTATGCAAATGTTGATTTTATTTTACTTTTGTTATTTTGGTTGTTCTTTGATTTTGAATCAATTTATATATATATTTTTTATTATTATTTTTTTAATAAACTCAACTCTAATTTAAGGAAGGGTGTTTGATGGATGATATTATTTTAAATTAGGACTTCTATATTTGATATTTTTAAAAATTAGGGTGGACTTCATATATTTTAAGCTGTTTAAATTGCATATAGATGATGTTTGAATTTTTTTGTATGTCATGAAGAAGATTAGATTGAACAAGCAAACTGAGAAGTTTAAGAAGACAGCACATCAGGAGGTATAGCTTCATTCTTTATAATTCTAATTAGGGACACTGTAACGGACTTCACCCAACTATTCTAGTTTATCCTGTTTCTGCTATACCAAATCCAGTTGAAAAGTTGCATGGCAAAAATGTCCTTAACTTTTGACTTGCGATTGTCTTTACTTCAGAAATAGAAATGGTGGCCAAGTGTATTTAAGGGTATTTTAGCCATTTATCATATGTTTAAGGACTTAGTTTAAATGAAACCGGATACAACATATCTGGGACGCTTGTTGTGTGGTACCAATATACGGGTGACCTAAAGAGTTAAATGGTTGGTGCCGCGGCATGCATTATCCCTTGTTAGTCACTCTTAGTAACTACTTTGTTTAGGAATTAGATTTGCACTTGAATTTTTAAGTGAGATTTTTTTTTTTTTTTTTTTTTTTTTAATTTGAATTTTTGTGATCCCAAGTTATAACGGATATTCCTTATATGCATATAAGCATGATGACTTCTAAAGTGAAGAATATTTTTCAATATAGTATGTTAAAATTTGTAAATAGTAATCACAAGACCAAAATACTCAAAAATGGCGGTATTTTGGGGGTGGGAAACACGAGGTGGCGTGAATTATGTATTCCAAAATAAATGTCAACAACTTATGAGAAGTTTTGAATAACTTTGCAATGTCAACGGATAGCAAAATTTGAAAATAATATTTTTTATGAATTTCTACGATAAACCTGAAATGAATTGATAGTTTACATATTTTCTTGTTGTCATTGTACATAAAACCAAGTCTATCATTTTCTTTTACAAGATAATATTTGTTGAGGTAGGAATTTGATCCGGTGCTAGAAGTGCATTGACTTTTTTGGTCAAGTACGGAATTATTTGAGATTAAGTTTTGTTTTTATATAAATAATGAAACAAATGCTAAATTGTAATCAATGATAATAACAAAATAATTGTCCTTTTCATGGAAGTAAGATCATGTTATATGGTGGTGGCAATATATATATATAATGGAGCGTATTGCAACTTAATCTATCCAAAATAACATTCACTCCATGGATTCAATACTATCAGTTTTAGTACCAGTAGTCTTCCAGCGAAAAAGAAATTTTGGCTTGAAAAGAAGTGACACAGTGTAATTAGCCAATTAATTTGCGATATTCCCAATAGAAATTGTTGCATTTACAATTACAATGTGTTCCTCGCCATGTCATTTGGTCTTTTTAATGTAGATGGATTTGATATCTCGACTTAATCATCCATATGTTGTGGAGTACAAAGATGCTTGGGTGGACAAGGTAATGTGGAGCTATTTTATAATTTAAATATTAAATTTTATAAGAGAGAAGAAGTCATTTATTTTGAAAATATGCAAGGAGAAAGATTGTGTTTGAAGGTCTTCTTTACAAACCATTATGTATCTGTTAAGATGCCAAAATTTTGTCACTTTTTACTAAACAGAAATTTCATGAAGTCAACGGACTAATTTCCTCTTTACAGGATCATTATTGGTTTCTAACCAACGACACAGTCTTCACATTCTTTCTTTTTGTTATGTGATCTAGGATTCACCTAGAGTATAGATATAAGTTAACTTACATTTCTTTTGTTTTGTATGGCATATGCATAGTGACGGCTTATTGCGAAGGAGGTGACATGTAAGTAATTTATTTGGATTTTAAGTTGAAATTGAAGCCTTCTATTTTGTGGTAGGTGGCTGTCAGGAAACACTCAACATGCCCTATGAAACTTGCAACTAATTTTAATTATGTCTCATAATTTAAGAAAATCGTTTTGACTACATGCCAAATATATGAGATAAGTTGAAGAGTATTGTGGATCTAAATCATTACTATCATGTTGTTTGATATGAATAGATTTGAAGGAAACATATAACACAAAACCTTACCTATAAAGAAACAGCATTTATGAGACATTCAAATTGAGAATGTCCCAATATTCGTGGAAAGGGTAGCATTGCTATCGTTTTGGAATCAAGACATTTATATTTTGCATTAGCATGTTAGAACAATCTGCCAGTTCCACAAATTTTTAATGTTTGATTTCATTCAATAGTTAAGTTGAAGTGTTTGAGTTGTTGTCAAGTATCTTGAACATCCTTGTAAATGAAAAGAAAGGAATCTTGTGGACCCAAGTCAATACTAATGATTTAATATCAATGATAAAAACAAACAAGTAGTTTTACTTAAATGATACTAACTTTTGGTTGATCAGAGCTGAGCTTGTACGGAAGGCTAGAGGGCAATATTTCCCAGAGGAGGTAATCAAATAAAACCTTAACAATTTTTGCAGTTTTTATTATCAATCACTGTTAATTATACAAAAACTTAGTTATTTTCTATTTATCCTTGTAGAAACTCTGCAAATGGTTGACACAACTGTTACTGGCATTGGATTATTTGCATACTAATCGTGTACTTCATAGGGATTTGAAGGTATGCACAATTTTTAGATTATATACTCCCTTCCTCATTTGTAAGGGCTAGTTTAGATATCTGACTAATAACTAAACACTTCCATTTGACCGTATTATGTCAAATTCCATTTTATGTTGATGCCTTTGTGACATATCTTTTTTTGTGTTTCTAAAATTTCAGTGTTCCAACATATTCCTCACAAAGGATAACGACATCCGTCTTGGTAAGAATGAAGTAGATTCTCATCAAATCTAATCTTATATAATCTATCAGTATATTATTAATACTCTACCTTTTTGGTGATCAGGAGACTTTGGACTCGCGAAACTCCTTAACTCTGAAGACCTTGCTTCCTCGGTAATGATCATTATTATTCAGTCACTCTGACTCATACTCAACTCATGGAAACTGTATATCGACTAAAGTCAACCTCTAATGGCTATATAATCTATAGGTTGTCGGAACTCCAAACTACATGTGTCCTGAACTCCTAGCAGACATTCCTTACGGGTATAAATCAGATATTTGGTCCCTTGGTAAGAACACCATGATCATTTTAGTACATTACTTGCAATTATTCATTACATTACCTCTTTTCACTTAGTTGTTTAGATGATTAATAACCATAAACTTTTGACCTTCCCATTATCTCAGGGTGCTGCATGTTTGAGATTTGTGCGCATCAACAACCATTTCGAGCTCCTGTAAGCTCAATTTAAGTTATTCATACATTATTCCTACACAATCATCAAGTTGTATTATTTAATTACACCATAGAGATTGGACAATGGGCGGAGATGGGTAATGGACTAATGGCTATAAAAAAAGGCTCTGGTCAAGACCTGGTTGTATTGGGTAACTGTGGAACACTTTTATCCTGAAATTTGGAATTTTGCTATTATTAGTTAGTGTATCAAATATGATTACATAAGTTTTATCATTGCAGTAGCAGTCTACTAGTTTTTCATAACATGATTTTGGAGGTCTGATGAATTTAAGTACACTTTGATAGACTCATAGACGTTTGACCGTCCATTTTTGGCCAACGTTTTCTGAATTTACATGTAAGAGCCATTACAACTAATGCAAAACCTGAGTCGTCCCATTCATATGTAAAGGGGTAGAAATTGTCACCTCTAAGCTGTGCCATATTTAATGAGATTACTTCTATTCGGAAACAAGATTTGATCCTCCTTCACTTCGGAATTTCTAGTTATAAAATTTTTATGACTTAAAAAATTCAGTTCTGTGATCCATTGAAAGTTGCAATAGTTTATTCTTAAGTTTTTCAAGTAAAATTGACCTATATTCCCTTTATCAGCAAGAACATTTATTTTGATTTTTGACCTCTTGAAGCGTATCAATAAAATTTAATGTTTCCGCTCTGCAGGATATGTCCGGACTTATTAACAAGATAAACAGATCCACCATTTCTCCTCTCCCCATCGTGTATTCCTCAACATTGTAAGTATAATCTTGTACTAAATAGCAGAACTGCTAAGTTTTCTAATTGTTGTTAGTCAAAACACTAAAATTTTCCATTAATGTTTCAGGAAACAGATTATAAAAACCATGTTAAGGAAAAGTCCAGAACATAGACAAACTGTAAGTCAAACTCGAATAATCTCTTGCAAACCTATATAAGTTTTGGATTTGAACTAATATTAGTTTCATTTGAAATTGATAGGCTGCAGAACTTTTAAGACATCCACACTTACAACCGTACCTCCTAAAGTGTCACAACCTGCCTCTCCGTTTTCTCCCGTGAAACCTCCGAGTAGTCCGAATGGCAAAACTCCGAATGACAGAACTCCAAAAAAACATTCACCTATGAAATTGCATGATGTAAAAGACACACAGGAGAGAGATGTACAAGTTCTAAGGCAGAAAGTTCAAGTATTAAAGCATGAAGATAACTGTGGTGCTAACATGCCTGTTAGAAGTTTACATAACAATCCCATATTTGCTATCGTGGAAGAAGAAACAAATCTAGAGACCAAAAGGGTGGACCCCACAAGTTATTTTAATGACAGCGGTGAAACAAGTTGCGAGACAACGATAGTTAGCAACGGTGATGGGCCAGAAAATTCAGACTCTTTAGTACAAAAAGTCAGCACAAAATCGAGCTCGTTAGATCTTTCTAATGGAGAACAAGAAGAAACAAGTCGTGAACTCGTTAAAAACCCTGTAGATAATATTACCGAAAAAGAGATAAAAGATAATTTTGTGGAGTCTTTAAGTGAACTAGGTGAACTTTTATATGAAGAAAACATATCGACTCAAATGGTCATCTGTGAGGTTGATACAGAACAGCCTAAAATTGTTGATGTCAAACCAGTCAAACCCAGTGACCAAGAACCGGACTTGAAGCAAACAGAAAAAGTTGAACCCGTTAATGAGCCGTTGGCAACCGCACCGACCTCATCAAATGATACTGACAGCAAGACTGAATGGCTAAACGAGACTCAACAAAGAGCCAATGCGTTGGAGTCTTTACTTGAGCTATGTGCACGGTTGCTAAAACAAGAGAAACTAGAAGAGCTTGCTGCTGTTTTGAAACCGTTTGGTGAAGAGACGGTTTCTTCAAGAGAAACAGCAATTTGGCTAACGAAAAGCCTCATGGGTGCGCAGAAACCTGCGGGTGGATCTTAAAATCTTGAATTACATCTCTAAGAGACAGGACTGAGATGAATTTTTTGAATAGTTTGATAGAGTTGAGAGTGTGTATGTATGAATGGTTTTGGGTCGGAAACAAAGGGTATTTTAGTACTTGTCCTTTGAAATGTTTGGGGGGTAACTTTCTTGCTGTAAATACATGACCATACCCCCATACTTTATTTACCTTTTTTTCTCTGGTGTTTGATTGTTGGTGTGGATCTTTTATGGGTGTTGTTTGTGTAACAAGGTTAATCCTGTTGGCTAATATTATGTTTATACTTATAGTGAACTTTTGCAGTATTCTTGGAACTCCATTTGTGTTTTTTGTTAGGTAATGTACAAAGGGCTGCGTTTTACAAATTAGGTTTCAAAACCGACTTTGGTTTGGAAAATCAGATCATGTTTTGAAGTTTGCTTGCCAACTGAATTAGTCACTTGCCTTTATGCCGCAAACAAAGACAAGGTGTAGATTTGTTACTAGTTAGATGTGTTATAATTAATCAAGTAGAGAATGACTCGGCGCATTTATCAAAGGATCCATTTCAGTTAATCTATGGCAGCAGGTGTGCAAGATCAGTTGCTTCAATGTTGGTTGCATTTCAGCTCTCATCTTTGTTGCAGACGACCGAACTTTTGAGAATAATGCCCAAGTCATTTTGATGAGGTTGTGCAAGCAGCTGTATGGCCATTGTTAAATATATAAACGCAGAGTCTCCGTTCAACGTATCAAAACAATAGCCGAGTAATCTTATAGACGTAGTCCACATCTTATCATATGGATCGCTGGTTGGTGGTTTTATCGTTCTATAACATTGATTTATTAGTTGCTAGATCTTGGTGAAACCCTGCTTTGGTAAAGTCATGATGGGAGTCAATTTTATTTAGTCCAAATCCATAGGTCTACTGTTCGGAATCGAATCCTTTCAATTTGCAAGTTCACACAATTGAGGATTTATTTAAAATATACTATGCTACTGCTTATGGTATTGGTTAGTGCTTAAGCTAATGCTCGTTCTTTATACAATTGGGCCTGTCTGGTTTCGTTAAAAGACTGGCCAACACAACCCCGTAACAAAGCCCAATGCTTATTGGGGTTGTGTCAATGGTTGAGTTATCTTTGGTGAAAACTCACTAGCCCGATCCAAATGACCTTTGTTAGAGTCGGGTTGACCCAAATAACACCTGTGCCTAATTCCACATCTTTTTCACATTTTCGTATATCTTTCCTCTTTCTCGTCAGCTTGTAAACACCAAATTCTTGCTAGTTTTTCTTGATGCATAGATAGTTCCGATGTGTTTTCTCGATCGGTTTATTTATAATGTCTTATAATTCTATGGTCACCTAATGCACTAACGTTCAGTGTATCCGGTCGTGTGTAGTGTAGTATTCGGTAAAACCGAGGTCGTCCCAAGAGCTATGTGTGTTGGATTAATACTAAGTCTAGGTGTCACAGATTTTAAGAATGTTTTGATAATGATTTAACTAATAAACTACTAAAACAAGTAAAAGCAAAAGTGTGATAAAATAGAGGAGAGTGGTGCTAACCTAGTTATTCATTCTAGCTAGTAATGTCTACGTCTAATTACTTTAGGTGGGGTCAAATTCGAGAGGACAACATTTGGTCAATTCGCCCTAACCTATCACAAAGATGCCACCACTGGAAAAGTCGGTCCCCTCATAAGTCCGGTTGTTCCCTGGTCCCTAAGCTAGAGTCATTAAGTTCCGCTACATGCTAGCCTTATAATAGTGAGTGCCCTGGGCAAGTTAGAACTTAAACACTCACCCCCAATTTTAAGTTCATCCAAACGGTAGGTGATCGGTTGGTTAAATCAAGACAAGTAGAAAGGGTCGTCAGTTGGTCATATCTTACCCTTCCCGTCTCGGTCTACTCACTTAGGGTCAGTTGGTCATATCTCCTAAGCAACTAGCCTCTACCGCAATTCAAAACTACCGAAACAAGGGTAGCTACCAATAAACTATGCATGCATACACTTAGAAATAATTATACTAAGTAATGTAAACGTAATCAAAACAATTAAGGAATCATAACTAGGCCAGCACCAAGAGGTGCTTAGCCGCTCATATTAATCATACAAATCAATTCAATAATTAATGTTACGAAATACATGAATCGAAAGTAAATGAAAGATAAAATGCTAATGCTTATCTTAAGGGAGTGATTTCTCCCTTGGAAATAGCTCCGTATGCTCCTCTTGACCTGCCTTTGGCTTCTTCCCACGTTCTTTGGTTGTGGTGTGTGAAATGGGATGCTTTCAAATGTGGAAATCGGGGATTATAGGTAGGTCATTAATGCAACTAATAAAATACATTGCATCATCTATTTCTTCAGAATTGCACTAGATCTGCTGTTACGGCAGAACCTTAGAAGTGGTTACCATCTTCAATATTCTTGGTTCGCCGTAGTTTATGCACGAGTTACGGCTAATTATTCACGGCTGGAACCTCATTTGACCTAATATAGTTACGTCGTAATCTTTTGGGAGAGTTACGCCATAATCTTCTGATGAGTTGGCTTTCTGAGTCACGCTCTAGTTACAACGTAATGTGAGAGATGAGTTATAACTTCTTCAAAGGGAGCATACTATGAATAATCTTTAATAATTCTCCAATTCCGCGTCTCTTTAGCTTCAATGCTCGTAATTTACCTGAAAAATGGAATATAATGGAAAACAAGCGTAAATCCATATAAATGATATAAATTACAAGCATTATCGGGGGAAATTAACACTTAATATTCAGGATAATTTGATGTTATAAAATATCTCCCCACTAGAACTCTACTTGCCCTCAAGTAGACCTTATTAGATAGATTCCTAAAAAGATATCTCCCATTACCTGGAAAATATAAGTTTACAAATCCCTTATGCTAGAATAAAATAAAGCCGAACACCTCACGAAATGGAAACGAAACACTCAAATCTCTCAACTATTCTAAGTGTCAATTTCGGGGTGATCACTCAATCCACGCCTCATAGCATGTATTCTACCATAAGCTTGGCGGTTACACAAATATCCACCACTAGAGTTAAGGGCTAAACAATTTTCGAATGCAATATGGGTAGACACGACAAAGGTTAAGGGTGACTCGTCATTACTAACATGTCACGGCGAAGTGGACAAAACCAATGGTACATGACCAAATCCATGGCCAAGACACCAAAGGTTGCTCGCTGCATCACCTAGACACGCTTCATGACTAAAGGGTAGAATAAAACATGGGATATATAAATGGTGTAAAATAAATATCAAGCAGATAATCTAAATCTATAACCAAGTCATCACCACTTACCGTTCGCCCAAAGTTCAAGCTTTGAAGTTAAGAAACCGGATCATGAAATACTAGGTAGATGTGTCATTATAGGACGTCGTGATGGGCACACTACCTTTTCTTCAACTATTACGCAATTACCAACTCTTATCTTCTCATGTGACCGAGGTGGCCTCCTCGATACTAAATCTATATAAAGCTCATATCATAGTGCTTATAACATCGCACTTTACAATAAACTAAATAACATAACATTTTATTTTATTATTTTTGTTTATCTAAATATAACAACTAAACATAACATCCCCCCACTTGAGATGAACAACGGGAATTCGGGGGGTCTTCAATGATCTTTAAAAATATGTCGTCGACGAAAGCGTGATTCCCAAACTTTTCCACTTGATCCTTGAACTTTGGCAAATGATGACTTCCCAATCACAAATAAAGACTACAGGGTAGGTTAAGGTGTATAGGTGTATCGAAATAATATATTTGGTTAACAAAATGAAAAGAATGGCTCAGATGGGTGTATCTAGGGGTATCTTGCACTAAAGGTGAGTGCAACAAAAGGGTTTCACATGGGGTGAGAAGTCGAGGTGACTAATCGATAGACACACAATGCTAGGCTATTTAGATGATAATCCTATAATATCGCCTTCTTAAACCTAAAGTCCAAACATCGAGCTAACTCAACATACCTCGTCTATGGTCTCAAATGATGCAAAGGCCAAGTTCTAAAGTTTACAAGCTACCAAGACACTCATAATTGGTGGATTTGGGGTAAAATATTAAACGATAAGGCTAATCTCACTATAATATATCAAGGGTTGTATGTGCTCGGCTAAGGTCTAATCTAGTTAGGTTAAGAAAAACATGTCAAAATTTTAAAATGGCATAATTTTTCAAAATAAACTAGAAAACGAGGGCAAAATAATGTTCAAGAGACAATTCTACTCCCGTCCTCCCACTTGAATTGTACAAAGTCCCTTTTGTACTAAGCGTTAAATAAAGGTGAAGAGAAAAGTAGAATTAGGCGAAGAACTTCCATTTGCTTCAAAAAAAGAAGGCCCACGAAAAGAGTCGCCTTCATAAGTATCCACGAGCAAACTTCAATCCCTGAAATCACACTACCGACAAGCAAAAATCTAAAAAAAGAAAAATGAAAAATGAAAAACAAACCTAACTCACTTTCGTAGGAATCACGGTTGCATTTAGCATATGCAACAAGCGTTTTAAACCACTTGGTGTCCCAAGTGGACGAGTTAAGTCTCGCGAGGGTTTACAGGGAACACACCCACAAAGTTCATTTAAAATACTAATACAAGGTTATTGTGTTTAAAATGAAAGAAGTAAAGCAGAGGATAGTTACGTCGTAACTCTTAGAATGAGTTACCGTAATAGGCAAAACCCGGCATACACTGCAAGAGTGTAGCCAGTAACCATCGAGATGGAATTACGCGTAATTGGTAATGCATTTGAAATTGCGCAAGGGGTTTGTTATGGCGAAACCACTGAGATGAGTTACGCCGTAACTATAGTCAGATTAGCATGCTGCAGCAACAATCACTCTTCGTTTCCTGCAAAAATGGTTAAAAACACAAAACCAAACAGAAATGGAAATAAAACAAAAGAAAGGGATAATTCTTGTCCCGAAAGAACACTTTTCTTTATTTACGAGTCTTTAAGTTAGACTCAGAGCCTTGGGGATTTATGGTGGCCTTTGGACATGGCCAACTTCTTCTACTAGTTGGCGGCAATCATTTATCCATTTGATAAAAACATTTTTTTTGCAGTGTTACCGATGCTACATGTTCCAAATTTTTGTGAGAGCCACTCATTAAATGATATACATGACTTTCCCCAGTCGTCATCTTCAGAAATAGGACTACTTGTTGTACTCATGTTTGATCTTTCATCAATAGTTATTGTATAAGTAAGACGATAGTTATCGTAATTGCATTTCAGTTGTTTTACCAATCCCTTATTGATTACTGAGTCTCAAAATCTTATCTTGTACCAATCTTCAAATGCTAATTTCTCAAATTTAATATCATGTCGTTCAGCCTCGTGAGGGCATATCCATTCATCCGCCTTTCCCTCATAAAATTCTCGAAAAGGGTTACACGAGGGCCATGTTGTCACTGATTCGTTATCCTTGGTTAATATCGGGTTGCAGTAATGTTTGTTTGGAATTGGAGCTTCCTTAATACCTTGGACATGGACAGTCTTTTCCTATTTCTGCTTGCAACTATCAACATTTTCTCCACTATTATTAGTACTAGGATCATAACATAAAGGATCGAAAGTGATTGAACATTAACAGCATCAACTTTATTGGAAATTTCTAATTTTGGGTTTAAATGCTCTTTCATACTGAAAGTTATTCGTTCATTTTCGCCCTAAAGAAATTGTTTTTCAAAACCTTAATTTGAGCCCGACAAGTGGCTAGAAAAGGTCTTCCAATATTGTTGTAAGTCTCCGTGTTCCCATGTCAATAACCACAAAATCAATGGGAAAAAGGAATTTTCCAATTTTAAGGAGCACATTATTAACTACTCCTTACAACAGCCTTAGAGGAATCAGCCATTTCTATCATCATTGTTGTTTCTTTTAAATTGGTAAGTTTTATTTTATCAAACAAAGTGGTAGAAATAAGGTTTACCCCACCCCAAATTAGCTAATGCGGGAATTTAAGATTACCGATAGTGCATGGAAGGAGAAAACTTTCGGTATTATTATTGCTTCGAAGTTGGTTCAGTGTCCTCGTCGTTTTCCGATTTATCATCTTCATTTAGGTAGTTAATCCCGGACAGATCATTGGTGATAGGGGGTATTGCTCTTTCTTCAACATCTTACTGAAATATGGCTTTGCAGGAAATGGCTTTGGCATTCTTGGTCTCAAGGTTTTAGCTAATTGCCCAATTTTGTTTCGAGGTTTTAATTGCAGATCTTGGTTTCGCAAATTCATGTTGGTGGCTTTTTTTCACCACCATCCATTCCTTGAGTTTATCTCCTTTTTTTGTAGATTCCTCGATGTGCCTATGCATTATTTCTTCAAGGCTTGGTCTAGGAAGATTGTTGTTGACTCTTGTAGAACCCCGGGACTTTTCAGATCTGGGCCCGTTACCATTGTATCCTTGAAGGGCTCCCACTTCCATATTTTACTTCTTCGATCCTTTTAAATTCCTCGTTGGAGGAACATTCCTTAGTAGGGGGAGCTCCATTGTGTCCACTTCGTTCCACTTGTATGGAATGCATTTTCCTTGAGTTTCATGTCTCTTCCGAGACTTTCTAATTTTTGTTTATTGCTTCAAGGCCTTCCATATTTCCATTCTTACCGGTTGTTCCCCATTGTGCCATTTGAGAGTGGTCACCATCTTTTGAATAGTTTCCAAAGCCAATGTTGGAGTCATCCAGAATCGCCCGAGAATCGATCATTTGCCTCGAGGAGATGTTGCACCTTTGTAAAGACGTTCACCTTTTGTTGTCGTTGAGGTCGTGAAAGGGCATTTGTAATAATTGTTATACCTTTCCCATGTTTGGTACAACGTTTCATCACCCTCTTGCTTGAAGTTATGGATTTCTTCTAATTGCTTAGCGTCCTTGATGGAGGACGATTCTCGAATGAAATACTTTTTAGGATAGGCCGTTGACTGTTCCTAGTAATGTCGATCAATCCACCTTTAGCACCAAAGAGAAATAGGGAACACCAAATACAAAGATCGTTTGAGACTCTGGGAATTTTGAATAGGCTGACAATGTATTCCACGTTGTCTATATGCTCATGAGCATCATCGGTAATGCTTCTAAAGAAAGGATTTGCACGCAATTCCCTCATAAATTGAGATTTGATTTCGAATTGAGCATCTTCTGCAATAGCCGGCCTAACAATTCCTGGTCCTTGTTAATGCCAAATATTCCTCAAGAGTAAGGTCATCAATGTTAACAACTTCCATGGTACCTGAAAACTTGAAAAGTGATCGTGAGAATTTGAAAATTTTAAAACAAAACGAAAATGAAAGACTTAATAGTAATCATAATATAACTCCCCGACAACGGCGCCAAAAACTTGATGCAGATTTTACTCACCAAGTTTTAATATTTATAATGTCTCGTTATACCTATGGTCTACCCTAATGCACTAACAGGAAAATTCCGGATGCGGTGGTAGTATTCGGTAAAACCGAGGCCGTCCCAGGAGCTATGTGTGTTGGATTAATACTAAGTCTAGGTGTCAGATTTAAGAATGTTTTGATAATGATTTAACTAATAAACTACTAAAGCAAGTAAAAGCAAATGTGTGATCAAAGAGGGAGTGGTGCTAACCTAGTTATTCATCCTAGCTAGTAATTTCTACGTCTAACTACTTCCAATTACTTCAGGTGGGGTCAAAGTCGAGAGGACATCATTTGGTCAATTCGCCATAACCTATCAGCAAAGATGCCACCACTGGAGAAGTCGGTGTCCCCTCAAGTCGGTTGTTCCTGGTCCCCTAAGCCGAAGTCATTAAGTTTCTACATGCTAGACTTATAATAGTGAGTGCCCTAAAGCTAGCAACTTAAACACTCACATCCTAATTCTTAAGTTCATCCAAATGGTAGGTGATCTGTTGGTCAAATCGCACAAGTAGAAAGGGTCGTCAGTTGGTCATATTCACCCTTCCGCTCCAGTCTACTACTTAGGGTCGGATGTCATATCTCCTAAGCAACTAGCCTCTACCGCCATTCAAAACTCCCGAAACAAGGGTAGCTACCAATAAACTATGCATGCATACACTTAGCAATAATTATCTAAGTAATGTAAACGCAAATAAAACAATTAAGGAATCATAACTAGGCCAACACCAAGAGGTGCTTAGCCGCTCATATTAATCATACAAATCAATTCAATAATTAATGTTACGAAATACATAAATCGAAAGTAAAGGAAAGATAAAATGCTAATGCTTATCGTAGGGTTGGCCAGTATCTTCAATAATTCTTGGTTACGCCTAGTTTATGCACGAGTTACTGCGTAATTATCATCTCTCATGCTGGAAACCTCATTTGACCTAATATAGTTATGTCGTAATCTTTTGGGAGAGTTACGTAATCTTCGATGAGTTGGCTTTTCGAGTCACTCTGCCATTTGCAGTAATGAGAGATGAGTTACGCTGTAACTTCTTCAAAGTGAGCATACTATGATAAATCTTTAATAATCTCCAATTCCGTCTCTTTTAGCTCTAATGCTCGTAATTTACCTAAAAGTGGAATATAATGGAAAACAAGCGTAAATCCATATAAATGATATAAATTACAAGCATTATCGGAAGAAATTGACACTTAATATTCAGGATAATTTGATGTTATCAGTTCCCATTATCAGTTCTTATGGTTTTGATACCTGTTTGAAATTGTGTTTTGACAGATGTGTGAAATGCTTGAAATGTAGTGAAAACATGATGTTTACTAGGTAGTAAATATGTCCATGTAGCCCTTGAAAAATCATCAACAATTGTGAGAAAATAGGTGCATTTATTGATTGTAGGATGTCTGTATTGACCCCATACATCAAGGTGAATGAGTTCAAATTTGGATTTAGCATGAGAAGTGCTTACAGGAAATGAAAGTACATGATGTTTAGCTAATGGACAAACAATACATTTACAATCTGAATCAAGAAGAAACCGAAATGTTTTTATGTCTTAATTTTTGAATTGGAGTGTCCTAGTCTTGTGTGCCAGAGGTAAGAGCTGCTGATGCTTGAGATGATTGTTGGTTGAGGTTTCTCTGAAGAGTTGAGTGAGTTTAGGAGATAAAGTCCACCATGAAGAGTGCCAGGAGTGCTACTCCCATCATGGCCCTGAAAGACAAATCTATCATGAGTGAAGGTGACTGAAAAAAGTGTTTTGTGTAGGAGTCTGCTGATAGAGATAAGGTTATAGGTAAATGTGGGAATGTAAAGGACTTCATGAATGATGAGTGAAGGTGTGAGGTGGACTGATCCAACATAATACGCATGGGTGGTATGTCCGTTTGGTAGGGAAACAGTGATGGGAGTGTGAAGTTTGGTGATGTTATGCATTAAGCCTAGTGATATGAAAATGTGATATGTGGCTCCACTATCAACAATCCATATATATGAGGTTTTGGAAATGTTTGAAGCAATGAATGAGTACATTTTAGCAGTAGAATTGAAAGAATGAATACCAGTTATCTTTGTAGGAACTGAGATGTGATGGACAAATGAGAGTATACCTGCCACATGTTGTGTCACACCAGAAGGTTCATGTTGAGCATTTTGCATCATAAGTAGAACTTGGTTAAGCTGATTATGCAATTGATCCATTCTAGCATGAACCTGGGCTTCTGAGTCACTTGTGGAAGTCGGTTGAGCATTGATCAAGGGACTGATAGGTGTTGACTCGGTCCATTGGTGGTAAAGTATCATTGGTGACCATGTGCACAACCCTCACATTTCTATTGGTAGTGAATGTTCTTTGAGAAGGAGGTTGATACTTGTTGTGAAGTGGATGACCAGAAGGATAACCAAGTAGTTTGTAGCATTCTCCTTGGAGTGTCCTTCCTTTTGCAATAAGTGCATATTATTCCTTTCTGAAGTTATTCCTCCTCTGCTTGATGTGTTATTTGAGATGTTGGGAGTTGGATTGTTTGGTTGATTGTTTCTGTGAGATGGAGTATAGGTGCTTCTGTAGGTGTTGAGTGCAATGGGAGTGGTAGAAGGATGTTTGGGTGATTCTCTTTGCTTCTCTTCCTGTCTCAACATGCTGTAGGCCTTGGCTACTGCAAGCAATGGTTACATCAGTAAAAATTGCCCCTCGATGTTGTGTAACATTCATTTAAGCCCATTAGAAACTGAACCAATCTGTTCCTTTGTTCCCTTTCTCTATTCTCTTTTCCATTAGTACAAACACACTTACAGGTACATGCATATGGAGCCTCAATAGCATCTAATTCATCCCATAAACCTTTGAGTTTATGATAATACACTTCCACAGAGGTTTAAGCGCTTCAATTCAACAATCTCATTGGCTATTTTATAAATTCTGTGTCCATCAAGTTGTGAATAGTGCTCAAACAGTTCATTCAGAGATTGTAAGCGAATTAACATAGGTGAGATGATTACCAATTTGATCAAACACAGTATTCAGTATCCAGGAGATAAACATATCATTTGCCCTTTCCCAGTGAGTTCTTAGTGATGTAGTGGATGAGGGTTCCTCAAACTCACCATTGATCAACTTCAATTTGTTTTTAGCACTAAGAGCAATAAGCATGGATCTCTTCCATGTACTATAGTTCTCTGAACCTTGAAGTTTCTTTGAAATCAGTTGTAAGACAGGGTGATCATTTGGATGGAAATAAAGAGGATGAAGTGGTGAGGTAATATCATCATTCAGTGATGAAGATACATTTTGTGAATCTGATTATGATGTTGGCATTGTTGTTAAATGTGTAAAGATTGATGAGTTTGAAGAATTTTTGAAGGTGTAACACCCCCAAATTCGATATACGCAGCGGAATTAAGGTTGGGGTATTACTTCATAGATCACAGTCATAATAATAGATAAACGGCTCAAAAGAGACGTTTTAGTTAAAATAGTTATCATTCATTTATTTAAATCAGAGTTTTACAAAAGAAAGGTCCCAACGAAATAATTGAAATACATAGTTTTATTCTTGTGAATGATAACAAAATGGACGCCCTTTTTATAAGAAAGTCCATAGCCACTCCGTGCCAAGCCGTGCTCTAGTTTCCTGAGATAAAACATGCTAAAAAGTCAACACAAAGGTTGAGTATATCCATAGCGCATAATAATCATTGAACACAAGATAAGAGTAGTAAATCAGTAATATTGCAGACAAGATATTGCCCTAAGTCTCATGACATGCAAACCTTAACGAACGCCATAATAATGGCGTAAGTTACAAACATCATAGTAATGATGAGCAACAATGCCTCGGTAGGAGTTTCCATTCTCCTAGTATTCTCAAATAAAGTGCATTTGTTACCTATCCCACCAAAATAAATAACGCCAATAGATCTATTCACTTTATTCGCGTTCACTTGTAAAGTGATTAATGGTTCATGATATGAGGGACTTTTAGTGGCAAAATGAGAGGTACTTAGGCAATATCAATCAGATAGCATACCTGAAAAATACTTGTGTTCGGATTTTGTAGCATGTATCTCCCCACGAGTTTGAAAAGAATATGTAAGAGTGGGACTATGAACTCACAATAACATGTAAAAGTTTTAGAGTACTTATGAAAGTGAAAACATGCAGTTGAGCATGTATATCCCCCAAAGCATTAATAAACAAGTATAAAAACGGGGCTACAAACTCACAATAATATGTAAAAGTTTTTAGAGTACTTATAAAAGTGCAAGCATGCAGTTGAGCATATATCTCCCTCAAAGCATTAATAAACAAGTATAAAACTACACGAACTCATCTCTTGTTACCGTAGTCGGATGGAAAACAAATTAAGTAATGTGAATAAACTGCTTCTTACTCGCGACTGAGTTGGTATATGTTTGTTTGAGTAGTCAAGTTTATGATGATATCTTGCTCGATAGTTGGGTAAACATGAAGTCTCTTCAAAAATTAGTAATACTTATCATACTTATTTTTATGGCTCGGTTGATTGTTTATAAGTTTTATCGAAACCCAAGTTGTTAAATATGATATGTTTCCAAAATGTTATATTTTACAAATTTGAATATTTACGGTTTTTACCCTTGCACTTTCAAAAATGACACTTTATACCCTCAACTATGGGTTATTGACAAAATCAGCCCTTATATAATTAACTTTGAAGAAATTACATTTTTAGCTCAAGAAAATTTTATCTTTCAAAAATTACAATTTTTATCCTTGTAGTTTTATAAGAAAAGCTTACTTGTTTTAGCCCTAAATCGATAAAAGTAAGGGTAAATATAAGTGAGGCCTTAAGAGGTTTTTACTACGTTCTTGATCCCTTCAAAAGTTTTTCGGGTGGTCTTTCTAATGGTTCAAACTAGAAGTCTTAAGCTCTTACGGTTTGGTCGTAATAATTTCCCAAAGTAGGGGGTTAGGTGCCTTATTTAAAAAGTGTTGGGTTTGGCGACAACAAGCCCAAATGAGGACAAATTTTACACGTGGAAAGCCAATATTTTTATGACGCAATTGATCCTTTAAACACTTTGCTGTAAGCTCTTCAAAATGGTATAGGTCACATTCTAGTTATCTCTGATTAGAGAGAAACAAGCCCCGTGAACATGGCCACTTGGCCACATCCCGTTTTAAGGAAAATTCATTTTTGACCCATTAACTTTTACAGTGTAACCTTGGGACATCGTAATAGTTAATTAACTCATTTTAAGTCATTCTCTAACATCCTATAACTCATAAGACTCAAATTTTGAAAAGTGCATGCAAGTGTTATTTATGAAAATCTTTACGAGTCACCTTCTTTTTGATTGATTCTAAAAGAGACCATAAGAGTTTTTAAAGACGTTCTTGGGGTTTTAAAATCCTTGCAGCGAGCTCTTTAAAACGGTGTAACTCTCATATTTTACAATCCTTTAATTAGCGAGATATTAATTATTGAAAAGGGCTACTTAGGCTAGTTTTGACAAAATGAAAATCTCGTTTTCAATCCTTAAAACTTTATAACTTTTGCATGCAACCTTGTGACATGTTATTTAACTCATTTTCAATGTTTCTAGGATTGTAACATATTGGATTTCACAAACACATCAATACATAACAAATATGGGCGTAT
>OU343216.1:126774935-126829578 GCA_910596185.1 Chrysanthemum makinoi | reverse complement strand
TAAATCATTACTGTCATGTTGTTTGATATGAATAGATTTGAAGGAAACATATAACACAAAAGCACCTATAAAGAAACAGCATTTATGAGACATTCAAATTGAGAATGTCCCAATATTCGTGGAAAGGGTAGCATTGCTATCGTTTTGGAATCAAGACATAAATTCTTTGCATTAGCATGTTAGAACAATCTGCCAGTTCCACAAATTTTTAATGTTTGATTTCATTCAATAGTTAAGTTGAAGTGTTTGAGTCGTTGTCAAGTATCTTGAACATCCTTGTAAATGAAAAGAAAGGAATCTTGTGGACCCAAGTCAATACTAATGATTTAATATCAATGATAAAAACAAACAAGTAGTTTTACTTAAATGATACTAACTTTTGGTTGATCAGAGCTGAGCTTGTACGGAAGGCTAGAGGGCAATATTTCCCAGAGGAGGTAATCAAATAAAACCTTAACAATTTTTGCTGTTTTTATTATCAATCACTGTTAATTATACAAAAACTTAGTTATTTTCTATTTATCCTTGTAGAAACTCTGCAAATGGTTGACACAACTGTTACTGGCATTGGATTATTTGCATACTAGTCGTGTACTTCATAGGGATTTGAAGGTATGCACAATTTTTTAGATTATATACTCCCTTCCTCATTTGTGAGGGCTAGTTTAGATATCTGACTAATAACTAAACACTTCCATTTATGTCAAATTCCAATTTTATGTTGATGCCTTTGTGACATATCTTTTTTTGTGTTTCTAAAATTTCAGTGTTCCAACATATTCCTCACAAAGGATAACGACATCCGTCTTGGTAAGAATGAAGTAGATTCTCATCAAATCTAATCTTATATAATCTATCAGTATATTATTAATACTCTACCTTTTTGGTGATCAGGAGACTTTGGACTCGCGAAACTCCTTAACTCTGAAGACCTTGCTTCCTCGGTAATGATCATTATTATTCAGTCACTCTGACTCATACTCAACTCATGGAAACTGTATATCGACTAAAGTCAACCTCTAATGGCTATATAATCTATAGGTTGTCGGAACTCCAAACTACATGTGTCCTGAACTCCTAGCAGACATTCCTTATGGGTATAAATCAGATATTTGGTCCCTTGGTAAGAACACCATGATCATTTTAGTACATTACTTGCAATTATTCATTACATTACCTCTTTTCACTTAGTTGTTTAGATGATTAATAACCATAAACTTTTGACCTTCCCATTATCTCAGGGTGCTGCATGTTTGAGATTTGTGCGCATCAACAACCATTTCGAGCTCCTGTAAGCTCAATTTAAGTTATTCATACATTATTCCTACACAATCATCAAGTTGTATTATTTAATTACACCATAGAGATTGGACAATGGGCGGAGATGGGTAATGGACTAATGGCTATAAAAAAAAGGCTCTGGTCAAGATGCGTCTGGTTGTATTGGGTAACTGTGGAACACTTTTATCCTGAAATTTGGAATTTTGCTATTATTAGTTAGTGTATCAAATATGATTACATAAGTTTTATCATTGCAGTAGCAGTCTACTAGTTTTTCATAACATGATTTTGGAGGTCTGATGAATTTAAGTACACTTTGATAGACTCATAGACGTTTGACCGTCCATTTTTGGCCAACGTTTTCTGAATTTACATGTAAGAGCCATTACAACTAATGCAAAACCTGAGTCGTCCCATTCATATGTAAAGGGGTAGAAATTGTCACCTCTAAGCTGTGCCATATTTAATGAGATTACTTCTATTCGGAAACAAGATTTGATCCTCCTTCACTTCGGAATTTCTAGTTATAAAATTTTTATGACTTAAAAAATTCAGTTCAGCTCCTGTGATCCATTGAAAGTTGCAATAGTTTATTCTTAAGTTTTTCAAGTAAAATTGACCTATATTCCCTTTATCAGCAAGAACATTTATTTTGATTTTTGACCTGTTGAAGCGTATCAATAAAATTTAATGTTTCCGCTCTGCAGGATATGTCCGGACTTATTAACAAGATAAACAGATCCACCATTTCTCCTCTCCCCATCGTGTATTCCTCAACATTGTAAGTATAATCTTGTACTAAATAGCAGAACTGCTAAGTTTTCTAATTGTTGTTAGTCAAAACACTAAAATTTTCCATTAATGTTTCAGGAAACAGATTATAAAAACCATGTTAAGGAAAAGTCCAGAACATAGACCAACTGTAAGTCAAAACTCGAATAATCTCTTGCAAACCTATATAAGTTTTGGATTTGAACTAATATTAGTTTCATTTGAAATTGATAGGCTGCAGAACTTTTAAGACATCCACACTTACAACCGTACCTCCTAAAGTGTCACAACCCGTCTTCCGTTTTTCTCCCCGTGAAACCTCCGAGTAGTCCGAATGGCAAAACTCCGAATGACAGAACTCCAAAAAAACATTCACCTATGAAATTGCATGATGTAAAAGACACACAGGAGAGAGATGTACAAGTTCTAAGGCAGAAAGTTCAAGTATTAAAGCATGAAGATAACTGTGGTGCTAACATGCCTGTTAGAAGTTTACATAACAATCCCATATTTGCTATCGTGGAAGAAGAAACAAATCTAGAGACCAAAAGGGTGGACCCCACAAGTTATTTTAATGACAGCGGTGAAACAAGTTGCGAGACAACGATAGTTAGCAACGGTGATGGGCCAGAAAATTCAGACTCTTTAGTACAAAAAGTCAGCACAAAATCGAGCTCGTTAGATCTTTCTAATGGAGAACAAGAAGAAACAAGTCGTCAACTCGTTAAAAACCCTGTAGATGTTATTACCGAAAAAGAGATAAAAGATAATTTTGTGGAGTCTTTAAGTGAACTAGGTGAACTTTTATATGAAGAAAACATATCGACTCAAATGGTCATCTGTGAGGTTGATACAGAACAGCCTAAAATTGTTGATGTCAAACCAGTCAAACCCAGTGACCAAGAACCGGACTTGAAGCAAACAGAAAAAGTTGAACCCGTTAACGAGCCGTTGGCAACCGCACCGACCCCATCAAATGATACTGACAGCAAGACTGAATGGCTAAACGAGACTCAACAAAGAGCCAATGCGTTAGAGTCTTTACTTGAGCTATGTGCACGGTTGCTAAAACAAGAGAAACTAGAAGAGCTTGCTGCTGTTTTGAAACCGTTTGGTGAAGAGACGGTTTCTTCAAGAGAAACAGCAATTTGGCTAACGAAAAGCCTCATGGGTGCGCAGAAACCTGCGGGTGGATCTTAAAATCTTGAATTACATCTCTAAGAGACAGGACTGAGATGAATTTTTTGAATAGTTTGATAGAGTTGAGAGTGTGTATGTATGAATGGTTTTGGGTCGGAAACAAAGGGTATTTTAGTACTTGTCCTTTGAAATGTTTGGGGGGTAACTTTCTTGCTGTAAATACATGACCATACCCCCATACTTTATTTACCTTTTTTTCTCTGGTGTTTGATTGTTGGTGTGGATCTTTTATGGGTGTTGTTTGTGTAACAAGGTTAATCCTGCTACTAATATTATGTTTATACTTATAGTGAACTTTTGCAGTATTCTTGGAACTCCATTTGTGTTTTTTGTTAGGTAATGTACAAAGGGCTGCGTTTTACAAATTAGGTTTCAAACCGACTTTTTTGGAAAATCAGATCATGTTTTGAAGTTTGCTTGCCAACTGAATTAGTCACTTGCCTTTATGCCGCAAACAAAGACAAGGTGTAGATTTGTTACTAGTTAGATGTGTTATAATTAATCAAGTAGAGAATGACTCGACGCATTTATCAAAGGATCCATTTCAGTTAATCTATGGCAGCAGGTGTGCAAGATCAGTTGCTTCAATGTTGGTTGCATTTCAGCTCTCATCTTTGTTGCAGACGACCGAACTTTTGAGAATAATGCCCAAGTCATTTTGATGAGGTTGTGCAAGCAGCTGTATGGCCATTGTTAAATATATAAACGCAGAGTCTCCGCCCACCTTATCGCTCATAGCCGAAAGTAATCTTATAGACGAGTCCCACATCTTATCATATGGATCGCTGGTTGGTGGTTTTATCGTTCTATAACATTGATTTATTAGTTGCTAGATCTTGGTGAAACCCTGCTTTGGTAAAGTCATGATGGGAGTCAATTTTATTTAGTCCAAATCCATAGGTCTACTGTTCGGAATCGAATCCTTTCAATTTGCAAGTTCACACAATTGAGGATTTATTTAAAATAAACTATGCTACTGCTTATGGTATTGGTTAGTGCTTAAGCTAATGCTCGTTCTTTATACAATTGGGCCTGTCTGGTTTCGTTAAAAGACTGGCCAACACAACCCGTAACAAAGCCCAATGCTTATTGGGGTTGGGTCAATGGTTGAGTTATCTTTGGTGAAAACTCACTAGCCCGATCCAAATGACCTTTGTTAGAGACGGGTTGACCCAAATAACACCTGTGCCTAATTCCACATCTTTTTCACATTTTCGTATATCTTTCCTCTTTCTCGTCAGCTTGTAAACACCAAATTCTTGCTAGTTTTTCTTGACGCCGTTATTAGTTCCTGATGCAGGTTTTACTGATCAGGTTTTAATATTTATAATGTCTCGTTATACTTATGGTCTACCCTAATGCACTAACAGGCATGTATCCGGCGTGTGTAGTGTAGTATTCGGTAAAACCGAGATCGTCCCAAGAGCTATGTGTGTTGGATTAATACTAAGTCTAGGTGTTACAGATTTTAAGAATGTTTTGATAATGATTTAACTAATAAACTACTAAAGCAAGTAAAAGCAAATGTGTGATCAAATAGAGGAGGGTGGTGCTAACCTAGTTATTCATCCTAGCTAGTAATGTCTACGATTAATTACTTCCAATTACTTCAGGTGGGGTCAAAGTCGAGAGGACATCATTTGGTCAATTCGCCCTAACCTATCAGCCAAGATGCCACCACTGGAAAGTCGGTGTCCCTCATAAGTCCGGTTGTTCCCGGTCCCCTAAGCCGAGTCATTAAGTTCCGCTACATGCTAGACTTATAATAGTGAGTGCCCGGCGTTAGCAACTTAAACACTCACCCCTAATTTTTAAGTTCATCCAAACGGGGTGGTAGGTTGGTCAAATCGCACAAGTAGAAAGGGTCTTCAGTTGGTCATATCTTACCCTTCGATCTCATCTACTCACTTATTGGGGTCGTATCATCTCCCAAGCAACTAGCCTCTACCATTCAAAACTAAAACAAGGGTAGCTACCAATAAACTATGCATGCATATACTTAGAAATAATTATACGAAAGTAATGTAAACGTAAACAAAACAACTAAGGAATCATAACTAGGCGGCACCAAGAGGTGCTTAGCATCATATTAATCATACAAATCAATTCAATAATTAATGTTACGAAATACATGAATCGAAAGTAAAGGAAAGATAAAATGCTAATGCTTATCATAGGGGAGTGATTTCTCCTTGGAATAGCTCAGTATGCTCCTCTTGACCGCCTTTGGCTTCTTCCCACGTTCTTTGTTTGTGGTGTGTGAAATGGGATGCTTTGAAATGCTGGAAATCGTGGGGATTTATAGGCGGATCGGTAATAAAATAGTTACGCCGTAATCATATTTCTTCGTAAATTGCACTAGATCTGGCTGTTACGGCGTAACCTTAGAAGTGGTTACGCCGTATCTTCAATTATTCTTGGTTACGCCGTAGTTTATGCACGAGTTACTGGTAAATTATCGGCGCGGAACCTCATTTGACCTAATATAGTTATGTCGTAATCTTTTAGGAGAGTTACGCGTCTTCGATGAGTTGGCTTTAAAGTCACGCTCTAGTTACAACAATGTGAGAGTGAGTTACGCGTAGAACTTCAAAGTGAGCATACTATGATTAATCTTTAATAATTCTCCAATTCCGCGTCTCTTTAGCTTCAATGCTCGTAATTTACCTGAAAATGGAATATAATGGAAAACAAGTGTAAATCCATATAAATGATATAAATTACAAGCATTATCGGGGGAAATTGACACTTGAACTCTACTTGATGTTTTCAAATATCCCCCCACTTGAACTCTACTTGCCCTCAAGTAGACCTTATTAGATAGATTCCTAAAAAGATATCTCCCATTACCTTGAAAATATAAGTTTACAAATCCCTTATGCTAGAATAAAAACAAAAGTGAACACCTGCAATGGAAACGAAACACTCAAATCTCTCAACTATTCTAAGTGTCAATTTGGGGTGATCATCAACTCGCATGTCATAGCATGTATTATATCATAAGCTTGGCGGTTACACAAATCTCAACCACTAGAGTTAAGGGCTAAACAATTTTCGAAGGCAATATGGGTAGACACGACAAAGGTTAAGGGTGACTCGTCATTACTAACATGTCACGACGAAGTGGACAAAACTAATGGTACATGACCAAATCCATGGCCAAGACAGCAAAGGTTGCTCGTTGCATCACCTAGACACGCTTCATGATTAAAGGGTAGAATAAGACATGGGATATATAAATGGTGTAAAATTAATATCAAGAAGATAGTCTAAATTTATAACCAAGTCATCACCACTTACCGTTCGCCCAAAGTTCAAGCTTTGAAGTTAAGAAACCGAATCATGAAATACTAGGTAGATGTGTCATTAGAGGACGTCGTGATAGGCACACTACATTTTCTTCAACTGTTGGCGCAATTACCAACTCTAATCTTCTCATGTGACCGAGGTGGCCTCCTCGATACTAAATCTATATAAAGCTCATATCATAGTGCTTATAACATCGCACTTTACAATAAACTAAATAACATACCATTTTATTTTATTATTTTTTTTATCTAAATATAACAACTAAACATAACATCCCCCCCACTTGAGATGAACAACGGGAATTCGGGGGGTCTTCAATGATCTTTAAAAATATGTCGTCGACGAAAGCGTGATTCCCAAACTTTTCCACTTGAACCTTGAACTTAGGCAAATGATGACTTCCCAATCACAAATGAAGACTACAGGGTAGGCTAAGGTGTATAGGTGTATCGAAACAATATATTGGGTTAACAAAATGAAAGGAATGGCTCAGATGGGTGTATCTAGGGTATCTTGCACTAAAGGTGAGTGCAACAAAAGGGTTTCACATGGGGGTCGAGAAGTCGAGGTGAATAATCGATAGACACACAATGGTAGGCTATTTGAATGATAATCCTATAATACTGCCTTCTTAAACTGAAAATCCGGATACATCGAGCTAACTCAACATACCTCGTCTATGGTCTCGAAATGATGCAAAGGCCAAGTTATAAAGTTTACAAGCTACCGACACACTCATAATTTGGTGGATTTGGGGTAAAAATATTGGAAACGATATAAGGCTAATCTCACCATAATATATCAAGGGTTGTATGTGCTCGGCTAAGGTCTAATCTAGTTAGGTTAAGAAAAACATGTCAAAATTTTAAAATGGCATAATTTTCAAAATAAACTAGAAAAACGAGGGCAAAATAAAGTTCAAGAGACAATTCTACTACCGTCCCCCACTTGAATTGTACAAAGTCCCTTTTGTACTAAGCGTTAAATAAATGTGAAGAGAAAAGTAGAATTAGAGCGAGAACTTCCCTGAAATTTGCTTCAAAAAAAAGAAGGCCCACGAAAAGAGTCGTGCCTTCGTATAAGTATCCACGGGCAAACTTCAATCCCTGAAATCACACTACCGACAAGCATAAATCTAAAAAAAATGAAAAATGAAAAACAAACCTAACACTTTCAGCTTCGTGGAATCACGGTTGCATTTAGCATATGCAACAAGTTTTTAAACCACTTGGTGTCCAAGTGGACGAGTGAAGTCTCGTGAGGGTTCAGGGGAACAAACCCACAAAGTTCATTTAAAATACTAATACAAGGTTATTGTGTTTTTAAATGAAAGAAGTAAAAGAAGGATAGTTACGTCGTATCTTAGAATGAGTTACGTAACTAGGCAAAACCCGGCATACGCCGCAAGAGTGTATTAGCAACTCTAACGAGATGGAATTACGCGTAATTGGTAATGCATTTGAAACTGGCAAGGGGTTTGTTGCGGTAACCAGGAGATGAGTTGCGTAACTATAGTCGGATCAGCATGCTGCAGCAACAATTACTCTTCGTTTCCTGCAAAAATGGTTAAAAACACAAAACCAAACAGAAATGGAAATAAAACAAAAGAAAGGGATAATTCGGGTTGTCTCCCGAAAGAACACTTTTCTTTATTTACAAGTCTTTAAGTTAGACTCAGAGCCTTGGGGCTTTATGGTGGCCTTTGGACATGGTCAACTTCTTCTACTAGTTGGCGGCAATCATTCATCCATTTGATAAAAAACTTTTTTTTGTAGTGTTACCGATGCTACATGTTATAAATTTTTGTGAGAGCCACTCATTAAATGATATACATGACTTTCCCGGTCGTCATCTTAAGAATAGGACTACTTGTTGTACTCATGTTTGATCTTTCATCAATAGTTATTGTATAAGTAAGACGATAGTTATCGTAATTGCATTTCAGTTGTTTTACCAATCCTTATTGATTACGAGTCTCAAAATCTTATCTTGTACCAATCTTCAAATGCTAATTTCCCAAATTTAATATCATGTCGTTCAGCCTCGTGAGGGCATATCCATTCATCCGCCTTTCCCTCACAAAGTTCTCGAAAAGGGTTACACGAGGGCCATGTTGTCACTGATTCGTTATCCTTGGTTAATATCGGGTTGCAGTAATGTTTGTTTGGAATTGGAGCTTCCTTAATACCTTGGACCGGGACAGTCTTTTCCTGTTTCTGCTTGCAACTATCAACATT
This sequence comes from Chrysanthemum makinoi, assembly GCA_910596185.1. Lineage (NCBI taxonomy): Eukaryota > Viridiplantae > Streptophyta > Magnoliopsida > Asterales > Asteraceae > Chrysanthemum > Chrysanthemum makinoi. Next base: position 126,820,780 of record OU343216.1, on the reverse strand, counting down.
TTCTCCACTATTATTAGTACTAGGATCATAACATAAAGGTGGATCGAGTGATTGAACATTAACAACATCAACTTTATTGGAAATTTCTAATTTTGGGTTTAAATGCTCTTTCATACTGAAAGTTATTCGTTCATTTTCAGTTCCTAAAGAAATTTGTTTTCAAAAACCTAATTTGAGCCCGACAAGTGGCCGAAAAGGTCTTCCAATTAAGTTGTAAGTCTCCCGTGTTCCCATGTCAATAATCACAAAATCAGTGGGAAAAAAGAATTTTCCAATTTTAAGGAGCACATTATTAACTACTCCTTGGTACAGCCTAGAGGAATCACCATTTCTATCATCATTGTTGTTTCTTTTAAATTGGTAAGTTTTATTTTATCAAACAATGTGGTAGAAATAAGGTTACCCCACCCCCCAAATCAGCTAATGGGGAATTTAAGATTACCGATATTGCATGGAAGGAGAAAACTTTTCGGTATTGTTGCTTCTCGGAAGTTGGCTTGTGTCCTCGTCGTTTTCGATTTATCATCTTCATTTAGTAGTTAATCGGACAAATCATTGGTGATAGAGGGTGTATTGCTCTTTTCTTCTATCTTGCATAAATATGGCTTTGCAGGCAAATGGCTTTGGCATTCTGGTCTCAAGGTTTTAGCTAATTGCCCAATTTGTGTTTCGAGGTTTTTAATTGCAGCATCTTGGTTCCTAAATTCATGTTGGTGGCTTCTTTCACCTTGACCATCCATTCCTGAGTCTATCTCCTTTTTTGTAGATTCTCTGTGATGTTATTGCTTTCTAGGAATTGTTGTTTCTTCAAGGAAACGTGCAGGAAGATTGTTGTTGACATCTGTGGAAAGAACCCCTTCATATTTTCTTCCTCGTTGGGGCTGTTGAGGTATCCTTGGCTCCACTTGTAGCCAATGCACATTTTTCTTGAGCTTCTTCATGTCTCCGAGGACTTTCTAATTTTGTTTATTGCTTGCAAGGCCTTCCATATTTCCATTCTTACTTCGGTTGCTTCCCCCATTGTGCCATTTGTGAGAGTGGTCAGCCATCTTTTGAATAGTTTCCAAAGCCAATGTTGGAGTCATCCCAGGAATCGGCCCTTGAGAATCGATCATTTGCCTCGAGGAGATGTTCAGACCTTTGTAAAAGACGTTCACCTTTTGTTGGCTGTTGAGGTCGTGAGTAGGGCATTTGTATAATAATTCGTTATACCTTTCCCATGCTTGGTACAATGTTTCATCATCCTTTTGCTTGAAGTTATGGATTTCTTCTAATTTCTTAGCAGTCCTTGATGGAGGACAGTATCTCTGAATGAAATACTTTTTTAGGATAGGCCAGGTGTTGACTGTTCCTATAGGTAATCGATCAACCCACCTTTTAGCAGCTCCTGTAAGAGAAATAGGGAACACCCGTAACATGACAGCATCGTTTGAGACTCTAGGAATTTTGAATAGGCTGACAATGTATTCCACGTTGTCTATATGCTCATGAGCATCATCGGTAATGCTTCCAGAGAAGGGATTTGCACGCAATTCCCTCATAAATTGAGGTTTGATTTCGAATTAAGCATCTTCTGCGATAGCCGGCCTAACAATTCCTGGTCCTTGTTCTTCCCTTGTTAACGCCAAATATTCCTCAAGAGTAAGGTCATCAATGTTAACAACTTCCATGGTACCTGAAAACTTGAAAAGTGATCGTGAGAATTTGAAAATTTTAAAACAAAACGAAAATGAAAGACTTAATAGTAATCCTAATATAACTCCCCGGCAACGGCGCCAAAAACTTGATGCAGGTTTTACTGACCAAGTTTTAATATTTATCATGTCTCGTTATACCTATGGTCTACCCTAATGCACTAACGGGCAGTGTACCCGGTCATGTAGTATTCGGTAAAACCAGGGTGCTATGTGTGTTGGATTAATGTGAAGCTAGGTGTCCAATTTTAAGAATGTTTTGATAATGATTTAACTAATAAACTACTAAAGCAAGTAAAAGCAAAGGTGTGATCAAATAGAGGAGAGTGGTGCTAACCTAGTTATTCATCCTAGCTAGTAATGTCTACGTCTAATTACTTCCAATTACTTCAGGTGGGGTCAAAGTCGAGAGGACAACATTTGGTCAATTCGCCCTAACCTATCAGCAAAGATGCCACCACTGGAGAAGTCAGGTGTTCCCTCATAAGTCCAGTTGTTCCTAGTCCCCTAAGCCGAGTCATTAAGTTCCGCTACATGCTAGACTTATAATAGTGAGTGCCCGGGCGTTAGCAACTTAAACACTCACCCCCTAATTCTTAAGTTCATCCAAACGGTAGGTGATCAGTTGGTTAAATCGCACAAGTAGAAAGGGTCTTCAGTTGGTCATATCTTACCCTTCCTGTCTCAGTCTACTCACTTAGGGTCAGTTGGTCACATATCCTAAGCAACTAGCCTCTACCGCCATTCAAAACTGCCGAAACAAGGGTAGCTACCAATAAACTATGCATGCATACACTTAGCAATAATTATACGGAAGTAATGTAAACGTAAACAAAACAATTAAGGAATCATAACTAGGCCAACACCAAGAGGTGCTTAGCCGCTCATATTAATCATACAAATCAATTCAATAATTAATGTTACGAAATACATAAATCGAAAGTAAAGGAAAGATAAAATGCTAATGCTTATCGTAGGGTTATGCCGTATCTTCAATAATTCTTGGTTACGCCTAGTTTATGCACGAGTTACGGCGTAATTATCAGCGGCGTGGAACCTCTTTTGAGCTAATATAGTTATGTCGTAATATTTTGGGAGAGTTACGCCGTAATCTTCTAATGAGTTGGCTTTCTGAGTCACGCTCTAGTTACGGTGTAATGTGAGAGATGAGTTACGCCGTAACTTCTTCAAAGTGAGCATACTATGATAAATCTTTAATAATTCTCCAATTCCGTGTCTCTTTAGCTCTAATGCTCGTAATTTACCTGAAAGTGGAATATAATGGAAAACAAGCGTAAATCCATATAAATGATATAAATTACAAGCATTATCGGAAGAAATTGACACTTAATATTCAGGATAATTTGATGTTATCAGTTCCCATTATCAGTTCTTATGGTTTTGATAACTGTTTGAAATTGTGTTTTGACAGATGTGTGAAATGCTTGAAATGTGGTGAAAACATGATGTTTACTAGGTAGTAAATATTTCCATGTAGCCCTTGAAAAATCATCAACAATTGTGAGAAAATAGGTGCATTTATTGATTTTAGGATGTCTGTATTGACCCCATACATCAAGGTGAATGAGTTCAAATTTGGATTTAGCATGAGAAGTGCTTACAGGAAATGAAAGTACATGATGTTTAGATAGTGGACAAACAATACATTTACAATCTGAATCAGAAGAAGAAACTGCAATGTTTTTGATTTTCTTAATTTTTTGAATTGGAGTGTGTCCCAGTCTTGTGTGCCAGAGGTGAGAGCTGCTGATGCTTGATATGATTGTTGGTTGAGGTTTCTCTGAATAGTTGAGTGAGTTTAGGAGATAAAGTCCACCATGAAGAGTGCCATGAGTGCTACTCCCATCATGGCCCTGAAAGACAAATCTATCATGAGTGAAGGTGACTGAAAAAAGTGTTTTGTGTAGGAGTCTGCTGATAGAGATAAGGTTATAGGTAAATGTGGGAATGTAAAGGACTTCATGAATGGTGAGTGAAGGTATGAGGTGGACTGATCCAACATAATACACATGGGTGGTATGTCCATTTGGTAGGGAAACAGTGATGGGAGTGTGAAGTTTGGTGATGTTATGCATTAAGCCTAGTGATATGCAAATGTGATATGTGGCTCCACTATCAACAATCCATATATATGAGGTTTTGGAAATGTTTGAAGCAATGAATGAGTACATTTTAGCAGTAGAATTGAAAGAATGAATACTAGTTATCTTTGTAGGAACTGAGATGTGAGGGACAAATGAGAGTATACCTGCCACATGTTGTGTCACACCAGAAGGTTCATGTTGAGCATTTTGCATCATAAGTTGAACTTGGTTAAGCTGATTCTGCAATTGATCCATTCTGGCATGAACCTGGGCTCCTGAGTCACTTGTGGAAGCTGAAGTTGAGCATTGATCAAGGGGACTGATAGGTGTTGACTCAGTGTCCATTGGTGGTAGAGTATCATTGGTGACCATGTGCACAACCCTCACATTTCTGTTGGTAGTGAATGTTCTTTGAGAAGGAGGTTGATACTTGTTGTGAAGTGGATGACCAGGAGGATAACCAAGTAGTTTGTAGCATTACTCCTTGGAGTGTCCTTCCTTTTTGCAATAAGTGCATATTATTCCTTTCCTGAAGTTATTCCTCCTCTCAGTTGATGTGTTATTTGAGATGTTGGGAGTTGGATTGTTTGGTTGATTGTTTCTGTGAGATGGAGTATAGGTGCTTCTGTAGGTGTTGAGTGCAATGGGAGTAGTAGAAGGATGTTTGGGTGATTCTCTTTGCTTCTCTTCCTATCTCAACATGCTGTAGGCCTTGGCTACTGCAGGCAATGGTTGCATCAGTAAAATCTGCCCTCTGATGTTGGTGTAACATTCATTTAAGCCCATTAGAAACTGAACCAATCTTTTCCTTTGTTCCCTTTCTCCATTCTCTTTTCCATTAGTACAAACACACTTACAGGTACATGCATATGGAGCCTCAATAGCATCTAATTCATCCCTTAAACCTTTGAGTTTATGATAATACACTTCCACAGTACAGTTTAACTGCTTCAATTCAACAATCTCATTGGCTATTTGATAAATTCTGTGTCCATCAAGTTGTGAATAGTGCTCAAACAGTTCATTCCAGAGATTGTAAGCAGAATTAACATAGGTGAGATGATTACCAATTTGATCAAACATAGTATTCAGTATCCAGGAGATGAACATATCATTTGCCCTTTCCGAGTGAGTTTTTAGTGATGAAGTGGATGAGGGTTCCTCAAACTCACCATTGATCAACTTCAATTTGTTTTTAGCACTAAGTGCAATAAGCATGGATCTCTTCCATGTACTATAGTTCTCTGAACCTTGAAGTTTCTTTGAAATCAGTAGTAAGCCAGGGTGATCATTTGGATGGAAATAAAGAGGATGAAGTGGTGAGGTAATATCATCATTCAGTGATGAAGATACATTTTGTGAATTTGCTTATGATGTTGGCATTGTTGTTAAATGTGTAAAGATTGATGAGTTTGAAGAATTTTTGAAGGTGTAACACCCCCAAATTCGATATACGCAGCGGAATTAAGGTTGGGGTATTACTTCATGGATCACAGTCATAATAATAGATAAACGGCTCAAAAGAGTCGTTTTAGTTAAAATAGTTATCATTCATTTATTTAAATCAGAGTTTTACAAAAGAAAGGTCCCAACGAAAATACTGAAATACATAGTTTTATTCTTGTGAATGATAACAAAATGGACACCCTTTTTATAAGAAAGTCCATAGCCACTCCGTGCCAAGCCGTGCTCTAGTTTCATGAGATAAAACATGCTAAAAAGTCAACATAAAGGTTGAGTGAATCCATAGCGTTTGCATAATAATCAGTTGAACACAAGATAAACAGTAGTAAAATCAGTAATATTGCAGTACAGTATATTGCCCTAAGTCTCATGACACGCAAACCTTAACACGAACGCGTCATAATAATGACGTAAGTTACAAACATCATAGTAATGATGTGAGCAACAATGCCCTCTGGTAGGAGTTTGCCATTCTCCTAGTATTCTCAAATAAAGTGCATTTGGTTACCTATACGGCTAACACAAATGGGGCGTCAACTGCCAATAGATCTATTCACGATATTCGCGTTCACTCGCAAGTGATTAATGGTTCATGATATGCGGGACTTTTAGTGGCAACAGTAGGTACTTAGGCAATATCAATCAGGATAGCATACTGAAAAATACTTGTGTTCGGTTTTGTAGCATGTATCTCCCCACGAGTTTGAAAAGAATATGTAAGAGTGGGACTATGAACTCACAGTAATATGTAAAAGTTTTTAGAGTACTTATAAAAGTGAAAGCATGCAGTTGAGCATGTATCTCCCCCAAAGCATTAATAAACAAGTATAAAAATGGGGTTACGAACTCACAATAATATGTAAAAGTTTTTAGAGTACTTATAAAAGTGAAAGCATGCAGTTGAGCATGTATCTCCCCCAAAGCATTAATAAAAAAGTATAAAAATGGGGCTACGAACTCATCTCGGTGTTACCGTAGTCTGGATGGAAAACAAATTAAGTAATGTGAATAAACTGCTCTGACTCGCGACCTGAGTTGGTATGTCATGTTTTTAGTATTCGAGTTCAAGTTTATGCGATGATACTGCTTTATCGATAGTTGGGTAAACATGAAGTCTCTTCAAAAATTAGTAATACTTATCATACTTATTTTTATGGCTAGGTTGATTGTTTATAAGTTTTATCGAAACCCAAGTTGTTAAATATGATATGTTTCCAAAATGTTATATTTTACAAATTTGAATATTTACGGTTTTTACCTTTGCACTTTCAAAAATAACACTTTATACCCTCAACTATGGGTTATTGACAAAATCAGCCCTTGTATAATTAACTTTGAAGAAATTACATTTTTAGCCCAAGAAAACTTTATCTTTCAAAAATTACAATTTTTGTCCTTGTAGTTTTATAAGAAAAGCTTAATTGTTTTAGGCCTAAATCGATAAAAGTAAGGGTAAATATAAGCGAGGCCTTAAGAGGTTTTTACTACGTTCTTGATCCCTTCAAAAGTTTGTCGGGTGGTGTTTCTAATGGTTCAAACTAGAAGTCTTAAGCTCTTATGGTTTGGTCGTAATAATTTCCCAAAGTAGGGGGTTAGGTGCCTTATTTAAAAAGTGTTGGTTTTGGCGACAACAAGCCCAAATGAGGACAAATTTTACACGAGGAAAGCCAATATTTTTACGACGCAATTGATCCTTTAAAAACTTTGTTGTAAGCTCTTCAAAATGGTATAGGTCTCACATTCTAGTTATCTTTGGTTAGAGAGAAACAAGCCCGTGAACATGGCCACTTGGCCACATCGCGTTTTAAGGAAAATTCATTTTTGACCCATTAACTTTTACGGTGTAACCTAGGGACATCGTAATAGTTAATTAATTCATTTTAAGTCATTCTCTAACATCCTATAACTCATAAGACTCAAATTTTGAAAAGTGCATGCAAGTGTTATTTATGAAAATCTTTACGAGTCACCTTATTTTTGATTGATTATAAAAGAGACCATAAGAGTTTTTAAAGACGTTCTTGGGGTTTTAAAATCCTTGCAGCGAGCTCTTTAAAATGGTGTAACTCTCATATTTTACAATCCTTTAATTAGCGAGATATTAATTATTGAAAAGGGCTACTTAGGCTAGTTTTGACAAATTGAAAATCTCGTTTTCAAACCTTAAAACTTTATAACTTTTGCATGCAACCTTGTGACATGTTATTTAACTCATTTTAAATGTTTCTAGGATAGTTCAAGATCAAATTTATTAAAAATCACAAGTTTTCCCAAAGACCTGATGTATATGGACTTTTGGTTTTTATGACATATGACTCTAAAGTAGGGCAGTTTTTATGCATGACACAAAGGCTTTTCAACCAGGTTAGGGGGCGTTTTGCTTAAAAGGGTTGTACCTAGGCCTTAGTGTGTTGTACCTAGAGTGTAGAGGTGTAAGATACTTAGTTAGGGTTTCTAGTTTGTTTTAAATAAATGCTAGTTTGGTTTACACTAGAACAAAAAGTGGATTTGGCTACACCGAATATGTGTGACGATATACATATAGTCACACATGATTTTTCGAGCGTGTGTGACTAAAGGTGGCGCGACCATAGGTACCCTACGGTCACATGTTTGAGTTCTTTTTAGTCTCTATTACAAAACAGTAAACAAAACCTTAACATGTGTGACTAATTAGGTACAAATTTTGTTGGATTAATCCGTATTAGTGACCATAAACACTGTATAGTCACACAAAGCATTTTTTTGCATATTTAGTCACTTACAATTAAGCATAAAGTGGCCAAAAGTGTTAATAAGTGTGACCATATGGTGTTTAAAGTGAAGAAATATGTCTTTTGTGTGACTATTATTCATCCAATGGCCACTTGAATTTTATGTTTGTGTGGCCTTTTCTAACATTTAGTCACACAAAGCATGTTTGTTTTGGGTATTTAGTCACATACAATTAATCATAAAGTGGCTAAAAGTGTTAATAAGTGTGACCATATGGTGTTAAAGTGAAGAAATGTGTATTTTGTGTGACTATTGATCATCCAATGGCCACATGAATTTTATGTTTGTGTGGCCTTTTGTAACATTTAGTCACACACAGCATGTTTCTTTTGGTTATTTAGTCACATACAATTAATCATAACGTGGCTAAAAGTGTTGATAAGTGTGACCATATGGTGTTTAAAGTAAAGAAATGTGTATTTTGTGTGACTATTGATCATCCAATGGCCACATGAATTTTATGTTTGTGTGGCCTTTTGTAACATTTAGTCACACAAAGCATGTTTCTTTTGAGTATTTAGTCACATACAATTAAGCATATAGTGGCCAAAAGTGTTAATAAGTGTGACCATATGCCATTTAAATTGAAGAAATGTGTATTTTGTGTGACTATTGATTATTAAATGGCCACGTGAATTTTATTTTTGTGTGGCCTTTTGTATTATTTAGTCACACAAAGCATGTTTGTTTTGGGTATTTAGTCACATACAATTAATCATAAAGTGACTAAAAGTGTTAATAAGTGTGACCATATGGTGTTTAAAGTGAAGAAATGTGTATTTTGTGTGACTATTGATCATCCAATGGCCACATGAATTTTATGTTTGTGTGGCCTTTTCTAACATTTAGTCACACAAAGAATGTTTCTTTTGGGTATTTAGTCACATACAATTAAGCATAAAGTGGCCAAAAGTGTTAATAAGTGTGACTATATGATATTTGAAGTGAAGAAATGTGTATTTTGTGTGACTATTGATCATCCAATGGCCACGTGAATTTTATGTTTGTGTGGCCTTATCTAACATTTAGTCATACAAAACATGTTTCTTTTGGATATTTAGTCACATACAATTAAGCATAAAGTGGCCAAAAGTGTTAATATGTGTGACCATATGCCGTTTTAAGTGAAGAAATGTGTATTTTGTGTGACTATTAATCATCCAACGGCCACATGAATTTTGTTTTTGTGTGGCCTTTTGTAATATTTAGTCACACAAAACATGTTTGTTTTAGATATTTAGTCACATACAATTGAGCATAAAGTGGCCAAAAGTGTTAATAAGTGTGACAATATGTTATTTAAAGTGAAGAAATATGTGTTTTGTGTGACTATTAATCATCCAATTGCCATGTGAATTTTTGTGTGTGTGGCCTTTTGTAATATTTAGCCACACAACGAATTAAACAAAGAGTGACCAAAAGTGTTAATAAGTGTGACTATATGCATCTTTTAGTCACATTTAAAAATTCGGTATATATCAAAACAAATTCAAATATATGTCAAAACAAATTCAAATACAATATTTTCCGAAGTATCTATAATCTTTTCATAAACAACTAATACATATCATATAAGCAGTACTAACTATATGAACCAAACAATACTAACTTATAACTAACAGTTGTAACTAATACACTAGCAGTATTAACTTCAAGCAGTCTTAATCTCTAAGCAGGCTTAACTTACTTGCAGTACTAACTTTCACTAGCAGTAGTAACTTTTGTACATAGTAGGTTATCTCCAAACAATTATCTGGTTTTGAGAATATCCATGGGTGCTCACGAGTTCATTCACATTCTTTGACCATACGAGATTGCATACCTGCCATTGTAACAACACAAGGAGTTAGCAGTCAACTTACAAAATGTCTAAACTATATTAATACATTAATACTATCAATTCTTCAACCCGTTCCCCATTAGCTAATGTTTTTTTCCCTATACACGTTTGAAATATAACACCCCAAATCGACCTATTTATAAGTAGTTGGTAACAATTGCTACATCTAGTTTCACATTCTAGAATTCATCTAAATCATCGTGGGTGTGGCTCACCTGCTTGATATCGCCAAAGCGTGTTGTCTCTTTATAACTACATTTGTGAAACTAAAGTCTTCTTTTGCTATGTCGTGATTGAACATTTATTTTTATTCCTTACATTATCAGATCTTGGTTCTAACCTCGAGAAATGCAAACGTGTAAGCATTCAGTACTCTTGACGTACACTTCTTATTTTGTCAAGTAATTAACAAGACCATGAAAGTTGAAATGAAACTCACCAGATCAGGGGTAATATATGCACTTGGATCCCCGACCTCATAAAGAAGCTGTTGGGCGTAAGTACTGAAATTTAACAACCCACCACTCCCATCTGCTTTTGCTACACACACTTTTCCATCAGAACTAATCTCAGCAAAAGGAAGAGACAGATCTAGCAGATTTGAAAAAGGGATGTCTCTATATTTGTCTCTTGCAATCACAAGATAGAGTAGACTTTTTAGGTCAATATGTCAAATCTTTACCGTTACATTCAATACATATCCCTAGACGTGATCTAGACTGCAGATACTGACGCAGAGCAAGAGCACATAAACTGCAAACAAGAAACAAGACCTCGCATGTTTGCAAATTGTTCAACAAAATGCCCACCCACTTGCCTAGCATTCTGCAGCCAAAACAAAAGTCTTATAACCAATTCATATATACAGATCACTACAAGCAATTGATTAGTATGATAACCAATTCATATATACAGATCATTACAAGCAATTCATATATACAGCCAAAACATAATTCTTATAACCAATTCATATATACAGATGAATCAATAAGAATTGTGTTGCGATTTAGTAATTATATAACTGACATAATAGTTAGACAGCGAGATCAATATTTATTACTTTCATTTGGTGGATACTTTGAGAATGGAGCATAGCCATGAGCAAGTTCAAGTGCTGTGATTCCAAATGACCATATGTCTGCTCTGTTTACATACTACATAGCTCTTTAGCTTATACATTTCAAGGCATAGATGACTGTAATGACTTAATAAAAGAAATTCACTAGACAGTAACAAATATATAAATTAAGGCTTACTTAAAGTTCTTGCATTATTCAATAATACATACATACAAGAGCGGCCTGATTCTTCAAGTCCTCCAAATTAAAATTCCAGGCACTTATTCCACGAATATATTCTTGCTGCATGTTACGAGATATCACTATATCAGGACACTATGACTGAATAAAGATTAGATATAACATAAAGATGCCTAAACCAACATTTTCATACTAAACAATATTGATGTGGGCTATTTCACCTGTGATAATTGTTCTTTATTTCCATTTAACTCGTTGTTTTGTAAAAGAAGTTCTGCTTCTTTTGCCTGAAACAACAAAATGGTCAAGGAGTGCGCAAAAAGACAAGAGTAACAAAAAAAACTACATAAGGCATAGCATGGTACAACTAGAACACCTTTAGTGTCCGAAAGCGATCACCTAGAGGGGGAGACCCTCAAGGATGGTACGCTAAAAATAATCAGTTGGCCGTGCATGTTTAAAGAATGGATGTTTCATAAGCTTCTCTGATGAGGGACGTTTTTTAGGGTCTTTCACTAAGCAAGCAGCAACCAAATCTTTAAAAGACTGTACATTCACCATAAGTTAGCACGGTGTTTCTATATAACAGTATCTATGTAGGATGACACAAACCTTCAAAAATCTTTTGTCCCTTTCATAATCAAGACCAGGTGGTGCATTTTGTAATGTCATCAGCAAAACCTGCAGAAAATGAGATGAATCAATAAGGATTGTGTTGTGATTCAGTAATTAAATAGCTGACATAATGGTTAGATAGTGAGATCAATATTTATTACTTTCATTGGTGGATACTTTGAGAATGGAGCATAGCCATGAGCAAGTTCAAGTGTTGTGATTCCAAATGACCAGATGTATGCTCTGTTTACACACAACATAGCTCTTTAGCTTATACATTTCAAAGCATAGATGACTGTAATGACTTAATAAAAGAAATTCACTAGACAATAACAAATATATAAATCAAGGCTTACTTAAAGTCCTTGCATCACTAAAATCAGGTAACAACTCCATTTGTCGCGAGAGTCTGGATCTCGCTCTGAAAGTGATTTAGTGGTACTTTAATGTGTTTGAGTGTCGCCATGACCATCTTCCTTTTCTGCATCTATCTTCCTCTCTGTCCGGGCATCATTTTATTTTTCATCTGGACCCCATCTAGATGACCATAGTTGAGTCCAACCAAGGCGGTTGGGGAGAATGCCAAGCTGATGAAATAGATCAACATATACCAGTACCAAAACTGAGAAAACACCGCAAGTCCCACAACTGCGGTCATCTTGTTGTGTTTAGTTTTGGACAATAGTCTGATCGTCACGTTTCTACCTCCAGCATCGAGGATACCAGAAGCCATAATAGCTCCCATTTTACGCATTGTGTCCTCGTGTTTGTCCAGGATAAATTTTTCCAACTGACGCCTGTTAAAAGGTTAGCAAACGTGAGAAAAAGATCATGTCAGAAGGGCAAAATTTTAATAACAACACAGTTGGCAAATTTAGCTAGTTCCCTTCAAATGAGAGCCTGACAGGTCAAACATCATATTCAAAAGAAGATGCTAAAAGGGTGAGTAAAAAAGACGCCTAATCTTGAATCTATAAACATAAGGCTTCCTAAATCATTTTAAGAAAAACTGTACAATTTCTACAATCTTATCTAACACGGCAATTGTTGACAAAAATATATATTTGACATAAGATTATTCTTGAACCAACGCATCGCATACATAACCCATTTCATTAAATTCAATAAATAAGAATGCCGACTTGAACATAAAGATACATACCTAAAAGCCCCAACACGTGAATCACTCGCTTCACCGATTTGGATCGTCACCATGGCCATTGCAATCACTATGTATCCTTTAATAGGGTTTTTATTTGGGGTGTACAAGTCTATAGATGATGTTAAAAGTGATGTAAAAGGTTTATAGATTTGGGCTCAGGTTGATTTGGGTTTTGATTTGGGATCGAGACTATGGATCCTTCAATAATTGCTGTAAAAGCGATGTTAAAAGTTTATAGATTCGGGTTCACATAAACCCTAAATTCAAAAATCACCAATATAATAAATTGACCCACGAACATAATTAATTGGTTTTGAAATCAGAACCAATGATGGTGAATGGTGTTAGCTTTTGGTTTGCAAGAATGTGTTTGAGTACTTGCAGCGAGGATGGTGATGAACCAATTGAAAATAACATGAACGCCTTTTGGTTGATAACCCATACAATAAGGTGATGAAGATGCAAGAGGATATGATTTTTGTTTGAGGGAAAAAATTGAGGGATAATAAAGTTGTGATTTTGATTTTGGGGAAATGTAAGGCGGGATATGATGAAAATATATGGGGGGATACTAAATTTTGGGGAAAATTTTATGAAACAAAGTATAAATTTTGAAAATTATTATAGTTTTGCACATATCCCGCTTATCAAATGAACTCGAAATGTTTAATGAGTTGAGTTCAACCTTATATAAGTTCGACTCGAGTTATTGATGATTTTTCAAGCTTGTAAGTGATATATTTTTAACCATTTAGGACATTAAAAAAAATAAATTTGCATTTGTAGAGTTAAAATTTGCTTGTTTAGGTTTTTAGGCTCGTTAAGTTCTCAGTAACTTCGCGTTTTTAGTTTAGATTAGATTAGGGCTTAATTGCAATTTACTTTATTGTTGTATAGTATTTGTCTTAGTTTCCAAAACTTAATGCACATGACCCATGACCCATGTGAATTAGCCATTAACCGGTCATGCATGGGTTCCATTACACTATAAGCCACGAAAACAAATGCACATGACCCATGACCCATGTCAATTACCCATTGTCGATCACCAGTCATGTATTGGTCGATAATATGACACTATATGCCACCACAACCTAATGCACATGACCCATTACCCATGTTAATTATTCATTATCAACAGTTATGGATGTGTCATAACATAACACTCGAAGCAACCATAACCCGATGCATATGAACCATATGATGTCAAATACCCATTAATGAATGTGACAAGTGATAACCTAATGCACATGACCCGTGACCCATGTGAATTAGCCATTATCACCGGTCATGCATGGGTTCCATTACACTATAAGCCACAAAAACCAATGCACATGACCCATGACCCATGTCAATTACCCATTGTCGATCACCAGTCATGTATTGGTCGATAATATGACACTATAAGCCACCACAACCTAATGCACATGACCCATTACCCATGTTAATTACTCATTATCAACAGTTATGGATGTGTCGTAACAAAACACTCGAAGCAACCATAACCAGATGCATATGACCCATATGATGTCAAATACCCATTAATGAATGTGACCAGTGATAACCTAATGCACATGACCCGTAACCCATGTTTATTAGCCATTATCACCGGTCATGCATGGGTTGCACCCGCTTGGTAGGTGTATAGTTATAATGTGAAGGTTATATGAATTGTATTTGAAGTTATTAAAGGCGGTCATGCATGGGTTGCACCGGCTTGGCAGGTGTATACCGTTTTTTACAGATACTAAGAAGCAAGTATCCAGGGACCTCTCGATCATGCTATCCGGGATCGAGAAAGTTTGAACTCGGCTTGAGCTTGACTCGACAAGCTCGATTTATTTGTAAAGATGTGTTTTCTTACACAAATTAAAATTGAAATATAACCTAAGAATTGAATTTGCTTCGGCTTCAGCTCGATAAGCTCGATACATTCATAAATAAGTATTTACACTTAGTACACTTACGTACAAAATATATATAAAACATATGCTATATCACTTACAAGCTCGAAAACTCAACAATAACTCGAGTCGAACTTATATAAGCTTGATCTCAACTCATTAAACATTTCGATTTCATTTTTCCTTTATAATTTGTATGTAAACACCAAAATTATATAAATTTTAAATGAAATAGACCTGAACCCAAGCTGATCCGACCCGAATTGACCCGTCCCGAGTTCTAAACAAGGTCGGATTCAAGTATGTCATCTTGTTTATTCAAACATCATATAATACCAAAATAATTGGCGCAACAATTCCTTGTCTACATTCTTTTTGGTGGGATTAAATTTTATTTGTTCTTCAAAATTTTCAATCACCCCGCCAAAAAAACAAAAATGTAGTTACCAATCTATATTAATTCTTTCTCTCAATATACACCACCACCAAATCCTAATTGGCCATTATAGCACCAACAACCGTCACTTACACCTCCATCGGCGACACCCCACGTTATCATCCAAATCAGATCCGTCACCAAGCCCTAACCACCACAGTTGTCACACCCCCAAATTACCTGTTTTGCAGCGGAATGGAATTCCTGGGGATTGACAGTCATAGCATCACAGTTACAGATATATTGAACGACCTAAAGTGTCGTTTGGAAAATACATCGTTTGATTTAATAAAATAATCAGAGTTTACAAAGATAGGTCCCAAATGAAAATCAATTTGTGCGGAAATAAGTTTGTTACAAGCCAAACGATGTTTTAAAATGCATAAATCCCATGTGTGACGCGTCGTCACCACGACTCTATGATATGTCCATATGCATGCCATGAAGTGAATGCCTTAGATACCTGAGATAAAACATGCTAAAAAGTGTCAACACAAAGGTTGAGTGAGTTCATAGAGTTTGAGTTGAAATGTAAAGCCTTTCAAAATTGTTTATGCATCAAAGGCATTGCAATCCACTCGCCCAAGTTCCCCATACAAAACTTGCAACCTGTGTGTTTACAACCCATTGCCAAAATATGTATAGTTTATGTTCAAATGCATGATGTCAAATGAATTCACATAACAGGACATTACTTAATGTATCAATATTCAATTGATATAACACATATGAGTGTTGTTTCAAATAATTCCAAGACCATTAGTTCATAATTATACCAAGACATTTAGTTCAATGATTATCCCAAGACATTTAGCTCAATGATTATACCAAGACATTTAGCTCAATGATTATCCTAAGACATTTAGCTCAATGATTATCCCAAGACATTTAGCTCAATAATAATCCCAAGACCTTTAGTTCCATGATTTATGATATAGAATATGACCAAACATTCAGTTCAGATAAACATATAGTTGCAAATAATCATGAATGTCATAAAAGTTGATGAGCATGTATCTCCCCCAAAGAGTTTAATAAAAGCATTAAAACGATTGAAAATGGGGCTATGGAACTCACCTGTTGCAATGATTATAATGACAAAAGTGGATACACCGAAATGTAGCGTGAACCTCTAAACTTGACCTATTATGAATGATGTGATACGTAATAAGTCATGATGTAATGTTATGCATGCAATTCGGATGATATCTATACCACTTATGAATTTTTGAAAATAATATTTCTCGTCGAGAAATAATCTCTTAACATCTTGACCATTTTTAAATTACTCCGAATGTATTTACGTTGAAATGATATCCGACGATAATCATTTAGTGATTTATTAAGAAATTATAACTTTTCGTCATAAAATAATGTCGTTGAAATATTCATGAAAGTGACTAAACGGCCTCGAAAAGCTAGTCGTAAAATGGTGTACGTCGAGTGTTAAGAAACAAACTCAACGGTTTTGGAAAGCTTGTATCATTATCTCAAAGTTTTAGTGTTTAAGTTTTCATCCTAGAGGTCTCGATCATAGAGAAAAGTATAGGTAAAGTAAGGTACTTGTGTCCCAAAATATAGTTTAAGGATGGTTTTCCGGCAAAGTTTAAATGACCGTATTTTACTCGTTACAACTCCGCTTGACAAATAGTTTGACATTTTGAAAAATATGCTTGGCGAACTTACTTTTACTAGAAGACATCACTTTATAAAAAGTACTTCGTCATTGTTAAAAATGACCCTCAACATGGTCCTTGGTTGACGTAAAGTTTGTCTAATAGAAATATACTAATTTTGCTAATAGAATAAAGTTACGACAACTTGTTTAAAATGTGAATAACTTAGTCGTTATAAGTCCGTTTTCTACGTTTTATATATCCACGGAATCGTGATAACATATACTAATATATTTTTGATAAGTCGACACATTTAACAACGCTTAAGACTCATTTTTGACTCGTAAAAAGTCGAGACAGCAATGCTGAATTTTCTGGAATAAATAATTTTCGTCGCCAAACTTCAAAATAGCATAACTTCTTCGTTATAGCTCCGTTTTAACCCGTTCAAGCGGCCACGTTTTCGTTTTAAAATATATTTTCCAAATATCTAGCCCAAAATATTTTGCTTACTGTCGAAAATTCCAGAATTCAAAAATATGGACAGACCCTTAATTAGACTTGTCGAAATGAGTTTTTCACGCGCCAAACCTATTCTAACCAATTCAAAACAACTCCGAAGCTATTCTAATCCTACCATACACCTTCTTAGGGTGTCATGGGTTCCTAGACATCACCAAAAGTGATATATAACAAGGAGTAATTATAGGATGACCAATATATATATATATATATATATATATATATATAACTCTTAAAAAAATGAAAAAGTGGTATAAATATCATATGACTTGCATGTTTTCCCAAATAAAATGAAATGACCATAACAATGAATATGAAATAAAAACATGAATATGGATGCTTACTAGTAACTTGATGAGGTTATGGACAATGAATTTTTCCTAATCACCTTAGGTTTTTATTGCAAAACCTTAACAACAAGTGATACTAGAGTGTAAGAAAACCTTGTCTTGAAAATTTTGATGAAATCCTCCTTGGTCTATGTGGTTGCCGGTTTTGGAATAGAAGAGAGGAAGCAAATGGGTTTTCACCTTTGTATTATCTTTGAGTATGTGTTTGTTGAATTAAAATGCATTACTAGTAAAGATATTTAGGCAAGTCACTTGTGACTCACCCCTTATGTCGACAAGGGGTGTTAGTCACCTCTTTGTTATAATTTTTTTTTAAATTATGTATAAGTGTAGATATATGTAAGTAACTTGAAGACTTGTGGTAAGTTAAATACACATTTGAGTATTTAAGGTAGTGTTAGATAAAAATAACTTTTAACGGGTCAAGATAAAATATATTAAGGTCATAAAAATTATAAAAATACATTTCTTACCAGAATTGAGTGAATAAATATTTATCGGGTTGAATTTACTAAAACCGTCGTAATTATATAAACATAACAATTTATATACGAAATAAATTAAAAACATCCGGTAAACTAATAATATAATTTTTATAGTCTAAAAATGAGTATAAAAATATATTAGAAATAATTTTGGAAGTGTCGGATTAAATGTTCAAAATAAATGTTTACGCGATAACGTTTATTTAATAGGAAAATAAACGTTGAATGAAAAATGCAAAACCATGCATAAATTAATATGATGATATTGATGCCAATGAAATGTAGATTAAACCTAGTCTATATGAAATGTCTTTGATGATATGTTCATGAATTCACAGCTAAACCAATACGGTTACGTGAATTTAATACTCGTAAATCTAGTTTACGATAAATGATAAATGATGAAGCATGAGTAATGTTTTGAAATATGGCCTGAAAATACGAGTTGTCACATTCGCCCAACCAAAAAGGAATTCAGTCCCTGAATTCAGTTCGTGTTAGTCTATCGAATTTTGAGTTTGTGATGAATATCGAGGAAAGAAGACATGAAGAGGTGTCGTTATGGTTATCGATGATTAAGGGTGTATAAAACATCATAGTAAAGAAAATATTGGATGAATCTCCCATGAGTAACACTTTGACTTTTATGAATATGTGAAAACCCTGCTTGCACTAAGACTTATAAATAACTGCTCCCAACATAACATGATCCCTCCAGAATTAGACATAGTTAGCTAGGCTATGTATAATTAAGGAACGATATCCCTCCAGAATTAGACATAGTTAGCTAGGCTATGTATAATTAAGGAACGATAATGTGACGTTCGGTTTAGTTGTTATAACTCTCGATGTTTACAGAGATCTAAACCTTGTAAGTGATAACGAATCAGAAGGAAAAGAAAGTACACTTAATGAGAATATTTTACAACGAGTGGTTTATCAAAAGTAGTACATCTTAAGTCATAAGATCCGAATAAGATGGAAGACATAAACTTAGTACGACATAGTACATAAGGAAAATTAAGACTATTAGTTTCCGAACTTCTTCAGCCTTCCCGCATTGTTGAGATCATGACGAGCTTCTCCTCCTTCTAACATGTATGCATTCCCATGAGCACCTTCAACTTGTTGAACTTGGTTTTGAGGACATTGATTCCGATAGTGTCCTTGCTCCCGCATTCGTAACATGTAACTATGGTCTTGCCTCTACAATTCCTGGCATGGTGTCCTAGTTTGACACTTGTAGCACTTAACAGGGCAAAGACCCGAGTGATGATACTTACATCGATTACATAGTGGGTAGGTTCCAACATAACCTCTGCCTTCTATTGGTGCAGCAACATAAACCATTGCGGTTTCTTGCCCTCTATTCTGTTGTTGATGATGATTAGCGTTACAGTTTTGGTTGTCGTTATCATAACCTTCCTGGTCATTTTCCCATTTCCTTTTGTTGTTGCTAGTTTGGTTGTTGTTGTTGTTGCGGTTATTGTTATTGTTGGTAATGTTTTCCCCCTTCACAACTTGAGCCATGAGTTTTTGAGTTATCCTGATAGTTTCTTCAATTGTTTGTGGATCGGAAGAAGTTACATCTCCTTGAATACATTGTGGAAGTCCTCCAATGAAATTTTCCAGTAGTTTCTCATTGTCCAAAACCATTGATGGACATAGTGCAGCCAATTCTTGAAACCTTCTAATGTAGGTCTCGATGTCATAACCAACAGTCATTAACTCATAAAATTCCATTTCTAATTTCTTCACCTCCGTGCATGGACAATACTTCTTTGTCAACAACCTCTTGAATTGATCCCACGTGAGCTTGTAAGCATTTTCGATACCAATAGGTTGCACATACGAATTCCACCATGACATTGCGCCATCTAAGAGTGTACCAATGGCAAACTTCACCTTGTAGTCATCTGGGCAATTGCATAGAAGAAACACAGACTCCTTCTTCTCAAACCATCGAACCATAGCAGTGGCTCCTTCTGTGCCTTTGAACTTTGTAGGATCACAGTTCTTAAAGTCCTTGTATGTACAATTTCAAACTCTAGACCCTCCTGCAGCTCCTGTAGCAGTAGCAAGTCTAGCAGCTTCAGCAGCAGCCGTGGCCTCAGCAGCAGTAGCTACCGTTGCTCGTTCTTTCCTTAGTGCCTCGGCTATACTATCCTCTATATACCTTTGGATAGCAGCTGGTGTCATTTCTGGTGCAGCTTTCTTCGGTGCCATAACTCTTCAAGATAAGAGGAAAGGTGAGACGTAGCAAAGTCCTATGTTAAGAATAAGCGCTCTAAAGAGATGTGATGTGAAGTGATAAGTTTAAGGTTACTTTTCAAAATAATTGACGGGTTCCCAAAAGATGGGTTATGAGGTGTCGTAAGTGCTTCAAATGTATGATGGTCTAGTGACTTAATGTGTGAATAACGTGTAACTCGACATGTTAGTGATGAAACAAAGGAGTGAAAGCGACTTCGCCCTACTTAAAGGTTTATCTCAGCATTCGACGTTATCGGTGATGAATCAGCTGATAATAAAATTGTGATAGGGAATGACAAGGCATTCTCCATGTTGGAGTAGGATGAAATGATAATGGGATGGGTAGTTAAAGGCATCTATATGACAATCGATTTGAAATGAAAGTAAATAACTCGAAAAAAAATGTACGTATTAACCGCATGTAAAGTGAACATGCACTTATGATGAAATGATAAGATGCTATAATGATGTTGTTATAGTCTAGGGTCAATGATGCAACCTAGTTCTCTATAACTGAAGCTCTGATGCCAATCTGTCACACCCCCAAATTACCTGTTTTGCAGCGGAATGGAATTCCTGGGGATTGACTGTCATAGCATCACAGTTACAGATATATTGAACGACCTAAAGTGTCGTTTGGAAAATACATCGTTTGATTTAATAAAATAATCAGAGTTTACAAAGATAGGTCCCAAATGAAAATCAATTTGTGCGGAAATAAGTTTGTTACAAGCCAAACGATGTTTTAAAATGCATAAATCCCATGTGTGACGCGTCGTCACCACGACTCTATGATATGTCCATATGCATGCCATGAAGTGAATGCCTTAGATACCTGAGATAAAACATGCTAAAAAGTGTCAACACAAAGGTTGAGTGAGTTCATAGAGTTTGTGTTGAAATGTAAAGCCTTTCAAAATCGTTTATGCAGCAAAGGCATTGCAAATCCACTCAGTTCCAAGTTCCGCCCATACAAAACTTGCAACCTGTGTGTTTACAACCCATTGCCAAAATATGTATAGTTTATGTTCAAATGCATGATGTCAAATGAATTCACATAACAGTACATTACTTAATGTATCAATATTCAATTGATATAACATATATGAGTGTTGTTTCAAATAATTCCAAGACCATTAGTTCATAATTATACCAAGACATTTAGTTCAATGATTATCCCAAGACATTTAGCTCAATGATTATACCAAGACATTTAGCTCAATGATTATCCTAAGACATTTAGCTCAATGATTATCCCAAGACATTTAGCTCAATAATAATCCCAAGACCTTTAGTTCCATGATTTATGATATAGAATATGACCAAACATTCAGTTCAGATAAACATATAGTTGCAAATAATCATGAATGTCATAAAAATTGATGAGCATGTATCTCCCCCAAAGAGTTTAATAAAAGCATTAAAACGATTGAAAATGGGGCTATGGAACTCACCTGTTGCAATGATTATAATGACAAAAGTGGATACACCGAAATGTAGCGTGAACCTCTAAACTTGACCTATTATGAATGATGTGATACGTAATAAGTCATGATGTAATGTTATGCATGCAATTCGGATGATATCTATACCACTTATGAATTTTTGAAAATAATATTTCTCGTCGAGAAATAATCTCTTAACGTCTTGACCATTTTTAAATTACTCCAAATGTATTTACGTTGAAATGATATCCGACGATAATCATTTAGTGATTTATTAAGAAATTATAACTTTTCGTCGTAAAATAATGTCGTTGAAATATTCATGAAAGTGACTAAACGGCCTCGAAAAGCTAGTCGTAAAATGGTGTACGTCGAGTGTTAAGAAACGAACTCAACGGTTTTGGGAAGCTTGTATCATTATCTCAAAGTTTTAGTGTTTAAGTTTTCATCCTAGAGGTCTCGATCATAGAGAAAAGTATAGGTAAAGTAAGGTACTTGTGTCCCAAAATATAGTTTAAGGATGGTTTTCCAGCAAAGTTTAAGTGACCGTATTTTACTCGTTACAACTCCGCTTGACAAATAGTTTGACATTTTGAAAAATATGCTTGGCGAACTTACTTTTACTAGAAGACATCACTTTATAAAAAGTACTTCGTCATTGTTAAAAACGACCCTCAACATGGTCCTTGGTTGACGTAAAGTTTGTCTAATAGAAATATACTAATTTTGCTAATAGGATAAAGTTACGGCAACTTGTTTAAAATGTGAATAACTTAGTCGTTATAAGTCCGTTTTCTACGTTTTATATATCCACGGAATCTTGATAACATATACTAATATATTTTTGATAAGTCGACACATTTAACAACGCTTAAGACTCATTTTTGACTCGTAAAAAGTCGAGACAGCAATGCTGAATTTTCTGGAATAAATAATTTTCGTCGTCAAACTTCAAAATAGCATAACTTCTTCGTTATAGCTCCGTTTTAACCCGTTCAAGCGGCCACGTTTTCGTTTTAAAATATATTTTCCAAATATCTAGCCCAAAATATTTTGCTTACTGTCTAAAATTCCAGAATTCAAAAATATGGACAGACCCTTAATTAGACTTGTCGAAATGAGTTTTTCACGCGCCAAACCTATTCTAACCAATTCAAAACAACTCCGAAGCTATTCTAATCCTACCATACACCTTCTTAGGGTGTCATGGGTTCCTAGACATCACCAAAAGTGATATATAACAAGGAGTAATTATAGGATGACCAATATATATATATATATATATATATATATATATATATATATATATATATATATATATATATAACTCTTAAAAAAATGAAAAAGTGGTATAAATATCATATGACTTGCATGTTTTCCCAAATAAAATGAAATGACCATAACAATGAATATGAAATAAAAACATGAATATTGATGCTTACTAGTAACTTGTTGAGGTTATGGACAATGGATTTTTCCTAATCACCTTAGGTTTTTATTGCAAAACCTTAACAACAAGTGATACTAGAGTGTAAGAAAACCTTGTCTTGAAAATTTTGATGAAATCCTCCTTGGTCTATGTGGTTGCCGGTTTTGGAAGAGAAGAGAGGAAGCAAATGGGTTTTCACCTTTGTATTATCTTTGAGTAAGTGTTTGTTGAATTAAAATGCATTACTAGTAAAGATATTTAGGCAAGTCACTTGTGACTCACCCCTTGTGTCGACAAGGGGTGTTAGTCACCTCTTTGTTATAATTTTTTTTTAAATTATGTATAAGTGTAGATATATGTAAGTAACTTGAAGACTTGTGGTAAGTTAAATACACATTTGAGTATTTAAGGTAGCGTTAGATAAAAATAACTTTTAACGGGTCAAGATAAAATATATTAAGGTCATAAAAATCATAAAAATACATTTCTTACCGTAATTGAGTGAATAAATATTTATCGGGTTGAATTTACGAAAACCGTCGTAATTATATAAACATAACAATTTATATACGAAATAAATTTAAAACATCGGGTAAACTAATAATATAATTTTTATAGTCTAAAAATGAGTATAAAAATATATTAGAAATATTTTTGGAAGTGTTGGATTAAATGTTCAAAATAAATGTTTACGCGATAACGTTTATTTAATAGGAAAATAAACGTTGAATGAAAAATGCAAAACCATGCATAAATTAATATGATGATAATGATGCCAATGAAATGTAGACTAAACCTAGTCTATATGAAATGTCTTTGATGATATGTTCATGAATTCACAGCTAAACCAATACGGTTACGTGAATTTAATACTCGTAAATCTAGTTTACGATAAATGATAAATGATGAAGCATGAGTAATGTTTTGAAATATGGCCTGAAAATACGAGTTGTCACAACAGTCACCAGCCACCATCGCTCATACAGCTACGACTGCCGTCACGCACAACTAGCCCTCCAAAGCCGCCGCCGTAACAAACCCATATTCAGTGAGTGGTCGATTTATCTATATGTTGTAATTCTAATTTATAGCAGAAAATTTGTTAGATTTTGCTACAGTTTTGTCTCATTAAGAAGTGAATTATAATATGCTGAGTTTGATTAATTCAATTTAAAGGAACATGTTGATGGTAGTGAATGTGTGGATGATATATTAGGTACGTTGGGGATAAAATTAGGATAGTTTGTTGACCCAAAGGGTGTTTGGATAAGCTGATACTCACAAGTAAGCAGTTGTTAATTTATTGTTTGCTTGTTAATAAGCAGGTAAGCACTTAAATAAACACTCCCAAACAGTTCTAAAACTAGGTGTAAAGTGAGAACATATAGTATGTAGCTAGAGAAATGAGGTGATTCTAATGATAATGTATGTTGGTCTGGCTCTTTAGATCAGTTTCGATAAGTTCTCAAAAAGTGACTGTATTAAACATTTAGAAATTTTTTATTTAATGTACATGGCTAGCACATTAGCTACTCAGTTTGTGTGATAGTTCCGTGGATTCAAAAGTTAATTTACTATGGTATGTTTGGCTTTTACGACAATATAAGGCTGAGTATATGCCTTTGAACAATCTGGGTAGCTTTGATACTCTATTTTTTAAAAACTGCGTATTGTCTCTGTGATATTGAGATAAAATAGGTCGTTCAAGGGTAGTATGATATTGTTCTACGATGTAATGGTTTATTAATTTTATCTTGGTCTTCTCGTAACAACAGGTCTTTTTTCTCCAGCTAATAGCGACAATAACTTCAACTTTATCTTGCTGGATAATGTTTATTGGTGTCTCTTTTAAACCTATAACAAAGGCACATAAGTTAAACCTATAATGCAGCGGTACACAAGCTCTCAGGTTAGCGTCTTTTTTACTATAACAAAGGCACATGATTGCAAATCAGACATGAATTCGTAGGTCGTTCAAGAAGATGCGTTGTGGAGTTAATTAAGAAAGAAGATTCTAAAAATAAAAATGTTATCATACAAATTTGAATAAACTTAGATTTATTACTTAGCGCATATTCTTTGTCTGTTTTTAAAACTTTGGTTTTTATCATTAAAAAAAACATAGATTTTTTTTTTATTATTTTTATTTTATTTTATTTTATTTTTTGGTGGTGTTTAAGTTCCTTTCAGTTTATTTGGTTTCATCAATATCGTTATAATATACTCCATTTTAAGCCCCAACAGGATGTACTTGGCATGTTGCCTAGGTTCAATGTCTTGAGGCTAATGTGCCACAATTAAAACCAAGTGTTACTCTGCTACATTGACCTATTATAATAAGGTATCAAATTATTAAATACCAGCACCACCGCTACTTATTGGGTTATGAATGATATCTAAATCCACGTGTGTTATTAAGATGTTATCGATAATTTACCATTGGGTTGACCTTATGCTTGCATTCATGCTTTTTCTCAGCAAGTCATGAAGTTTGACATGTTTAAAGGACTGTGAAGAACTTCAAGTTAAGACCATTAATGGAGTAGATCATGATATAATGAGTTCTAACTCAGGTAAGCTATTTTTTGTTTGGTATCTTAAAATAGGAAACATGATATGAGAACCAAGAGCATGTGACCAATGTTTAAGAGAATATTTTTGCAATTAAAAGAAGAAAATTTGCATATTTGCTGATAAAAGATGACGACAGATTGCATAATTAAAATAAGAAAATTTGCATATATGTTCATTTGTTTTCTGTAATACTAGAATACTAATTAGAAGTCAAAAGTTCCATAGTGGCACCTTGTTTGAGCATAGTGTTTCACAGCTGCTGCTTTTGTCCTTGATAGTGGCCCCTTTGTAACAAACTATTCTTACAGCTTCCTACTTAGTATCATATCTTTGTGGACTTAGGAGTTAGGATAGCCAATGCTTTTTCTACCATCATATCAGTCATACTTAGGATAGCCATATATTTCTGCTATCAGCATCGAGAATTTGAGGTATTATGGGTCAGTTCTTTATCAGTCTGCATACGGGTCAGTTTTATCAGTTTGTCAAGTGTTGGGTTGTATGTAGGCCTGGTCATGGTTGTTATTGATTTCTCATGTTTTTTTTTTCTCCAGTAGCTAATGCTTGTTTGTTCTTTGTTGTAATTCCTGTAGTGGATGAATCTCATACGGGTCAGTTTTATCAGTTTGTCAAGTGTTGTTTTTTTAGGCCTAGTCAGTGTTGGGAGAAATGTGATGAATCTCATATGGTACAACTATGGCTGGGTCAGTATTGTTTCCCTTGTTTGTGTTGTTTGTTGTAATTCCTGTAGTGGATGCTTACAACTATGGCTGGTCAGTATTGTTTCCCTTGTTTGTGTTGTTTGTTGTAATTCCTGTAGTGGATGGTTGTCTATTATTCTTGGGTCTCGCTTAGTTTGCATACTTATTGCCTTAGTTTGTTGTAATTCCCTTGTTTCCCTTGTTGTACTCTTAGTTTGTTACTAATATTTTGTACATTGTGTTATGATTTTTAGGTCTAGCCATCTAGCCAACAAGAAGACTGTTACCATTTAGCCAACTGGAAAAGAGAGAAGACTGTTACCATTTAGCCAACTGGAAAAGAGAGAAGACTGTTACCATTTATTTTGGCATTCGAAAATTTAAACTTTAGAGACTTTTTGTTTAGTTTATTTTTCTATCTATTCAACTTTAATATTTGGTTTACTTCGGCAATTGGATGTTCGACTTTTTGTTTAGTTTATTTGTAGAAAATTTTAGTCTTTTGATGTCTTTTTTTGCCCGTTTGACCCAAGACCGTTTGGCCCGTGCCCGTTTGGTCCGCGCCCGTTTGACCCGAATTTTAGAGTTCGCCCGTTTAGCCCGTGCCCGTTTGACCAGTGCCCGTTTGGCCCGTTGCCGAACCCGCCCGTTTTGCCACCTCTAATTAAAAGGTGTTCTTTGTGATGGTTTTGTGCTGGTTGTCATCTGTCCATGGTTGTATGATATGGGCAGTTTGTTTTTGTTATCAGACTTATAAGAACAGTTATATCAGATATTGAATAGAGTTGCCTTGTATGCAACTTGATATGGGACTTGTCCATCTCAGTGTGTGTTGCTTTTTTCATTGTACAAAGTTTCCTTAATTAATACAAGTTCATCTTTGCACCAAAAAAAATATATATATATATATATATATATATATATATATATATATTGTTGGGATATGAAAGTGCTGAAGAATGATAAAAGTACTGGAAAAAGTCAAAGAGTCAAAGTACTACTAAAGATAAAGTCAAAGTACTGCTGATTGAAGTCAAAGTACTGCAAGAACAAAGAACTGTTATATTCGTTTATAGAAAGTCTTGTAATTCTAGAATATTTTTTATTAGATTACTTGTCGTACAATGATACAAATTGTAAACCGACTAGGGATATCCTTGAGTCTATAAAAGGACCCCTAGATTGGCATTAGAGGTACGAGTTTTAGAGTTTACAAGTTCACAAGTTTAGAGAAGTTCGATATTATTAGAGTTGTTAAAGAGTCTACATAATAAGCAGAGTTAGTGTTATTAATAAAATCGTATCAAGTTAAAGTTATTCTTCTTAGCTTTGTTAAGTAAATTCCGCATACTTAATAGAGTTTGCTCAGTGTTTCTCTGTTAATAACTTAGGATTTATCTGAGGTTATTAAACCTTAACAAGCTATTTAAGTTAGTTTGATTAGAGTACATCGATCCAACAAGTGGTATCAGAGCTTGTGTGGAAACTCTGACTAAGAAGAAACCCTACTACAACAAATCCTAAAGATGTCGACTGAAGCTGTTCCACCACCATCAATCACCTCACTCAGAATTCCAATTATCAAGAAGGGAGAATATGACCTATGGTGCATGAAGATGAGGCAGTACATTGCCATTACAGACCATGCACTATGGAATGTAATTGTCAATGGTAATGAAGTAGTTCCCGAAACTATTGATGTTCCTGGACAACCCAAAGCACCTAAACCAGTCTTACCAGCAGCTACCATAAGGTATCAAGAGAAGGCTCTTAACATACTCTTATCTGCTATACCTGATGGAAATCTCTTGAAGTTTCACGATGCTAAAGATGCTAAGCAGCTCTGGGCTGCTCTCAAGACCAGATTTGGAGGTAATGAAGCCTCTAAGAAGATGCACAGTAAATCTTTGAAGCAACAGTTTGAAACTTTCACTGTTGGTGAAAGAGAGAGTCTTGATGCTGCATATGATAGATTTCAAAATCTCCTCAACATGTTGGAGTTATACAAGGCAGAAGTATCTGTTGAAGATGCTAATCTGAAGTTCTTAAGAAGTGTGCCATCCACCTGGCATGTGATTGCTACTATGATAAGAGGACAACCAGGTTTGGATGTCATGGACTTTGATGATCTCTACAATCATCTGAAGGTGTATGAGCATGAGATGAATGGCCAAACCAGTTCCAAATCACACAGTATTGATTTTCTGTCATCTGAAAAGAAGGGCAGTACTTCCACCAAAAGTACTGCTTCTCCTCAAAGTACTGTTGCTCAAAGTACTGCTGTTTACACCCCCCTCCCCACATATGCTCAGTAAGCCCCACCAACTACTACCATGCACTCAGATGAAGTTGTATGCTCTTTCTTTGCACAGCAAGCTTCTTTACCTGTCACTTATGAAGAATATCTCTCACAGATTGAAGAGGACGCTTTAGAAGAAATTGATATCAGGTGGCAAGTTGCAATGATCACTGCAAGGATCAAAAAGTACATGAAGAAAACAGGAAAAAGCATTGACTTCAAACCAAAACAGGGTATCACTTTTGACAAATCCAAGATTGAATGCTTCAATTGTCAAAAGACTGGACATTTTGCTAGGGAATGCAGGTTTGCTAAGTATCAAGCAAACAGGTTGTCTGAAAAACCAAAGCTGGAGCTCAAAGAAATTCCAATTACTGAAACAAAGGCTTTGGTTGCTCAAGAGAAGTTATCAGAAGTTAACTGGAGTGAAGAGTTTGATGATGAACCAGTGACTTACTGTATGGTAGCAGTGGAAGAAGCAGTTGAAGATTCAGTGGAAGAATTGGATTGGAGCACTGCTTTTGATAAAGAACCTGAACATGCTGCTTTGGAATCTGGAGATGGTTTTGGAGGATTTGATTGGAGCATGGAGAGTGAAGATGATCCTGTTCTACTTGAAATGGTGGCTACTTCACTAAGTTCACCTCCTATCTCTGAGGTATGCTCAAATTGTCATGATTTTTATCAAAAATTACTTGGCAGTTATGTGATTGAAAGAGATAATTGTGTTAGGGCTAGGTCTGAGGTAGCTGGTTATCAAATAACCTTAGAATCTATGGAAGCCAAAATCTTAACACATGAAAATAATGAAGTAGCTTGGGCTGAAAAGTATGCACAACAGGACTATCAGTTAAAACTAAGTGAATGGAAATTAAACTGTAAAATTTCTGAAATAGAGAAACTGACTAAGGAAAGAGATGATTTGTTAGCTAAGTTTGCTGCTTGGGGTGAATCTGGTCTGTCACATGTTACTTATGTTCAAAAACAGAGAAGAGCTTACATTAAAACTGGCTTAGGTTTTGGAATGGACTTT
The DNA here is from genome assembly GCA_910596185.1 of Chrysanthemum makinoi. Lineage (NCBI taxonomy): Eukaryota > Viridiplantae > Streptophyta > Magnoliopsida > Asterales > Asteraceae > Chrysanthemum > Chrysanthemum makinoi. The sequence goes on along the minus strand of OU343216.1, from coordinate 126,790,819 downwards.
GATAACATAGAAGAGAATCAAACTGATGATGACCTAGAGGATATAACCACTAGTGATGATGAACTCATTAATTATGTAGACACATCTAGTAATGAGGATTCAATTAGTGAACCACCTCCTGAGTATAAGAAAGACAATGGTTATCATGCAGTTCCCCATCCCACTGGAAGTCATCAACCCCCTAGGCTTGATGTTTCTCGTTTTGGAGTAGACAGTCTAGAATTTAGAAAAAAGCTAGTTGGTCAGTCTAGGTCTGAAACCCCCAAAGAGACTGCTGAAAACAATGTTCAAAGTCAAGCAGTACCTTCAACTCAAAGTACTGCTCCACAAGCAGTACCTTCAAGAAAACCTTTTCAAAATAGTACTGCTAAACCTTTTTGGGATAACTTTGGTCAAAACAAGTTTAATCATTCACCTAGAAGGCAAAATAGTTTTGGTCATAGACATAGAAGAAGTCACTATGGGAGTATGGGTCAAAAACTGTGTTTTGTGTGTTTTAGTCCTACTCATTTAATCAAGGATTGTGAACATCACTCAGAATACCTTAGAAAATTTCCAAAGCATAGGTCTGCAAATCAGAAACCTAGAGAGCACAAACCAGTGTGGAATAATTCAAATAGGGTCAATCACAGCAACTTCTCACCAGATCATAGATACCCACACCAGAGAAGACCTTTTTCAAAACCTTCAGTATCCTACAGTACTTTCCAAAGTACTGCTAAGCCAAGACCAGTACTTTCTCAAAGTACTGCTCAGTCAAAACAAGGTACTGATCACACTCTTTGGAATAGGAACCCTAGGAGATCTCATTACTATCAACCTAGAAGGTATTACAATTCACATAGGGGATCTAGATCAAAGGAAACCAGTGTTAAAATAGAATGGGTTCAGAGGGAAAGTACTGCTGAGAGACAAACAACACTTTCAACAAAAAGTGAATCAGATGTTTTTGTGATACAAGAAAAAGAGAATGAACTTGTAAAAGCGAATTGTGCTGAAAATTCAGAAAGTTTTGAAAAACCACATGCTAAAAATCAAAAGATAATTCTGGATCATGTTTTGAAAAACAGTGGAAATTACATACTCAAAGAATTTGAGTTTGTAACTCCACAAGGGGAACACAAGTCAGTAATGGCTTGGGTTCCTAAAAATCACTAACTCTTTTATCTTTGTACAGGGCAACCCAGAAGAGGAGCTTAAAGATCATCTGATTGTGGATAGTGGTTGCTCTGGAAGTATGACAGGAGACAAAGAGATCCTGTCTGATTTTAGATCTATTAGTGGAGGAAGAGTTGCATTTGGGAATGATCCTAATGGAGGAAGGATTACTGGAAAAGGAACTATCAAAGCAGGGCGTATAGATTTTGAGAATGTTAGATATGTGAAGGAGCTCAAGTTCAACTTATTATCAGTTTCTCAAATCTGTGATAAAAAGCATCCTGTGTTATTCACTGACACAGAATGTCTCATCCTCTCTCCTGATTTCGAGCTTGTTAATGACAACTTGGTAGTTCTTAGAGTACCAAGAACAAATGATGTGTATAGTTTAGACATGAAGAGTCTACATTCCTATGGAAGAGCCACATGTTTGGTGGTTAAAGCAACATCTGAAGAAGCACATTAGTGGCATAGAAGATTGGGCCATGTAAATTTCAAAAATATCAACAAACTGGTCAAAGGGAATTAAGTTAGAGGTTTACCTTCAAAGACTTACAAGAATGATCACTCCTGTTTGGCGTGCAAGAAGGGTAAACAACACAAAGCTTCATGCAAGAAGCTTGAGGAGAGGACAATTAGAGAACCTTTGGATCTGTTACACATGGATTTGTTTAGACCTGTTTCTGTAGCAAGTTTAAACAAGAAAAAGTACTGCTTAGTTGTAACAGATGATTGCAGTAGATTCAGTTGGGTATTTTTCTTGGGATTTAAAGATGATACTTTTGATGCTATTCAGACTCTCATAATAGCACTTGAAAACCAATTGAGACTCAAGGTTAGAGGTATTAGATGTGACAATGGAACTGAATTCAAGAACAAGCTTATGGATGAATTTTGTGCAAACAAAGGAATCAAAAGGGATTTCAGTATTGCAAGAACACCACAGCAGAATGGTGTTGCAGAGAGAAAGAATAGGACTTTGATTGAAGCATCCAGAACAATGTTAGCAGATTCACAATTACATATTCAATTATGGGCTGAAGGTGTAAGTACTGCCTGCTATGTACTTAACAGAGTATCAGTTACTAAGCCACAGATGAAGACACCTTATGAGTTGCTGATGGGCAACAAACCCAATATTCATTTTATGAAGCCTTTTGGATGCCCTCTTACTATTTTGAATACAATTGATAATCTGGGAAAGTTTGATGGCAAGTCAGAAGAAGGATATTTATTGGGTTATTGTACCAACAGTAAGGGATTTAGAGTGTACAACAGAGTCACTAAGAAGGTTCAAGATTGTCTTCATGTTGAGTTTTTAGAAGATCAAGATAATGAAAAAGGTAAAGGTCCTGATTGGATGTTTGATCTTGAAGTTTTAACTCCTTCTATGAACTATGTACCTGTTAGAGAAAAAAATCAACCTGTGCATGATGGAGAAGACTTACAATATGTTGTTCATGGAGTTCATCTTAGCCCTGATGCAGTACCTGATGAAGATCCTGTTAGTCCAAAGCAAAGTATTGATGCTCCAAAGCAAAGTACTGATGCTTCAAAACAAAGTACTGATGAACCAAAATCCTCATTGTCTGCTGAGGATCAAGCTATTCAAGAAGAACTTAATCAGTTGCTTCTTCAAGATGTTTTAGCACATTCTTACACTGATGATCAGAGAAGAGCTTATGAAGAGGCAAAGAAGAAGAACAAAACTGCAGAGTACTCTCATAGTACTTTGGACAGTACCTTTGAACAAAGTACTGCTGCACCGCATTACCAGTACTTTGGATAATTTAGATGATCCTACCATGCCTGGATTAGAAGAAACTGATGATGAGTTTGAAGATGAAGGAATTTTCTCAGATTCCAATGAAGATGCTGATTTTACTAATTTAGATGATACTTATGGAGTTCCACAGTCTCCAAGTGTTAGGTCACTAAGTTTACAACACAAGCATCAATAGAAAGAATAGAGAGGAGAGTGATCGGTTGAACAACGAACCAAACAAACACACACGTATGAATAGAGAAAGGTTATGCGTATAGAGTGAATGAGAGATAAATTGAACAACCAACCCTCAAGTGAGGGTTATTACAAGGTATTTATAGGAGGGAAGCTAGGGCAACACTCCTAGTTCCCATCATTTTCCTTATTGGGCTAGGCCTAGGCTTATGGGCCTTCTACATAAGCCTAAGGCTAATAACAAACATAAAGGCCATATTAAGCTAACTATTACATATGAATCACTAACACTTGATTTAGGTTTAGGAGTGATTCCAACAATCTCCCCCTAAGTGTCGGTGATGAATGAATATGAACGGTGAAGGCGTTGATGTAATAGTAGCTTTGACGTCTTCTGACATTCTTCTTTCTTGTGAGAAGAATTGCCTTGATTCGAACAATCTCCCCAGCGCAGAGAAATTGTCTTCTTTGAACAGTTCAGCTTTGACGTCATAATTATCTTTGTTCTTTGTTCTTTGTGATGATAGTGATAGTATGTTGCAGTCTGTATCAAGTCTGCCTCAGGTCTGCTTCGTTGCTCCAGTGTCTCCACGTCATTCTTCAACATGCTCACACGCTCTTTGACGTTGGATTTCAGTACTGATGAAGTTCTTTATGTCTTTAACATTGTAGATTCTTTGGTTTGACGAAGAATCATTCTGACTTTTGTGTTGCTTTTAGATAGAACTTCCATTAGTGATGATGTAGGCTTTTAGATAGAACTTCCATTAGTGATGATGTCATCATGTCATCCCAAATCAGAGCTTCAACTTCGATGTGCTTCATGTTGATCAGAGCCTAGAAGATTTGCAGTTCTACGAGCTTGGGATGCTCATAGCCGCTGTCACGACCAGAAATGGATTTTGTGATGATGATATAAAGGGTTCTCCAAGGCTGAGGGATGTTCTTGAGATCCACGTGAGAATGCTTAATGATAACCTCTGATGCTTCGTCATACCCAATATCAATAAAGAATTGCAGAATAGTCTCTTCAGTAGGTGCAGCAGAGAATTCAGTTGATAAGATGTCAGGAATGAGGAGAACCTCCCGTAAGTCTGCAGGAGTGATGGTGAGTTGCTTGTGATTGAGAGTCACCGTCACAGCATTTTGACCTTTGACCATCTGCATTGTATTCCAGAATTTTTGTATGTAGATCTCCGAACAAAGTGGCGAGTTGGTGAGCATGTTCGATAGGGATGATTCTTCAGAATATCCACTGCAATGAGACAAGAAGATTCCGAGCCGGTGAGAGTTTCAAAGTCAACTCTGAGATTGTTCTTTCCAATCTTCATTGGATAGCCATGCGGGAAGATATCAGCAATGGTGAGAACATTTGGTGCATCCACATTCATTTGAGCTTCCATGTCGTGATCTGAAACATATTTAGCCAAAAGAACCAACATATCGAAAGACATAATGTTAGTCAACAGAAGGCTTTATTGTCTACTTATTGATTGATATATGTCAATGATTGTTACGAGTCCAACATCACTTGTTTGTTCAATAGTCCAATGATGTCGAGAAAAGTTTCGTGAGTTAGTTAACTTTAAGTTTTAAAGTTTATGTTATCACATATTTTTCACAACATATTAAACGTTTAAGCTTATTAGTGACATTTATTGGTTTCGTGACATTATGATTTATTTATTTACAAGTTTGCACGCGTAACAATTCATAATGAAGGTTTGATCAAGGCTTAGGCGTAGAAATGGTAGCTTATGCGTAAACAGGAGTTATACGCGTAGACACAAGCTTATGCGTAGGAACCTTACTTACGCGTAAGAAATATTACGCGTAGGAAAAGGGGACCTTATGCGTAGAGCTTACGCGTAAGCGCATATAACACCTTACGCGTAAGGCTTACTCGTAAGAGTAGACCTTATGCGTAGTGGTCACTGTTTACGCATATCCTTCACAGGATACGCGTAGTCCCTTTGTAGAACCTTACGCGTAAACGCTACGCGTAAGATTTCTCTTACGCATAACCTTCTACGCGTAAGGTGATCCTTATGCGTAGATTGCTAATGACCTTGATTCTGAATTATACGTGTAGCAGACCTGAAATAAAGTCATCATAGCAACAATATTAACACATACATCCATTCTATAACATATCATGGCATGAAAATTCATCAAACAGTTTACGCGTAAGATTACTTACGCGTAGTCTTAAACCCTAGTTTCAAGAATTACGCTTAAGAAATCTAGCCATGGAAATTGCACTAAACTTTTTCTGGTAAGTCTAAGATGCCTATAGAGTTGTCTTAGCCAAGTTTTAACATCAAACAAGTCATGAATCAAAAATACCCAAACCATATGAACATAAACCCTAAACTCCAATTCCTTTTTGTGTTTCTGGGCAAGTTCTGGGCTTAAATATGGTCAATTCAACTTGAAAACAACCTATTATAACAATCTTTATTACCAAAAACATTCACATATGAAAACACCCAAAACCACGCATAAACCCTAATTTTGAAAAACAATCAATTCGTGTTTCTGGGTGGATTTTGAGGATAAACATAGTATCATTGATATTAAAGAAACGTTTTGACCCATTTATCTTAACCTCAAACACATAAACATGATCATGTGTTCTTACGCATATGTGTATAACACAAAATCAACCATATACGTAAATTTAACCGTTGGATTCGTTTGAAAATCAAAACCAATGTTTAAAAACGTGTTTTAAACCCAAAATCACTTACAGATTGATGATCAAAACTTCGGATTTGTTGAACGATTATTATCCGTATGATGAGTTTGGTGTGTGTAATAAATGTGAAGTGAAAAGGTTAGGTGGGGAGTTTTATTAAAATAACTTTGAGCTTTTGACAATGTTAGCCCCTCCACCTTTTCCATTTTCATCCAAAGCCTTTTAACTTCCATTTTTGGTTACCAAACGAAAGATTTTAAGACAGAAACTTGACAACACTCCCCCTCCACTTAAGAAATAATGAAAGTTTATAAATTTTAGTCCGAGGAGTGTCAGAAACCAGAAATGTGACCATCATTATTAAAAGAAACAACCGGGATAGGATAACATGCAAGTACACAGTTATTTTGAAACAGTTAAGTATTTATTTTCTCCCCCTCAACACTTGATCGGAAAAATACTGAATTTTGAAAGATTTGAGTGTTGACGGAAGATATGTACTTGCCATGTTAAAAGAAATATAGATAGAAGAATATTTTTGTTGTTTTATCTAATTTTGTATTGTTGTATTTTGCTTTTGAAAAATATTTACAAAAGAGGTTTTGGTGTTTGACTGGTTTTTAAGAATGTTTTAAGAGTTCATCCAGTTCCTCTTCAGTCAAACACCGCATACCAATCCGGTGGACCAACTCATTAAACCTAGCAGGAGCTAAGGCTTTGGTGAGAAGATCTGCCAATTGGTATTCTGTACCCACAAAATATTATTCAACAGTACCCTGTTCCACGTGGTCCTTGATGAAATGATATCGAAGATCGATGTGCTTTGATATCGAGTGTTGAACTGAGTTGCACGAGATCACAATAGCACTCCGATCGTCGCAGTACATCGGGATTCTGTCAAATACGTAACCATAGTCTTTGAGTTGTGTTCTCATCCAAATGACTTGAGCACAACACGCCGACATGGCTACATATTCTGCTTCGATTGAGGACAACGATGTACAATCCTGCTTCTTCGATTGCCATGACACCAGTTTATCACCAAGAAATTGTAAAGCTCCTGAAGTGCTTTTCCTTGAATCTAAGCATCCTGCGTGGTCAGCGTCTGAAAAAGCGATTAGTTCAAAACCAGAATCCTTCGGATACCAGATCCCCAAATTAATGGTTCCCTTGATGTATCGGAGGATTCTTTTAGCCTCTGAGAGGTGGGTTTCAGTTGGTCGCGACTGATAACGGGAGCAAAGATAAACGGCAAAGACAATATCAGGTCTGCTGGCTGTTAGATACATGAGAGACCCAATAATACTACGGTATTTTGTAGGGTCAACCAATTTCCCATGCAAATCAGCGTCCAGCTTCTTGGTATGTGCCATTGGTGTGGCATAAGTATCACAAGTATTCATTCCGAATTTGTTCAGAATTTCAAGGGCATATTTGGACTGACTCAAGAAAATACCACGGGGTGATTGATGAACTTGTAGTCCTAGAAAGAACGTAAGTTCACCCATCATGGACATTTCAAAATGTTTCTTCATTAGTTTTGCAAAAGCGATTGAGTACTTTTTATGAGTTGACCCAAAAATGATGCCATCCACATAAATTTGAACAATTAAAATATGTTCCCCGTGATATTGTATGAAAAGAGTTGGGTCGACCGAACCTTTGGTAAAATTATTGGCAATGAGGAAAGATGATAGCTTATCATACCATGCTCGAGGAGCTTGTTTGAGACCATACAGAGCTTTGTTCAGTTTGTACACATGGTTCGGAAGCGCGGGATCAACGAATCCTTTTGGCTGGCTGACATAAACCGTTTCTTTCAGTTGACCATTCAGAAAGCGTTTTGACGTCCATTTGAAAGACCGTTATATTCATATGAGCTGCGAATTCCAGAAATATCCGAACAGCCTCAAGAAGAGCAATCGGAGCAAATGATTCTTCAAAGTCAATACCCTCTTCCTGTCTATAACCCTTAGCCACCAGACGTGACTTGTTTCTGATGACATTCCCTTCAGCATCCAATTTGTTCTACCAAATTCATTTTAAACCAATGACGTAGACCCTTGATGGTCTTTCAACCAGTTCCCATACTTCAAGACGTTTGAATTGGTTGAGTTCTTCTTGCATGGATTCAATCCAGTTATCTTTTGTCATTGCATCCTTAATGTTTTTGGGTTCAGTTTGGCAGACAGTGAGTGCATAAATGCAATGTGCACCGTCTGTGTGAAGACGTTGTCTAGTAACGACTGGTTGGTTTGGGTTGCCAATAATATTTTCTAGAGGATGGTCTTTTGTCCATCGATGTGTAGAGGGTTGATGTTGATATACATTATGCAGATTCTGAGGATTCAAATGGCTTGTTGATGATTTCGCAACATCAGGTGCAGTAGTTTCATTAGCAAACGGGTTAAAGAACGCATTTGGATCAAAATTTGCAGGTGGGGGTACTTCATTGTTCAGAACATCATCATTGGTTCTCGCCGTTGGAAGCAGTTTGTTCAACTGTTGTAGTAGAGTCAACTGTGGTGCATCTTCAACAAGAGTTGTTGTAGCAGTGTATCGTATAGGAGTATTATCAGGTTGAGCAGCGGAAACAGCGAATACGCCTGGAGCACTTTCATCAATATCGTCACTGAAAAGAGGAGCAAATAGCCTTTCCATTTGTTGGCGAGTAAGCTGAGGGCTTGTATCAGCTGATGATTGGGTTTGGGGGAAGTTTAAGCGGTTGTGACCGGGTTCCAAGTGTTATACTCGAAGCCATTTCCGTAAGTTCATCAAAATGAGCATGAATCGTTTCCATAACCTCCTTTGTTCGACGATTCCAGATTCGGAAACCTTTAGAATTATCACAATATCCAATAAAGACTCCAATGTCAGCTTTGGCTTTGAGATTTCCAAAGTCATCACGATCATTATTCGGATAGCAAAGAGATCCAAAGACATGAAAGTGTTTGAGATTTGGTTTTCTGTTGTGGACCAGCTCGAAAGGCGTTTTGTTGTGGCGTTTTGTAATCATAGAACGGTTTTGAGTATAGCATGCAGTAGATACAGCTTATGCCCACAAGTAATCTGGGAGTTTAGCATTAATTAACATTGTTCTTGCAGCTTCCACTAACGTTCGGTTTCGTCTTTCAACAACTCCGTTTTGTTCAGGTGTTCGTGCAATAGATGTCCGATGTGAATTCCCACTTTCTCATAAAATTCACGAAGAGTTTTGTTAACAAATTCAGTTCCTTTGTCTGTTCTTATTTGTCTGACGGTGTTTCGGAGCTGAACCTGTATTTTCGTGAGAAAGATGATGATCATCTGTGGAGCTTGGTCTTTGCTTTGAAGAAAATAGACCCAAGTCCAGCGTGAATAGTCATCAACAATTACTAAGATGTAGCGTTTGCCATTAATCGTTTGCACGCGCATCGGGCCACACAAATCCATGTGAAGAAGATGAAGCACATGCTGAGAGCTGTGTTCCACCTTTGAAGGAAAATGAGCACGAGTGCTTTTCCCTTGTTTACAAGCTGAGCATAGGTGATCCTTAGAATACCGGAATCGTGGGAGTCCTTCAACTAGTTTGTGTCGAGCAAGATTGGTTATATTTTCAAAGTTTAAATGTGAGAGACGACGGTGCCATAGCCAGGATTTTGTTGATGTTGCCTTTGAAAGTAAGCAGATGGGAGATGAAGCAACCATGTCTTGCATAGAGATAGTGTACAGACTTTAATTACGCAAGCCAGACATAAGGTCGTTTCCTTGTAGATCACGAATGAAACAAGATTTCTCCCTGAAAGCAACCTCCAAATCTCCATCACAGAATTGACCTACTGAAAACAGATTGTGACCGAGGCCTTCCACATAATAAACCCTGTTAATTTCGATGTTCCCATTGATATAGTCTTCGTAGCCCATGATAGGTGCGAAGTGATCATTCCCGAATCTGACAGTGCCAATGAACTTTGCAATAAAGTTTGATAACAGTTTAAGATTGCCTGTCATGTATCGGAAACATCCGTTATCAACAATCCAGAGAATGATCTGTATCACCTGCATTACACACAGACGACACAGATGGAATAGAAGTAGATGTGGAACCCGAAATGTTAGAGGGTTCCGGAGCAGTTATAGTAGACATACACTCATCAATAACTTTAGGCATCCATGTAAATCCTAGTGTGTTATATATCCATTTCTGCCATCTCCAACTAGTATTTGCTTTAGTCTTAGTGAATGCACTAGGTGGTACTACATTCCTAGGAGGTGAAACTGGAGGTACAGGGACAACAATGCGTTTCTTAGAATCTAAAGAGGGCAGTCTACCAAGCAGAGACTTAGAATGATTAGTGGGCCTAGAGGTATTCCGATTCTTAGGATTCCTTAAATGAGAGATGAGAGCTTTAGCAACACATTTGTCATGAAAATCAGAATTCATACTTTTACTACAAATAATACAAGGTGCATCAGACTGAATATCAAAAGTACTTAAAGGTTTAGCATTCGTTACATCACTATTTCTATTACATTTGCCAGACGCAGTATCTATAGTGGAAGCAACGTGAGTCTTATTCATAGTTCTTCTACTTCAGCATTCTTTATTGTTCTTTTCTGAGGTCGCAACTTCCTATTCTTCCTTGTATTGCTCCTAGGCTGTGAAGTGCGGACGTTTGGAAAAGAGGCAACTATTCCTGTTTCAGTAGAAGGAAGCACATTAGCAACTTGTGATTTGGCAGTAGGGATTCTAGGTTCACTATTACTAAGTGTTACTGGTGCTATTCTCTTAATCACAGGTCGCGGAAGTTGTTCATACTTTCCTAACATTTCTCTTAACTTAAAGATAGTGTGAATCAGATCTTGATTTTCAGACCAAGATTTCAAAGCAAAATGCATAACTTCTTTAGTGTGTGCAAGATAATGATCAAGTTCGTTAGATGCTTCATCACGAGTCTGTTTGAGTAAATCAAATATGACACCAAATTCCTTTTTAACTTTTGCAAGTTCTTGTTCATATTTTGAGATTTGACATTTAAGAGACACGTTTTGATCATCCAGTTGCTCAATTTTTGGATCGAATATTTTTCACGAACTGGACGATTTTGTGTTGATAAGCAAGTTGTTGATCGTGAATATCTTTTTGACACCAATTAAGACGGCGTTTTGCATTAGAAAGCTCGTTTGACAATCGCTCATTATCAACTTTTAAAGACTCGACCAAGCACATTATCGGTGTTCTCAACATTACCACAGAATCAACAGATATCAGCGAGAGATATAATCAAATGCATATGACAAAGAATTCAATAACACAGCATTATGGACATCAGCACATATGACATCTTCCAAGAGTCGATCAACATCTTTTCTCAACATTTTCTTTTTACGTTTAGTATTAGAAATAGATGTTTCTGTTTTCTCTAAAACGACCTTCATCACTCCAAGTTCCTTATGAAAGTCCCGTTCCCAAGACAATGCACAAATTTTCAAATTTTTAACATTTGGTAAAAGATTCTTCTGAAAAATGTCTCTTTGTTCACGCGCCAGAGGCGATTGAAAATGTTGAACTTTGATTTCAGAATGATATTCTATCTCATGTTGTAAAGTTTTGAGGTCAGCCATGAAAATGTCAAAATATCCAAGAATTTTGCGATTTTCAGGTTTTGAGTTTACTTCACCGATGGAAGGTAAAGGACCATAAGTTTGTGCATAATCTGGTTTGGGATTAACATTAGAAGACTCAGACGTTTTATGATAATCCTTGGTGTGTTAGAAGAATCCGTTGGTGTGACGAAAGTAACCGCTTTTGAATAGTTGAAAGGTTTGTTGTAAACCACAGTTTCTAATTTTGATCGACTCTCGCCTTCTGCATCTAATTCCTCTTGACGATGATATTCAACAACACTCATAACAGAATTTTCAATTTTATATTCTCGCCGAAACTTCGGATTTGGTTTGAATGCTTTGGTTGAAAGCTTAGGTTTGTAATCAGCAAGATTCGATCCATAGCCATTTGGATTGGGTTTTAAAGTAAACTTTTCAATAGCTGTGACCGACTCACCATGTTTGTAAACAACAGTTTTAAACTCTTTAAGTTTGTTTTGCAAGCCGATAATTTCTTCAAGATGATCATCTATTCGTTTCGTTGAATGCTTTTTGTATGCAGAGAACTGTTTTTGACAAGTTAATAACTCAGACTTAGCTTTTTGATTTTCCAAGGTGAGAGCGTTAATTTGCTTTTTATGTTCATGTTTCAGTTGTTCTATTTCAGACAACAAAGCATTCTTCGAAGCGGCTAGATCACGAATCTGTCTTTCTAAATATTTTTCGTTTTGATGAGATTTAGCAAAGGCGGCTTCAAAACCTTTTTCACGGTTTTCTTGAGTTTTGAAAAAGTTGAGTTGCTTTTGTAAACATTCAAAATCCTTGGTTAACACTGCATTTTTACTTTTCAAGTCCCGATTTATGCACGACATTCTTCCACTATGGATTGTTGGTTTTAAGCACCGGTCAACATCCGACGAGGCAAAGTTCGGTGTGTTCAACGTGAGTCACAACATAATCATTATTTAGATCCTCAAGTATAACCACGGAGTCAATTTGATTATCAAGGTAAACCATAAGGTCATCTTGATCGTCAAATATAACTACGGGTCTAGTTGAAAATCGTCGGAATGAGATGTGGACGACTCATTTTGAACATTCCGAGCCTTGCCTGATTCAGATGTTGGCGGAGATATGAGATCAGAGATAAAGATGGTTTGTTCGGGTGCACTGAGACAAGCCATCTGTGTCATACACGGGCTGTGTCACTCATATGTAACTCATGCATATTAGCCATCAACATAACAACTGCATTGGCCTGCAAGTCCTCCATATCATCATCCGAGTCAAGCATTTGCCATAAAACTCTGCTCCTTGCGTGAGAGTTCCACCAGCTTCATCCTTAAGAGCCAAAAGTAAAGCCTCCTTGTGATAAGTACTGCCGCTAGTCCTCGGCTTTGGGCATGCATTAGCCATGTGTCCCTTTTCATTGCAATTGTAGCATCAAAGACCATTCAACCCATTCTGAGCATTTCCCTGTTCCACCACTTGAGCTCTGTTGTTATTCCTGTCCACAACATTAAACCCTTCACCACCGCCCATCTGACGACCATAACCACGATTCTGAACTTCAACTCATCCATTGTTCACAACAGCTTGATTTCGTGTGTTAGATGAGGACCGAATACGATTGTTGGATTTGTTGGTATAACGGCCAAAAGCATTAGCTATCATAACAAATCCTTGTTGCAATGCTTCGAACGGATCGGATTCCTCATTAGCTTCACTGAAAATTGCTTGAGCATTGTTGTTGTTGTATGGAACCAATTGAGTTTGTTGAGATTGTTGCTGTGAAGGATCATTTGGTGTGATTGTAGCAGTTGGTTGAGGAGAATAACTGTTTTGAGCATACAAAGCAAGTTGTGGATTTTCCGGATGTGAAGGTGAAGCAATTTGAGCACGGAGAATCCTTTCCTTATCAACTTCCTTTTCATGAGGCTTCAAGTAATCGTACAACAATCCGTATGTAGAATGATGCATGTTCTTCGCTTGACGGAGAAAAATGACATACTTCTCCCATTCAGGACCAAGACTACTCAGGAACTTAGTATTAACTGCAATTCTTGGCATGATGATGTTGTGTTTATCCAAATCATTTATGATGTCTGAGAATCGATGATGATAAGACTCTAGTGTCTCTCCGTGTTCAATCATGAAGTGTTCATAAGCCAAGTAAATTTTGGATTCCATATCCTCCTGATTGAGTGCAGATCCTTCCATAAGAAGATGAATATGTTCCCACATCGCCTGTGCAGTCTTTTGAGCATCAACACTTCGAAGAATTGGGTTTGGTAATCCTAAAAGGATATATTTCATTGCAAGTTCATCAGCTTCATAGTGTAGAAGTTTGTTGGAATCACTCCTAAACCATAATCAAGTGTTAGTAATTAATATGTAATAGGTAGCTTAATTATGGCCTTTATGTTTGTTATTAGCCTTAGGCTTATGTAGAAGGCCCATAAGCCTAGGCCTAGCCCAATAAGGAAAAGGAAGGGAACTAGGAGTGTTGCCCTAGCTTCCCTCCTATAAATACTCTTGTAAACCTTCATTTGAAGGTTGGTTGTTCAAGTTATTTCCTTCACATACAACTTCGCCTAAACCGTCTTTATTATTGTGTGTGTGTGTGTGAATCTTGTTCAATCGCCTCTCTATCTTTCTATTAAGCTTGTGTTGTAAATCTAGTGACCTAACAGTGGTATCAATCGCCAAATAGTTGGGTTAACACTTTCGTTTTTGAAGTTTTTTCGTTTCGTCTTACGCTAAACGTGGTTACCACTTTGGTTCGCTTAAAAATTCGTTTTTTACACTTTTTAATCAAAGATTCTTGTACTTTCAACGTTTTAAGGTGTTAAAATACTTGTTTTTGGCAAAAAGTTTCAACCTTTACGTGTGGATCTAAGTTTTTAAGCTTGTTTTTGTTCGTGGGTGTCGTTCTACGCGTAACCCGCTTAGTTTTTTGGTTCATCAAGTTTCACACTTTTGTGTTATTTTGGTGATATTGAAGCTATTCCATAACAAAAATCTGGTTTAGAAACAAATTTGGGCAAAATCATTTTTACGAGTAAGCTACGCGTAAGTGAAACCCTAATCTTACGCATAACTTTATCCGTGGTTTGATCTTCGTTTCGTGGTTTACTCCGTGGTTTCTTGCTTGGATAAGCCTGAAAACACGTCGACTTTGGATATCTTTTGCCCTGTGATAGTGTAAAAGATCATTTAGGATAAAACCTAAACTTACGCATAAGCATAAAGCTTACGCGTAGAAATCCTACGCATAAGATTCATCTTACGCATAAGCCTAGTCTTACGCATAAGGTAATCCTACGCCTAACTTTCTACGCCTAACTTTGTGTCTACGCATAACTTTAGCATCTTTTCCCTACTTACGCGTAAGCTAAATCTACGCGTAACTAGTGATTGTTACGCGTAACTTTGGTGTTTTTACGCATAAGTTCTACTTGGTTTCTTGTGATTTCTACGCCTAAGGATACTTCATCAACAAAGGTTCATTCGACTACAAAGATCCATTTTTACCAACACAAGTTTTCAACATGTCACAACCACCATACTCTAACTATTTCCCTTACACTTATTCTCAACTTCAACAACAACTAACTCCACAACATCAACAATGGAATCAACAACAAGCAATTTATCAACAACAATTTAATCAACAACATACTCCACAACTTGCTGCAATTCCACAACCTGAAATGGTTCAACCACCACCAAGTCTTCAAGTTCAACCCTACACAACCGAATTCAATCAACATCCATCAAGGAACACTATGAAGGAACCCACTTGGTTTGCAAAGATGTGTGAAGCTTTAAGTAGCCAACAATCAATTCATGAGGCTGGATCACTTGATAGACCTCCAATGCTCACTCCAAGAAACTACGATCAATGGGTGATAAGGTTCTTTAGGTTTTGTGATCTGAAGAATCCACATGGAAAGTTCTTAAAGAAGGTTATCTTGGAAGGTCCATTTCAGATGCCTCTTTATCGTACCGCCGATCCAAATGCTAATCCACCAAGAGATGAACAATCCAACATTGCTACATGTTGCCGACTGAATGCAGAGGAACTTCTACACTATGAAGCTGATGAACTTGCAATGCAATACATCCTCTTAGGATTACCTAACCCAATTCTTCGAAGTGTTGATGCTCAAAAGAATGCAAAGGAAATGTGGGATCATATTCATCTTCTTATAGAAGGATCTCAGACTCAATCAGGAGGATTTGGAATCCAAAATTTACTTGGCTTATGAACACTTCATGGTTGAACACGAGAGACACTAGAGTCTTATCATCATCATTTTTTAGACATCATCAATGATTTGGATAAACACAACATCATCATGCCAAGAATTGCAGTGAATACTAAGTTCCTGAGTAGTCTTGGTCCTGAATGGGAGAAGTATGTCATTTTTCTCCTTCAAGCGAAGAATATGCATCATTCTATATATGGATTGTTGTACG
>OU343216.1:126737389-126774835 GCA_910596185.1 Chrysanthemum makinoi | reverse complement strand
AAACGGATGTAACTCACGAAGCCCAAATCCAATAGAGAAGCCAAAGTCCAATAAGTATCCAACACAGAATGAAGCCCATTATTCTATTTGAATTTGTTGCAGCCCATGTGATTTTCGGTAACTTGTTATAATCTTACATCTCAATATAACGTAAACCTAAAATACATTAGACTTTGACAAACCCTAACACACTCTCAGAATATTTGCCCCCCTCCTACACCTTTAATCTCCTCTCTCCCAACACATCTCAACCCTAATAAATCACATCCAAAAAAAAATGCCTCCCTCTTTATCCTCAGAATCAAAATCAAATCTCATCAAGTACTTTTAATCTTTTTCATTTCATCAATAACAACAGCTATTAAAACTCTTCGAGTTGGAATCAAGACGAACTTAGAAACACAAGCAAAGCCATAGGGATGGCATGATGCACATGATTCGAGTTAGCCACAGGGATGGCTTGGGATGAATAGGCTTCACGATTCATAAAGAACCACAGGTAGGTTGTAAATCATTTATCATTTACATGTGTAATAAAACGAATTTAAGAAAACAAAAAATAACACAATTGTTATAATTTCTTTTCTTGATGATTCGTATATTAACAACGAATATGCATGGAAAGATGCGGATCAATGATGATTTCTAACTTCGTGTTTTAGACCTTTGGTCTTGATGAAGCTTTTGAGTTCCACGAGTTAAGGAAAACTGAGATCTAATAACATAGTTTGGATCTTTTCTTTCATTTTACATTCATGAACGAAATAAAAGAAACGAGATAACATGGTTGTTATACTCTTTCTTTTTCTTCGAATAATATCAGAATAGGATCTATGATGATAAGTTTTCGTGAATAAGACTTTAGGCAGTCTTGATGTATCAATTAAGTGCCACAAAAAATATCTAAGACCTTTTACCATTTACCATTGATATCGTGTCTTGAAATATGTCATAATATCTGTGATGTGTGAATCAAACTTGTAAATCAGATAAAGATTGGAATAAGGTTGAATGTGACTGAGATCTTGTGTCTTTATTATTAAGAATGAGTCTTGATGTTGTTGGGTTCAGAGTTGTAGGACATGGTATCATGGCTATGGTATACATCTCCTTTGCATTCCTTAACATTTGTATTTCAATCTTGTTGATATACCTGGACTGATGATGGGTTTAACCTGAAGTCATATTGAGTCTTGTTGGTATTTGGTTTGTGGTCATGTGGTTAAGTCTTCTCATTCTTCATTTTTGTCTCTGTCAAGTCGCTACCGTGTTATGGAGTCAAGTCGCTATATCTTTTTAGTCAAGAGTCAAGTCGCTAGCACCAAGTCGCTACGACTTGTAAAGGCAAGTCGCTAGGCAGGTTTTTTGACTCAACTCGCTACTTGTTAAATAACAAGTCGCTAGCAAGATTTTCCGATGAGTTTTCCGACCATTTTTCCGACCATCTTCAAAGAAACCCAGAAAAAGTGACAAAAACTGCTTCATTTACCCAGTTTGACCAAAGTTTGACCACCAATAATTTGACCAGATTTGTAAAACCCAGAAAAGCATCACAAAGACATGCATATTTGACCCGTTTTGACCACATATTATGACCAGTTGACCACTTTAACTGCACGTATGATACAAAAAATGTCACAAAGATATGTTGTAAGAAACATAAGTCAGTTTGGGCTAAAAAGAACCATGACACAAAAGATATGAATACATGAATATACCATATGACATCTTTTTACCAAAAACCGAATCAGTATAAAACTGTTATCAATAAAACAAGAGAAAACAAATTTTCCGACCATAAAATTTTCAGAAACAGTTTTCACAATAATCAAATAACCACAACAAATCAACACAACACAATAACCTTGGCTCTGGTACCAATTGTAGGATCGTAAATATTATTGTGTTTGATGATTCGGGTGGTCTTGGATGATGGAAATACATGTTAGCCATTTAGAGAGAGAAACTAGAGAGATGGGTGTTCTAGCTAGAGACTTGCTTTGTAAAATGTAAAAGGTTAGATTAGAAAGCACCACCCCTTCCAAGGATGGAAGGGGTATTTATAGTTACAAAGCTAACATCCTCCTGACTGACTGTGGATCAGGCATACAGTGGGTAAAGACCCGTCCTTCCTCCACGGTGTTGCACAAACTAAACTACTCTACAAACTAACTAATAAACTACTAAACAACGTAAATAACGACATGTCTACGAGCTAACTTATGCTAGACCATAATTGGGGTGACCGACACTTTAACATGGAATTTCCAATTCCTAACAAGAATGGTCATAACCTTGAAGATTTCTCTTCTTCTGAAGATAAAGCGCACTGAAACGTACACCTTTCTTTTCTTTGAGGACTGGGGCCTGAAGTGTTATCTGCAGACGCCATAGTGATGAAGAACGAGGCCTGAATTGATGTGAACAGACGTCATCGCCGAATGAATATCAAGATTGAGTTACTTGAACCCGTGAGTTATGAGATATCAATCCATTTGTAATCCATACTTTAAGCCAGTCCATGTAATGAAGGATCGAAGTATCTGCAAATCGAGTAAGGACTACCTGCACTAATATTACAAACTTGATTGCATATATTTTGGTTAGTGACATTAGTATCCAAACCCTTTGGGGTTTCACAGTCAACGTTGATTTTGTCATCGGTAAATAGCTTTCCGGTAGGAATCCACCTAAGTCTAACATCCTTAAACATTTTACCAGACGGAATCCACTTTTGGCAAGTTCTAGGATTGGTGACATTCTTATGCACAGTGGAAGACTTATCGTTATTCCTAGACTCCAAAGATTTAGCAGTTGGTATCCATCTAGGTGAAGATTTAGGTTTGTTTTGCTTCTTATGCACTGAAGATGACTTACTGAAAGTCCTAGACTTAACAGGTTGAGCAATGATAGTAGTCATAGTGGATTGTATCTTAGCATGAGCATTAACTTTATTCAGGGATTTTAAAAGACAATTATCATGATTTGCTTTAAAGACACATTTTAGACAATTCGAGCAAACATGTTGATTAGGTTTAGAAAAAGGTCTAGAGTTCTTAGAGTGATCTGCTACGGGAATTGTTTTACTCGAAACAAAACTACTCTTAGATGTAAGCCAATCCCTAGACTTTTGTAGAGTGTTCCTAGGTAATGATTTACTACTACTAGCAAAGCCTTGAAACCCTCAGAATTCATCACCCAGGTCTTGAACCAAAAATTCCGCCTTTTAAAAATTTGTACCTTTTTCCTAGCTTCTTCCGTATAATAGTTCTTCCACAAGTCATTCATATCATATGAATTCTAAATTTTAATGCTTGGTTTTAACACCTTTTTCGAACCAATCCTAGAGGTGCCGGAGTGGAAGTAGTTTCATGTTGAGAATTAGAGGAACTAGAAGCATAATTCTTAGGTAACTCCGGTGAAGTGACTGGTTTTGACAAAACTTGTTTCTCATCAACTTGGGAGGCAAACCGTGTTTTTGAAAATTTTGGTCTTTCTGATATAAACGCAGAGGTCGCCTAACAACGGACCTTTTCTAATGGATGAGAAACCTGGTTTCCAAGGTTGATGGTTTTGTAAACTTAATGTTCACACTTTTCCCTACAGTTTTCCTAAGCTCATTCTTTAAGGCAACAATAGCGAAACTCTTTTCCTGAAGTTGAGCTTTGAGTTCATCGATTTTTGCTATCAAAGAGTTTGTTTGTACCAATGACTTAGTTCTAGTTTCTTTGACAGAGTCACTTAGTTCTATGTGATGCTTTCTCAATGACTCATTTTCCTTTAGTAATTTACCACACCTGCTAATTCATCATTTTTCATTTGAATATCATCAATAGCATTAGCATCAGAATTACTTGTAACCAAATTACTTTTCACATGCATATCAGAAATATGTTTCTTCAAATTGTTGATAGTTGAGTTTTTGGCATGAAGCTGAGCTTTTAAATTGTTTATTTCAAAAAATTCGGAAATTCAGAAATCCGGATTTTACATGGTTTCTTAGTTTGAAAACTTTCCTCCTTTCTTTGTATTGCAATTTCAAGTGAAATGCAATGTTTTTCAAGTTTTTAGAATTTGTTTGAAAGTTCATCAAAAGCCTTTTTATCAACCATATCATTTGTTTTGAAATTATTAGACTCACCAAGGAACATTTAACATCGAATCATGTTCAGATAAGATCAAGATGTTTAGGTACATTAGCATATGCACTATGTTGAACGTTAAGGGTACCTCATCACATGACACCGCTCATTTATCTGTTGATATCTGCAGATTCACATCATGTGTAACAAGAGTTACTGAACCACGGGTTGTTTCAAGCTTATCTACCTCTGAGCCTCTCAGATTCAGGTCAATCGATCCATCATCCGGTGCTTTACCCGACTCAACACTACAATCTTTGATTGTGCCCGACATTCATTCCCCTTTTGATTACTACATCTACTTCTTGTATGACAGAGTTACTGAATCCGGTTACATCATTCTTTGTTGTCTCGTTATTCTCAAGATCAGAACACCCGATCTTTCAACTGATACATTACCCGACTCATCACAACTATCTCTCAACCGCACAAGACTCTCATCCACATTTTCATCTTTCAGAGTAACTTCCTCAATATACTTCTCCACATTATCCATGAGATGGATAAGTGTCTCTATGAACACGCTAATTTCCATTCCCAGTATCTCTTGAAAGACATTTAAGTCATGTCTTGATCATAATCGATGTAAATTCCCCAATGATGAATGATGAAATTGGTTGTGGATCAATTGAAGTGCATCAATGGAACTATCCTGAACCTTTTCGTCAAGTTGTAGCCCCAATTGCTCTAAGTTTAACAGAAAGTTCCTTAATGTAGATAAGTCCCACGGAAGAGGGCAATACATGTTCGCTTCGTTGTTATGGGTAGAAGTAACATGAGGTGAGAGTGAAGTTGTTGATAGGGTATAATGCAACATTCCTTTGCATGGCATTCTGTATCATTAGAGGTGCAATTCATTCTCATTGTACTGTAACATGAAGATCTCACATCCTCATTGATTAATTCAAACATCTTTAATCATTCAGTGTAGCATACATTATCATTGTTGTCCACAACGTCATACAATTTAAGCACTTCTGAAATCACTGAATCAGGAGTGTAAGACATGATGTTGATGTATACACGGGATTTTACAAGTCTGTAATTTAAACCAAGAAATAGAATCTTTCGCGGGATTTTACTAAAATCAAGACCAAACCGTTAAGCAATGACCAATGGAACGTGTTAAGATGACTGATGGATCGACACAATGATAGAAAATTTTGTGTTAGGACTTATGATTGTATGTAGGATTAGCATAGATGTTGTTTGGTTAAGATTTGGATTGGTTGATGCATGATTTTACGAAGAAATTTAGGTCTAAAACTTAAAAAACTTAATAACTTCTGTTCGGAGCGGATTTAGGCCTCGAAGGTTGACCTGAATAACTTTATTCGGCGTGCCATTCTCCTCATTCTCACGGTCGTTTTGATGGGTAGAACGCTGAAAACGGAGTTACGGTTCAAAAGTTATGGCCGTTTGAAGTTTTGTCGGGAAAAGTCAACAAAACGCACCCAAGACAACTCGCACCCAAGACAACTTGCACCCCAGTCAACTCGATTTGATGACAACTCGCTTAATAGACAAGTCGCATGAAACACAAATCGCATAAACGACAACTCGCTTAACAAGTCGCGATAAAACACAACTCGCATAGGCAACTCGCTTAGGCCGACAACCGCTTAGGCAACTCTTAGGCTCAACTCAAGATAGATAATGCTGAACCGACAAGTCGCAGTAGCCAAAACTGTCAACTCGCTTAAGCAACTCGCTTAGGCTCAACTCGCATTGATGAAAATGACCACAACTCGCATCCAAGAAAAGCATAACGTGTCTCAACTCGCATCCAATAAACATTCAAAAACACCACTTTTCAATCCAAAAACAACCCAACCACGATGATTCAAGCCTTCCAAATCAAAACCTAAACACTTATAATGATTCTAAACACAAAAGTACAATCAAAATCCAAACTTTAACACTAAAAATGATCCAAATGATGAAAACTACTCTAAACTCATTCAAGCCCAAAAACCTTATGAACACCACTAGAAATCCAAGAACATGAAAGATGAGTGATCAAACCATAGCTCTTGATACCAATTGTAACATATTGGATTTCATAAACACACAAATAAGTTCAACAATGGATCGAATGAGATAGAGTTTAGAGAGAGAAAGTGGGATCCTTTCTAGAGAGAGAAAGTGAAAGAAAACATAGAAGGTTAGATTAAGAATGAGAAATGTCCAACCCTCTACCTTGGGAGGTGAGGGTATTTATAGTTTTACATAATATGCCCTCTAACGGGCTGTGGATCAGTGCATACAAAGGGTAAAGACCGCCCTCTACCGTTGCACTAAGCTAAACTAATAACTAAATAACTAACTAATAATAAGTAAATAACGATATTTCTACGAGCTAACATATGCTAGATTATATTTGGGGTGACCGACACTTCACTATGGAATTTCCAATTCCTAACAGATTTGATATGTCTTTACCTGTAGCAGTTTTACTCAGGACTAGCCATGGTTTTCCACTGCCTTTACCACAAGCCATGAACTTGTGGGCTAGCCAACTCTTCATCTACACAGATATGGTGAGTTAAGCACCATACAATTTTTGCCAAATTGTCAGCCATTAACGGATTTGAGGTCTCTTTACCGTGAGCCGCTTGCTCATGGAGTAGCCAATGTTTTGGTGTATCGCACCATGGTAAATTGATAACCATCTTATTTTGATTGAGTCAAGAATCGTCAATGGATTTCATAATCACACCATTTTGTGTTGTGGTGGTTAACCAACACTCAAAACCTGAAAACATAGCACTCCAGAAAAAGATTTATTATATGCAGGTTACTTTAAAAATAATTTTATTTATTTATTTATTTATTAATTTATTTATTAATTAATTTTTTTATTTTTTTATTTTTATTTTTACCAGGAACCTGAGCATCAGCAAGTTGATTTTTAATGAACCTAACCAATTGCTCAGCAGTAGTTAAGTCATTACCAACAACCATTTTTCCAATCTCCAACTTGTGCTTAAGCATCCTTTCCATAAGCTTGACCGTCAACGGATATGGCACATCCACAAACATATATAGCACTTCTCCAGTCATGGTCTCTAATATGTGAACGTTGGAGAAGGCATATAACCTCCAACTCCTCACTTTCCTAAACTGTTGGTTGGACCAAACTGAGTAAGCAACTCCACCTTCAAGGGAGTCCATCAATACTTTTTGTAAAATATTGGATTTCACAAACACACTAAACCATAAGATCAAATAGGCGTATTATGAGTTCTAGAGAGAGAAAGTTAGAGGTTTAGGGAACTTTAGTGAGAGAAAGAAAAATCTTATTATGAGCTCCAACTCTCTACCTTGGGAGGTAGAGAGTATTTATAGTCATTACATAAATCGCCACCTATCGGGCTGTGGATCAGGCATACAGTGGGTAAAGACCCATCCGTCCTCCACGGTGTTACATAAACTAAATACTACTTAACTTACAATAATCTACGACTACGAGCTTTCTAACGATTACATAACTTGAGGTGACCGACTCTTTAATAACGGGATTTACAAAATCCTAACAATCTCCCCCTAAGGGAGGTCACCTCAAACACACATTAATCATACATTGAATACAAAAAGATATTATATTAATAGATTGTTCTTGCATTCTTGATGTAGTACTTTGCTCCGAAGCTCGTAGTCTTTGATTCTTCTTATTGCATGTATGGTTAATCCAAGTGGAGGTCTTTTATCGATCCACGGATAATCATTTTGAGCCACCTTTTGAGATCATCGCTAGCAAAAAATCTCTAAGACATCCATTGTGGTGTTGGTATTATGTGAAGTTGTGACAAACGGACCGACATGCTCACATTCTTGATCATGATTTCTTCTATCGAGTAGGGAAGCTTTCGTTGATTCATGATATTGGCAAGAGCGTAAGCATGGAGTGAAAATATCAGTGTCATTGATGCACTAATCATGATTTCTTTCTAGATGAATGTGGTGAGCAGTGCGCGCTATGGATTGACCGCCGCTTCATTCGGACAACCGAAACATAGGGCATACCGCATACAACGTTAGCAATAAATCGCACGAAAGTGTCTTTGATCACTTTCGCTGAATTGAGGTACACGCACCCATGGTTCGCTTGATCAAGCATAAGTACTGCGGATCGTATAATTCTCAAGAATTTCCTTGACAGGTTTCACTGCTCTAGCCGTTCTCAAACCGAACGCCTCAAAGAAGACAACACGGAGTGAGTGAACCAAATAATAGAGATTCACCGATTGATGAAAAGAGATTTGAAAAAATCGCGGTATTGCTCAATAGAAATTGTTTTTGCAATACAACGAAGGTTTTAATGAAAATCAATTATCAATCATAAACACCTTTTGATTTGAAATATTCGTACACGGTCGATGTGCTAAAGAAAAGAGTTTTTAAGCACAATGACCGTTTTTCAAAGGTATCCGCCAATCCATAACTGAACCGTGATTGATTCAAAAGATTGAATCGCCCCATTGTTTCGTTCAGCTTGTCACATGGTTGATCTATAGAATAGATCTCACATGCCACCTACCAGAGCTTGTTTATGTTGGCTCCAAGGCTTTCCATCTTCATTGTGAATATGTTTGCATATCACTCGGATGTTCCGCAATACCACAAGGATAATGCGTAGGACTCAAGATATAATCTCCCTTTCCACATTGTGTGAAACAGAGAGTCTTCATTGAAAGTGTCCTAAAGAGATTTATAGATGATCTCGTGGTTCTAGACTCAATTTGTGCATATTTGGATCCTATATCGGAGACTAGGGAGAGGGTATCCTTCTTCAATATCAACAATCTCTAAGAGAAAGTCGATAGATTATGTAGGTTCCCCGTGAGAATGAAACAAGCCCTTTTAAGAGGAACTTGAGTGATTTGGGAAGATGTAGTGCAAAGCATCCACCGTCCATGACGCCTTGTCTTCAATACCGATGTTACCTTAGTAAACACCGAGTATATGAATTGAACCCTTCCGCCTCTAAGGTTGAATAATTGGAGGGCTATTTCTTTTCACCCTTTTCATATTCATTTTTTTTTCATTCTTCAACCCCTTCAGTGCTTACCAAGACTTCATAACTAGAACCTTTTTGGGTTTATTCCAGACTAGCTCGCCTCCCACTCTTCCCATATCTCATTTTTCTCCTTTTGTCATCATACCTAAGGACTCTACACTATCTAGTGGATTGTCCCTGGGTAGATCCCTTTGGCTCTGGCGGATCGGGAACTAATACCTAACCTTATCATCCTTATATCACCATACATAAAGTAAAGTTGGTCGGTCTATTTGGTATTGTTCATCCGCCATTGGAACCAATTGAAAACCATTTGAAAATCAATCCGCATACTTGTGATATATTATCAAAGCATTTTGTACCTGAATTGTTTTTGATATTTTAGAACACGAGCCCTCAACATGCATCAAGTGTTTGAATTCGTTTTGCACACAGAGGCAAGAGAAAGAATTAACTTCTTTGAATACCATTTTCAAAAAAAATATCAACATCACTTCCTAATCAAATCAAGAAGATAAAGCATTTTGGAGAAGGATGAGGTTTTCATAAGCTTGCCCCCAATATGTGCATAGATGTTTGAAAAATGTTTTGCACATATTAGAAAAGACCGCACATTGAGATAAATTGATCACGTTTCAAATATTTGTGGTTTAAGATAGATGCTCCCCCTCAACATGTGCATGGAAAATTTGAAATCGTTTGTTACATGTGGGAAGGAGAGCTTGTACATCCTTATAAAACCATTTACCGAATTATCACTTTAAATCCAATTTAAATCACAAATTCTCCCCCGATCACAATTATCAAATCATTTGAGATTTGTGATCTCTCATAGATTTAAATTGATTTTGAAAGCTTTTAAGGAGAAATGTGACTTGATTATGAAAGCGTTTTAACCGATAAGGATCGGATTTTGAGACTTTAAACTCCATTGAATAAACATGCATGATTATCTTTTGAAAATAATTGTATGACAAATAACTTTTTGATTTAATTGAAATCATTCTCCCCTCAATCAATGACATAAGTTGTTGATTGGGAGATTGATATTTTGACAAACTTTTATGTCCAGATGATTATCAAAAATAGAGTCCGAGTTATTTTTTAAAACAACTAGTTTTCATTAGATAGTAAGGATTATTTTAAAGAATCAGAGCAAGGAATTTGAAAACCAAGATAAAGTATGGATTTCTTCTATCTTTGAAGAGCGGGTTATTGCCTGAAATGACAATAAACCATTGTTTCTCTTTCTACCAATTTTTTTTTTTTAAGAATTCGAACAACATCTAAAGTCCTGTGTCATTCTTTGAATGACAAAATCAAGACCGTAGATATAATCGAATCGATAGAAACATGACAAAGTGACAATATATTTTTTTTTGATAATTTTTCAATTTTCAAATTTTAAGGATTTTGAAAGTTTTATATTTTTCTATTTGATTTTTAAGGTTTTGTAATTTTGTATTTTGTTTTTCGAATAGATATTTACAAGAGATAGATGAAGAAAAACCTTTTACTCCTCATCTTCCTCTTGAAGACGCTTGAGTGTTTCGGTTGTAAGCTTTAAGACCTAGTCGAAGAATAAACTCAAAACGCTCTCTAGGAAGAGCTTTGGTGAAGATGTGTCCGCTAACCGGTATTCGGTCCTCACAAAGTATAGTTCCACCACACCGCTTTCCACTTGCTCCCTCGATGAAATGATGTCAATGTCGATGTGCTTTGCTCTAGAGTGTTTTACGTTGTTGCATGAGAGAGCAATAGCACTTTTATTATCAAGTACAGAGGGATTTTGTTGAATTCAAAGCCATAGTCAGATAATTGGATCTCATCCATAGGATTTGAGCACAACAAGATGACATGGCTATGTATTCAGCCTCTCTAGAGGAAATAGAAGTACTCATTTGCTTCTTTGAAGACCAACTCACAAGCTTATCACCCAAAACCGAAAGCACCTCCGCATACTTCGACGAAGTATCTTGACATCCTGCATGATCGCAAGATCTCGATAGGTCGTTAGTGACATACCGCCCTTCGTACCAAAGTCCCATATTGATGGTTCCTTGGAGATACCGAAAGACCTGTTTAACCGCTTTAAGGTGCTTTTTAGTAGGCTTAGCCTCGGTATCTAGCACACATGCACACAGGAACAAGATGTCCGGTCTACTAGCCGTGAGGTACATCGTGGATCCAATCATACTACGATATTTCGCTTGGTCTACCATGATCCCAAGTGGTCCTCGCCTAGTTTGTAGTACATTCAATCATAGGAGTGTCAAGTGGTCACTTGAATCAAATCCAAATTTCTTTAAAATCTCATTTGCATATTTAGATTGATTTATGAAAATGCCTCCTAGACTTTGTGAAATTTGTAATCCCAAGAAAATGACATTTGTCCCATCATTGACATTTGAAATTTAGAACCCATTTCATTTTAAAAACGATCACATTCATGGGTCGGGCCGAGGCAAAGATAATATCATCAACATAAATTTGAACATGAATTAAATGTTTGCCCGACTTCCTGGTGAACAATGTTGGATCAATCGCCTCTTTGTCAATCCGTAGATAGAAGAAACTTTGATAGCGATCATACCATGCTCTGGAGCTTGCTTTAAACCAGAAAGAGCCTTCTTCAAACGATAGACGGAGTAGGATGCTCGGATTCACAAAGCTTCAGTTGGCCGACGTGAGACGACTTCTTTAAGATCTCCGCTCGAAATGCCGCCTTTACATCCATCCGATAGACTACCATGTTCTTACTAGCAAAGATTAGCCAAGAAGATTCTCATTGCCTCGACATGAGCAAGGAGCAAATGATTCTTCAAAGTCAATACCCTCCTCTTGACGGTATCCTTTAGCAACCAATCGAGCCTTGTTTCTTAAGACATCACCATGCTCATCAAGTTTCACTTTGAAGATCCATTTTAGAGCAATGATCATAGCACAATCTGGAGCAGTACTAATTCCCATACATCAAGTCGATCAAACTCATGAATTTCTTCTTGCATGGCATTGAACCAGCTGCCTTCATTCATGGCGGTTTTAACATCTTTTGGTTCGATCTAGAGAGTACGGAGTTGAAGAAGCACCATAAGGCATCGGTTGCAAGTTGTTTCCGTGTTGATACCGGACGAGAGGGGTTTCCAATGATGTTGTCCAATGGGTGATCATGTGTCCATTTTCTAAGGTGTTCATGTGATTGTTGTTGTGGAACGGTAGCGTGAGTCGATGTCTCCTCGATGAAGATGGTTCTCGATGATGATTCGTGAGCAAATATATTTTCAAATGGAGCATCTTGGGAGTTAGCAAAGGGATTAACTTCATCATTGATGCCAGAAACACTTCCATGATATACATTTGATGATTGATGATTTGTTGATGAGGACAGAGTGATCGCAGCCAGAGCTTCTTGACTTAATGAGATTGAGCTGAAGGGTTCACTTCATTCACAGTGGATAGGAGCGCCTCTGATGGGACTGACATTTCATCAGCATTCGGTTCATAGTGTTCATCAAACATTGGATCAAACAATTTCTTTAAATCATCTTCTGATGGAGGTACATATGGAGTTGCTGGAGATGAGTTTGGTACAAGAGATGAACCAATGGGACTGTTTTGAAGTGCGGGTCCAGAACTGGATTGTCCAAGAGCCATTTGACCGGTCAGCTCATCGAACGTAACATGAATTGTTTCCATAATGTTTCGGGTTCTCTTTTTGTAGATACGGTAACCCTTCTTGTTTGGTGCATAACCAACAAAAACTCCAATATATGCCTTTGCTCTTAGTTTACCTAAGTCTTGACCATCATTAGTTGGATAGCACAAAGCACCAAATACACGAAGGTAGGAGAGATCGGTTTACGCGTTTATGAACAAGTTCATATGGAGTTTTTCCATGAGAGGTGTGTATAAGGGAACGATTTTGGGTGTAGCAAGCAGTGGCAATGGCTTCAGCCCATAGAAACATCGGAACCTTCGAATAAATAAGTATTGTTCTTGCGGCTTCCACAAGAGTTCGATTTCGTCTTTCAACTAGACCGTTCGTTGAGGAGAGCGTGGAACACTTCTTTGATGACTGATTCCAACACTTTCATAAAACTGAATAAAGTCTTTGTTGACAAATTCGTGCCATTGTCTTTCGAACAAGCTGACAGTATTGTTGAGTCGAACTGAAGTCGTTTGATTAGTTTGATGATGACATCTGGAGTTTCATCCTTTGTCCTCAAAAAATTTACCCAAGTAAATCGTGAGTAGTCATCAACAACTACTAGAATGTATTTCTTCCCATTTATCGTTTGCACTCTCATTGGTTCGCACAGATCCATATGAAGGGTATGAAGAACTTCCATTACTGAATTTGTAGGTTTTGGTTTGTGGGCATATTTCGTGCTTTTACCCAATTGGCAAGTGAACAAAGATGATCTTTTTCATATTTTAACGGGCAAGCCTCTAACAAGATCCTTTCTGGAAAGGTTATTAATGGTGCCGAAGTTCAAGTGATTGAGACGACGATGCCATAACCATGACTTTTTTTTAGAAGCCTTTGATAGCAAGCAGATTGGAGAAGACTTCATCATGTCTTCGATAGAAATGGTGTATAGGTTAGAACCTCGAGTACCTCTTAATAATTTCACACCATCAAGTTGTCTAACGAAGCAAGTATGTTTTCTAAAGGCCACCTCTAGATCGGAATCACAGAATTGACCAACAGAGAATAAATTATGACCAAGACCTTCCACGTAATATACCCTGGAGATTACACTTTTGCCAACTACATAATCACCATAACCCATAATTGCTCCAAAATGGTCATTCCCGAATCTAACAGTCCCGATGAATTTGCTCACGAAGTTCATGAGCTATGATCGGTCTCCAATCATATGCTTGGAGACAGCCGAGTCCGTGTACCACGTAACGATTTGAATGATCTGCAGTTGAACACAGACAAGAATGGATAGCTGGATAATTGGGATCCCCATGCAAGAATGGGTTCCATTTGGTTAGTAACAGTGCTTGGAACACCCACATCAGAGATAGAAACGTCCATATCAGAAATTGAGGCAATGGAATCATTATGAATAGATGCAGTACTAGTGTCCGTATTTGCCCTATTCAAAGTATGTTCACTTCTTAAGGGAATAGTTCAACCAGTAGGCATCCATTTTCTAATGGGCATTGCCTGATTATCTTTGTGGCCAACAGGTATCCATTAATAACCTATCTTACTAAATGTTCTTCCTGTGGATTTCCACTGTTTTCTAACTTTCTTTCGCCTATGCCTTTTTGAAACAGAATTCAAGCAGACATCATTACAAGGTTTGCAAATAGTATCATAATTCGAATTAATTACAACGCATTTATGGCTAATACTAGAATCAACACGATTCGTTTTATTCAACTCAATCTTAAAGTTCCTAGGTTGGTCTTCTACTCTCTTCCAATGCACATTCTTAGCTTGCGAGGTCCTATCATTCCTTGTATTGTCTTGAGACTTTGACCTGCTTGCTTTAATGTCACTGATTACTCCTGTAGAGGGAATGGGAACATTAGTTGGTTTTGCTACTCTTTACATTTCTTGTTTAGATGTGCCTGGGATCGAACTATTTGAAGGTACCCTAAGGTTCACATTCATAACATTGGGCATTGAATGGATTTCATGCTTGGCACTAGGCATAGAACAAGGAATCAAAGGATTAACACTCTCACCTAAGGACTTAGGGCATATTGTAATTAAGCATTCTAGAAGTTCTTGAGATCGTTTGGCATATACGCATGCATGGCCAATTGCATTATCAAGTGGTTTCTCTAACTTATCCTCTTCTACAATCTCACGGAGACATTCTAGACTATCCTTAAGGTATGAGAAATATGTTTGAATGGCAAGTT
Source organism: Chrysanthemum makinoi (assembly GCA_910596185.1). Classification (NCBI taxonomy): domain Eukaryota; kingdom Viridiplantae; phylum Streptophyta; class Magnoliopsida; order Asterales; family Asteraceae; genus Chrysanthemum; species Chrysanthemum makinoi. Next base: position 126,759,787 of record OU343216.1, on the reverse strand, counting down.
TGTTATTCCTAAGATGAGGAGGAACATATTTCACAGACAAAGCATATTTATTACAAGTAGGAACCTTTGATACACCATTCTCCCCATTGGTCATTGGCATTTTCCCTTTTACCTGACTCTTCATATTGTCAATTTCCTTTTGCAATGAAGCTATTTGTTCGTTATTTTTGTTACGAGTGACCTTTATTGATTCAAATAACTCATTGAAATGACGTTTAACCTTTTCATTTTCTTCTAGAAAACTTTCGTTTTCCTTTTGTAATGCATTTACTAAGTTTTGAAGATGAAACGTTTGAGAATTCTGAGAATCTAAAGGAGGAGGCATTTGGGGACCAGTCACATTGTTCGTTTGACCCTTTAATTGAGAGATTTGGGCTTTCAACTTTCTGATCATGTTGCAATGAGCTTGAATCTATTCATCACGTTTGTTAATTTGAAAAACTACATCAAACTCTAGAGCATCTGAGGATGTCTTGATATTTGAAGTTTTGATATTTTCTTTAAGATGTTGATATTTTAGTTGTAGATTAAAATGCTCAACCTCTAGTTTAGAAAAATGTTTAACCAAATTGTCATGATCATCCAGTTCAATTTTCTCATTTAGTTTAGAATTAGTCTTTTCAAGCTCAATGACACGATAATGGGAGACTTTCAGCAGCAAATGATAATTCATGAAATTGAGAAGCATTAATGGAACAATTTGTAGCAGTGAAAAACACATCTTGAGCAACACATTCAGTAATAAGAGTCTCATTCAATGTATGCAAGTTCTTCCTCTCAATCTCATTATATTTTAGTGCTCGCTCATAGTCACTAACCTCAACTATCATTGCATCAAATTCCTTTTCCATTTCTTTAATCTCTAAATTTATTCCCTTTTTAAGACTCTCAAAATGATCTTTTAGTTGTTTAAAGAAAGGCATGACTTCAGTTAAATAACATTCTTTCGTTTGCTCAAAACCCCTTTCCCCTTCAGTTATACCAGTGGGTGTGATCCTTTTCTTACAAGTTTTCTCAAAATCAACAAATAGTTGAAAATAACATATTGACTGATTAAGGTCTTGCTTTTAGTGGCAATAGTTCTAGGAACTAAATGCATTGGTGTATTGGGAGGATACACAGTCGCTGAAGGCATTTTCCTAAAGGGGGGTTTGTTACAACAAGATTCTCTGTCTTTTGCTTATCTAAATCCTTTTTCCAGAACACTTGTTCGGGTGTTAACAACGTTTGAGGCTTAAACATGTTCAAGGAAATCCAATTTTCCTTCTTGTAATCATGGGGTGTAATATTTATTTTCTTCTCTTTACATTTAGGATCATCTAATTTCTTGTTCATCTTTTCCCTAGTGACTTCATCTGATTTCTTATCTTCCTCAGTGCACTCAACGCAGCTAGGTTTTGTCTAGGTTTAAGAATCTCATTGCCATCATAGATTACATTTTGAGCTGTTTTTGCTATCTTCCCATTACTCAGGGTTGGGTTTATCTATAATGGGAACACTATGCTTGTCGCTTAAAACTCTATGCTTAGTGACCATGTGAGCAGTTTGAATGGTATTCCCTTGTACGTACAACTTATTTTCCAGCTTGTTTTTCAAGGTTTTTAGATTAGAAAAATCATTCAAAAGTTTTGATTCCTTAGCATTGAATTCTTGCTTAAGCATTTTAACATTTTCTTGAAGTTCTTGTTTTTGCTTAGCACTTTTAGAAAGCTTTTCTTGTAAGGAGTTTAACTCTTGTTTTAATACTTCTTCTCTAAACCTACTTTTTCTAATAGTTGTACGCATTTGGTCATCCATTTCCCGCTCACGGGTAGTTAACTCAAACTTAGCACGTTGTTCATAAATAGCAACACGTTCTTTATAAGCATTAAGTTCAGAACTAACAGAATCATCAGGGGCACATGCGATTAAGGTATTCATCAAAAGCATAGTCATCAATTGATCGCATAAGATACATCACTTGGTACAATCTCACTTTCACTTTGTTTCACATATTGATCATATGGGACAATATTGCTATTACCCATATTTTCAAATCTGATTCTCAAAATTACAGTTGATTGTACTTTGTTATGTATCTTTTGCTCATCAACTTCATCGTATAATTTTAATACCTCAGAAATGATTTTGTCTTTGGATGGACAAGCTTGTGGTGATGAAGAGACTTTAGGAGAGACCATTGGAGAAATGCTAGCCATGAAAATGGTTTGTGCAGTGGGTTCATCATCAACATCAGAGTCGTATGCATCACAATCAGCTACTTGAAAGGCATTCTGATGATTATGGCCTATCTCCTGAATTGGTTGCTCATCCACATTTGCATCATATGTCTTGGCATTGCCCTCAGCGAGAAACAATAACTCCTCTTCATCCAAAGCTGCTCCATTGTCCTGAGCATGCACTAGCAACATCTTATCCCTGAAGTACTCAGCATTCTGAGGACGTTTTGGAGATGTGCAATTCCTTGCAATGTGTCCCTCACCACCACAGTTGTAACATTTGATAGGCTTAGTTTGTCCTTGGTTTCCAATCCTTCCTCTATTCTGATTTCCACCATAGCCTCCACCTACTCCAACCCTTCCTGATCATATCTGCCTTTCTTGAACTGCTGCACCATAACTTTCCCATCTCTGATCAAAGAATGATTGTGAAGATTGGATGCGTTCTCGATTTCATTGTTGGTGTGAAGACTGTTAGTATGAGGTGAAAGGGTCAAGTTATGTTTAACCATGAGAGCTAGTTGATTGATGAAATGTCCCATGACATCATCAGATCCCTGTTTGAATCGTGGATCGGAATGAGTTTGTGATTACCATCTCCTTTGGGAATTACTTTAGAAGCCTTGGTGGAAATTCCAACATTTGTGTAGAAAGTAGTTGAGTCATTTGGTGAGCTTGATTCTCCCTGATTGGTTTTGAACTGCCCGAATCCTTTTTCAAACATAGCATGCCTCTCATTCTGAAGAAGGAAAGCATACAGTTGCTAATAGTTTGTGTTCTTCAATCCTTTAGTGAGCTTCACAGATGTGACAAACTTGTGCCATTCGGGATTCATGTTGTTTACAAATTTTGAGTTCAGCTGAATGTTTGGCATAGTCATTCTTATGTTTCTCATGTCATTCACAAGCTTATGGAATCTTACATAGTACTCATAGACACTCTCATCTGGTTTCATCTTAAAGTGCTCAAATTCATCATAGAGTTGTGATTCTCTGTCTTCAATAGTTAATTCAGAACCTGAGAGAAGCATCTTGACATTATCCCATACAGCCTTGGCTTCAGTGTTGTGATTGATAAGCTTATAGATGTCTTTTGGAAGACCTTGCAGTATAATGTTAGAAGCCCTGATATCTGCATCGAATCTCTTCTTCTCCTTATCATCGAGCTCATCATACATCTTTGGTCTGTCCATTCCGTAAATCAATGTACCATCTTCAGCTGTATCAATTATGTCTCTAGTAATCTCAACCCGATACGGTCCTTCATCAATGGATTTGAGAATGTTGACCCCATTTTCCTTTCCAAGACAGTACAATCTGATTCGTTGAGCCCAAGAATCGTAGTCGTTTCAAGCATGGGTGGACGAGTATCTGAACCAACTGCTTGAACATCCCCAACAAGGGAGATGATTGTAGGAACGTTGGTAGACATGTTGTCAGATTAAATGGGATTTTATAACTCTATGATTAAACCGCGAAATAGATTCTTTCACGGGATTTTACTAAATCAAGAGAAAACCGTATACATGAGTCAATCAAATCGCTAAGAAAACCTGAACCAAGTCGCTAAGCTCCAAGTCGCTATAATACCAAGTTGCTAAGACACAGTCAAGTCGCTAAATTAACAACTCGCTAAGCACCAAGTCGCTAGCAAAATTTTGACAGCAAGTCGCTAAGCACCAAGTCGCTAAGTTGCCAAGTCGCTAAAGAGCAACTCGCTAAGCACCAAATCGCTAACACACTTAAGTACAAGTCGCTAACTTTCACCAAGTCGCTACCCGTAGTGGAGAATCCACTAAGTGTACTGTTTGTCGGCTTGTCTCAATAGACAAGTCTCTAGCTCGACTCGCTAAATCCTTCAACTACAACTCGCTACCAAATTACAAAGCAAGTCGCTAGCAAGAAAACTTATCCGTGGCTCAAGTCGCTACCTAGAAAATCACATAAACACCACTTTTCAATCCAAAAACAACCCAACCACGATGATTCAAGCTTACCAAATCAAAACCTAAGCACATACAATGATTCTAAACACAAAACAACACCGAAGATTCAAACTTTAACACTAGAAATGATCCAAATGATGCAAAAACCACTAAACCTTTTCAAACTCTAAAACTACCTAAAGTCACTAGAAATCCAAAGATATGTAAAAGATGATCAAACCATGGCTCTTGATACCATTTGTAACATATTGGATTTCACAAACACACTAAACCATAAGATCAAATAGGCGTATTATGAGTTCTAGAGAGAGAAAGTTAGAGGTTTAGGGAACTTTAGTGAGAGAAAGAAAAATCTTATTATGAGCTCCAACTCTCTACCTTGGGAGGTAGAGAGTATTTATAGTCATTACATAAATTGCCACATATCGGGCTGTGGATCAGGCATACAGTGGGTAAAGACCCGTCCGTCCTCCACGGTGTTACATAAACTAAATACTACTTAACTTACAATAATCTACGACTATGAGCTTTCTAACGATTACATATACTTGTGGTAACCGACTCTTTAATAACAGGATTTACTAAATACTAACACTTTTAAATCATTCCAAAGCTTGAGACCAACCCCTGTAGCAGTGGAAGTTGCATAATGATTATCCACCATTCCATAGAGAAAGATCAAGTTTAGCCTATTCACCATATGCAAAATTTCCTTAAGAAAGGTAAAGTACTTGGTGACACCATCAACCCTTATTATTGCATTGATTTCTCCTAGAGGTGTAAACACGATCTCCCATGCAGCAATATAATTTCGAAGAAGAGGGGGATCGTCATCATGTTCACTCTCAGAATCAAACTTAAGAAAAACCTGATCATCCAAGTCCTCAATTGGCTTAGGAGTACGCTAGGTACGTGAATAGATATCTGCAGTAGAAACAAAGGGTATCAAAACCTTAGGTGTCTCCATAGAAGGAACAGCAGGAATGGAGGGTTTGTCACCAGAAGAAGCAGATGGTGCTTCTTGTGTGGAGAGACTAGAAACAGATTGGTCCTCTGGTGAAGGAGCAACAGAGATAGAAGCAGCAGTATCAAACTCCTCAGAAGAAAGGGAAGCATCAGCAGTAGGTTGACTAGACCCATCCTGCTGAGAAGAACCAGCAGCAACCTCAGCAAAAGAGTGACGAATATCAGAAGTCTTAAGCCTTTTGGGAGAAGGTTCATCTAACAGAGGTTTAGAGCTGGCCAAACTCTTCCAACACTTTAAGATCTGAGCATTCTCAAGGGCCTGTCGAAGCCTCTCATATTCTGCCCTTAGCTTTGCATCAGGTAAGCGCTTGATTTGAGTCATGGTCCACCCAGAGCCAGAGAGAAAGCAACTCTGATTTTTCACAAAATTTCGCATATACTCTCTTTGTTGAGCTTGAGTCATTGGCCTGTCCCGTTTCTCCTTAGCCTTACGTTCAGCAATAGCCTGCTTCTTCTTTTTTATTAAGGCAACCTTCCTAGCAGTATAGTCGTCGTCTGTCAAATCATCACCTAGCAGTCAGCGTCACTATACATCATAGATTGAGCATCCAATTATTTTTTTCTCTGAGTGGTTAGGGGGCTAGCCAGTTGTGCCTCTTTCTCAGCTGGTATCCTCCTTGCCAATTTTGCATGTTCCTCAGCTTGAAGTTTTCTTGCAAATTTTTCATCTTTCTTTACCCTCTCCAAGTTTTTCATTTTCAATTTTTTTAAAGAACCTGTCTTTATCAGAGGAAGTGTCATCATCGAGCATAGGTGCTTTCCCTTTGTTAATGAGGCCAGATGAATCACTTGTGTCTACAGCAGGAACAGTAGGTATACCTATACCAGCAGAAGAAAGACCAACAGAAGCAACACCAGCAGAAGTACTGGCAGAGGTAATAGCATTATTGCCAGCAGGAACAGAAGTGCCATTAGTAGTAGTATCAGTCGAAGGAACTGCATCATCCTCTCCAAGTTTTTCTTTTTCTAAATTTCTGAACAACTTTTCTTGATCAGAAGAAGTGTTATTATCTAGCATAGGTGCTTTCCCTTTGTTAATGAGGCCAGAAGAATTATTTGTTTCTGCACCAGGAAGAGTAGGTATATTTGAATTAGTCACAATCCATGATGGCAATACTAAAGGAAGGAGACAGAATCATATCAGTCAAAGTGAGTCAAGTAATCTACTCGTTGTGTAAGCTTAGACTTCAATGGACGGAATGAAAATATACTTAATTATTAATATATTTGAAGTAGGATCATCTTTACCTGTATCAGTTACAACAACATTTTTTTTTCAGCATCTTCACCTGTTTCATTAAATCTTAGAGATTAGCAACTACTTAATTATGAATATCATTAAAAAAGATATCTAATAATTTAAAATTTTCACATGTGCAAGTATAGATTTTTTTCACATGTGCAAGTATAGATTTTTTTCAAAAAAGGATGTCCCATCCCTATTTTTTGCACATGTAAAATAACAAATTTTTACAGAATCAATAATATCATAATCATATCAGTCAAAGTGAGGCAAGTGATCCACTCGTTGGTTAAACTTACAGAGTTCAATGGACCTGATAAAATATATGAGGTTTTTAGTTAATTATGTATTTATTTGAAGTAGCAGCATCTTTACCTATATCAGTTGCACCAACATTGTTATTTACAGCATCTTCAACAAACTCATCATTTGCATTCTCTCCCCCAAAATGATCATCATTATTTCCAGCATCTTCACCTGTTTTCATTAAATCATGAGAACATTTACAACTTTTAATGGAGAAATATACTCTAGTTTTATAAATATTGAAAACTGTATATATTACTAAGCTTTATCATTCATATCATTAAAAAAGATATCTAATCATTTTTAAAATTTTCACATGTGCAAGTATAGATTTTTTCACATGTGCAAGTATAGATTTTTTTCAAAATAGGATGTCCCATCCCTATTTTTTGCACATGTAAAATAACAAATTTTCACAGAATCAATAATATCATAATCATATCAGTCAAAGTGAGGCAAGTGATCCACTCGTTTGTTAAACTTACAGAGTTCAATGGACCTGATAAAAATATATGAGGTTTCTACTTAATTATGTATTTATTTGAAGTAGCAGCATCTTTACCTATATCAGTTGCACCAACATTGTTATTTACAGCAACTTCAACAAACTCATCATTTGCATTCTCTCCCCCGAAATGATCATCATTATTTCCAGCATCTTCACCTGTTTTCATTAAATCATGAGAACATTTACAACTTTTAATAGAGAAATATACTATAGTTTTATAAATATTGAAAACTGTATATATTACTAAACTTTATCATTCATATCATTAAAAAAGATATCTAATCATTTTTTAAAATTTTCACATGTGCAAGTATAGATTTTTTCACATGTGCAAGTATAGATTTTTTTTTAAAAAGGATATCCCATCTGTATTTTTTTTTCAAAGAAGGTATACCTGTACCAGCCGAACAAAGACCAGCAGAAGCAACACCAGCAGAAGTACTAGCCGAACAAAGACCACCGTGAAAAGCAACACCGGTGAAACAACACAACTAGCAGCAGCAACGGAGGTCTGAGCAACAAAAACTTGAGAACTGAACCTCTCAAAAGCTGAGACATCTCGTAACCTCTTTAGACTTCGCAAAGCTCTGCGTCTGCTATAGGACATGTAAGATGTGTCTGAAACTTGAATCTCATCTTTAAGCTCAGCTTCCTAGAAAGTAGAATTAAACTCCTTCGTTTGTTCAGGATCTGCATCCTCTGTATTGGCATATGCTAGGGAGACACTTGCCAACTCGTGGAGAGCATCCATGTCAATATCATCCTTTGGTGCTTCGTTTTCATCCTCCGAGTCAGAAAGCATAGCATATCTCTTACGCCTCTTAAGTTGTCCCTCCAAATGATTGCCTCTGGAAATCAAACTAAGAACTGCACGACCAATATTTTTTCTAGTGTCCCTGAGTTTTGACTCCAAAGTATCAACCTTCTGCATGCACCTGTCAAGTAAAGAGGACATAGACGTGAGAGTATCAAAATCCTCAGCTCCACCAGTATGTTTACCCGGTGAGTGTGGAGCGTCATTGGACCTTGAAGGAGAAGCATTATAATTACCACCTAAAAATGTATCATCTTCAAAAGGTTGCCTAGTTGGACTAGGAGTGGGTTGCCTTGTAGAGGTTCCTAGGTAAGCATGGGTGGTATGACTGGGAGGAGATGGTGGATTAGCACCAGCACCATCGTCTGCAGTAGGATCAGCAGACTCAAGCGTAGAAAGTGGTATGTTACCAGCAGTTGCAATTGCTGCACCAGCACCATCTATACCAGGTGTAGGAGGTGGTAGAGTACCACCAGCAGCAAAAACTGCACCAGCACCATCATTACCAGGTGTAGGAGGTGGTATATTACCACCAGCATCAACAGTTTCATCAAGACTATCATTGCCAGGTGTGGGAAGTGGTATGTTACCACCAGCAGCAACAGCTGCACCAGCACCATCATTGCCATTAGTCAACATAGCTGGCAACAGGGGCTTATGGATCCCATCAAACTTAGTCTTCATGGTGGCAAATAATTTGGAAGTAAGCCTAACCATGGCCATGGGTGTAGTATCAGTGGTCTGAATACCTAATATCATTTGGAGAAACCTAGGGTACATGAGAAATTTAGTTTTAGTATTAGCCCATATGTTCACAACCATCTCCTTAAAAATATACCGAGAAAAGTTGTAGGTCCTCCCATCAGATAGGCAAATAATACCAGAGGCAAGAGAGCTTGAAAATTGATCCCAACCTCCTAACTTGGGACTGAGGCACTGAAGTAGGGTGTGAACAAGAAATTTCCATTGTGGAGAAAATCGGTTCTTGTAAAAGGTAAATGTGTCGTCAGTTGGATAACCAAGGGTTGCCATACCCTCAAGAATCTGGGTCTGGGTAAAATCAAACAATCCCTCCCCATCATTCAAATGAAGATGAGTCCGAACAGATGATTCAGAAATCACACATTCACTACCATCAATGGTTGCTACAATCTCTTGGGGCCTACCCTCAAGAGTTCTTGTAGAGGCCGTGGCCTAGAATTTCCTGACTAACGAGTCATAGACAATGGGAGGTCAATGTTTCAAAGCATGCCTGAGTGAAGAACGGTTTAAAAAGTCAAGGATTTGATGATAATCCTCAATTCCTTTTTGATTTATCCAGATAGGTCACCTTGTTATGGTCTCCCTTGAATTTTAAAGTCGCCATTGAGTATAACTACCAGCAGATTGATGACAGAGAAAGAGGAATTGGGTATTAGAGGAAAGAGACGGTGTGTTAATTGAATGGTCAAATAGGAAATTGGGGGTTTTGAAAAGTTACGCTATTTTGCAAATTAATTGCCAATTATCTCATATAAAAAGATTATTTGACCAATTTAAATGATTTAATCCCAAAGATTACCCTTTTCCCTTGTGACCAGTAGAAACGCGAGTCAATCCGTAGGAAAAATTGTTTGACCATTAAACATGTTCTACCAGAAGAAACACTAAACCACCAGCAGAAACCAACATTTCCATAGTCAGCAGAAACCTTATTTAAACCGCTCTTCTCTAAAAGGATCAACACTGTTCAAAACCGTATTTAATCTTTGTTGAACTGTATTTGAAATTATTTTAATTGTTAATCTAAATCCCAACTATATAAGTTAAATCTCCACCATTATTCGCACAAGCAAACGCGATATGTAATTTTTTTATTAAAAATTAACTCCGACAACCATAGTTGTTAATTAGTCAAAACGACGGAAATTTAATTAACCTGAAATAACTTTATAAGAAAATAAAATGGTAAAACGTAAAATAAAATCCAAAAAGAAATACATCATATTTAATTTGTGGCTACCAATTTTTTTAGTTTCCTGCCTACTAAGGTTTTGTATTTTCATAGTAAATAAACTTGATTTTTTTTGTGGCTACCAATTTTAAATGTTTTTTGTATTATTTGAATTTTTAGCCCAATATTTAACATCTTTGTGTCCAATATTAAAGCCCAACATAAAAGGGTTACCGTTATACGCTAGAAATTTCCAAAAGCTTCATTTACTTGCTCAAAACTTTCACACGTGAAGATAATCATACAAAACATAAATAATCATCTATAAAATATCAATATATGCTATTTTTTTAACTCTAGTTTAAATAGAACCCGAGTAAGACGAAAGCATGAATCCTTGTTCAAATCTTTCACACCCGAAGATATTCTTGTAACTCTATCAATTTTTCTTTCAGTTGTGAAAAAAAAATCACATGCAACAAAGTTAAAAAAAATTAACATGTTCTTAAACAAATGTCAACAACAATACTAGTAAAATTGAAATTCAAAAAACATAAAAAGGAAAAAATATTATTCCAAATATTATAAAATTAAAAAGAAAAATAAAAAAGTAAAAAATTAAAAATCTATAAAACTTCACATGTGAAAAAAATTCATAACAATTGGTTTTATAGGATCTTTAGTTTGTGTTTTGAATATGTTTTTTAGCTTATTTTTGTGTTTCAAGCTTATTTAGTAGCTTAATTTGGCCTTCAAAGCATCACCCTTTCAACATTAGAATCTGTCATAAAAAGTAAAACAGCCTGCAGCCACTTTTGCAGCTGTTTAACAAGCTCATATAAGCTCTCAATTGTCCCAAATTTGTTTTATACGAGGTGGAGAGCAGACATAGATCTACACTTAAAGGTTTTTCTACAATTATAGCCCAAGTGAGGTACAAAAGATTATTAACTGCTATCTAAACATACCACAATTTGTGTAAGATAGATAATTTATACAAAAGATGTTGTATGCAAATTGTTGGAATCACTCCTAAACCTTAATTCAAGTGTTAGTAATTTATATGTAATAGTTAGCTTAATATGGCCTTTATGTTAGTAATTAGCCTTAGGCTTATGTAGAAGGCCCATAAGCCTGGGCCTAGTCCAGTAGGAAAAGGATGGGAACTAGGAGTGTTTCCCTAGCTTCCCTCCTATAAATACCTCATGTAAACCCTCACTTGAGGGTTGGTTGTTCAATTCATTTCTTTCACATACATCTCTACGCATAACCGGCTACTCATATCGTGTGTGTATGTTTGATTTATTGTTCAATCGCCTTTATCTCTTTCTATTAAGCTTGTGTGGTAAAACTAGTGACCTAACAAGCTTAACCTGTTTAGCCGTTTAGCCGTTTAGCCGTTTTGATTCATCAAGTTTCACACTTTTGTGTTATTTTGGTGATATTGAAGCTATTCCATAACAAAAATCTGGTTTAGAAACAACTTTGAGCAAAATCACTTTTACGAGTAAGCTACGCGTAACTAAAACCCTATTTTTACGCGTAACTCACTCCTTGGTTTGATCTTCAGTTTCGTGGTTTACTCCGTGTTTTCTTGCTTGGATAAGCCTGAAAACACGTCGACTTTGGATATCCTTTGCACTGTGATAGTGTAAAAGATCATTTGGGATAAAACCCTAAACTTACGCATAAGCATAAAGCTTACACGTAGAAATCCTACGCATAAGATTAATCTTACGCCTAAGCCATATCTTACGCGTAAGGTAATCCTACGCATAAGTTTCTACGCCTAACTTTGTGTCTACGCATAACTTTAGTGTCTTTTCCCTACTTACGCGTAAGCTAAAACTACGCGTAACCCTCATTGTTACGCGTAACTTTGGTGTTTTTACGCATAAGTCCTACTTGGTTTCTTGTGATTTCTACGCCTAAGGACACTTCATCAACAAAGGTTCATTCGACTACAAAGATCCATTTTACCAACACAAGTTTTCAACATGTCACAACCACCATACTCTAACTATTTCCCTTACACTTATTCTCAACGTCAACAACAACTAACTCCACAACATCAACAATGGAATCAACAACAAGCAATTTATCAACAACAATTTAATCAACAACATACTCCACAACTTGCTGCAATCCCACAACCTTAAATGGTTCAACCACCACCAAGTCTTCAAGTTCAACCCTACACAAACAAATTTAATCAACATCCATCAAGGAACACTATGAAGGAACCCACTTGGTTTGCAAAGATGTGTGAAGCTTTAAGCAGCCAACAATCAATTCATGAGGTTGGATCACTTGATAGACCTCCAATGCTCACTCCAGGAAACTACGATCAATGGGTGATAAGGTTCTTTAGGTTTTGTGATCTGAAGAAGCCACAAGGAAAGTTTTTAAAGAAGGTTATCTTGGAAGGTCCATTTCAGATGCCTACTGTCATTGTACCCGCCGATCCAAATGCTAATCCACCAAGAGATGAACAATCCAACATTGCTACTGTTGCCAACCTGAATGCAGAGGAACTTCTACACTATGAAGTTGATGAGCTTGCAATGCAATATATCCTCTTAGGATTACCAAACCCAATTCTTCGAAGTGTTGATGCTCAAAAGACTGCAAAGGCAATGTGGGAACATATTCATCTTCTTATGGAAGGATCTGCACTCAATCAAGAGGATATGGAATCAAAAATTTACTTGGCTTATAAACACTTCATGATTGAACCTGGAGAGACACTAGAGTCTTATCATCATCGATTCTCAGACATCATCAATGATTTGGATAAACACAACATCATCATGCCAAGAATTGCAGTTAATACTAAGTTCCTGAGTAGTCTTGGTCCTGAATGGGAGAAGTATGTCATTTTTCTCCGTCAAGCGAAGAACATGCATCATTCAACATACGGATTGTTGTAAGATTACTTGAAGCCTCATGAAAAGGAAGTTTATAGAGAAAGGATTCTCCGTGCTCAAATTGCTTCACCTTCACAACCAGAAAATCAACAACTTGCTTTATATGCTCAAAACAGTTATTCTCCTCAACCAGAACTCAACCAACTGCTACAATCACACCATATGATCCTTCACAGCCTCAATCTCAACAAACTCAATTGGTTCCATACAACAACAACAATCCTCAAGCACTTGTCACTGAAGCTAATGAGGAATCTGATCCATTCGAAGCATTGCAACAAGGATTTGCTATGATTGCTAATGCTTTTAGCCGTTATACCAACAAATCCAACAATCGTATTCGTTCCTCATCTAACACAAGGCATCAAGCTGTTGTGAACAATGGACGAGTTGAAGTTCAGAATCGTGGTTATGGTCATCAGATGGGCAGTGGTCAAGGGTTTAATGCTGTGGGTAGGAATAACAATAGAGCTCAAGTGGTAGACCAGGGAAATGCTCAGAATGGGTTGAATGGTCTTCGATGCTACAACTGCAATGAGAAGGGACACCTGGCTAATGCATGCCCAAAGCCGAGGACAAGGGGCAGTGCTTATCACAAAGAGGCTCTTCTTTTGGCTCTTAAGGATGAAGCTGGTGGAACTCTCACGGACAAAGAACAGAGCTTTATGGCAAATGCAGATTCGATAATGATATGGAGGATTTTCGTGCCAATGTAGTTGTTATGTTGATGGCTAATATGCATGAGTTACACATGAGTGACACAGGCCCAGTGTATGACACCGATGGCTTGTCTCGTGCACCGAACAAACCATATTTATCTCTGATCTCATATCTCCGCCAACATCTGAATCCGGAAAGGCTCATAATGTTCAAAATGAGTCGTCCACATCTCATTCCGACGATTTTCAAATAGACCCCGTAGTCACATTTGACGATCAAGATGACCTTATGGTGTCCCTTGATACTCAAATTGACTCTGTGGTTATACTTGAGGATCTAAGTAATGATCATGTTGTGACTCACGTTGAACACGCCGAACTTTGCCTCATCCAGATTTTGCTCGTTTAATACAAGACCAACAAACCATAGTGGAAGAATGTCGTGCAACTAATCAGGACTTGAAAAGTAAAAATGCACTGTTAACCAAGGATTTTGAATGTTTACAAAAGCAACTCAACTTTTTCAAAACTCAAGAAAAACGTGAAAAAGGTTTTGAAGCAGCCTTTGCTAAATCTCATCAAAATGAAAAATATTTAGAGAGACAGATGCGTGATCTTGCCGCTTCGAAGAATGCTTTGTTGTCTGAAATAGAACAACTGAAACATGAACATAAAAAGCAAATTAACGCTCTTACCTTGGAAAATCAAAAAGCTAAGGCTGAGTTGTTAACTTGTCAAAAACAGTTCTCTGCATACAAAAAGCATTCAACGAAACGAATAGATGATCATCTTGAAGAAATCATCGGCTTGCAAAACAAACTTAAAGAGTTTAAAACTGTTGTTTACAAACATGGTGAGTCGGTCACAGCCATTGAAAAGTTTACTTTAAAACCAAATCCAAATGGCTATGGACCAAATCTTGCTGATTACAAACCTAAGCTTTCAACCAAAGCATTCAAACCAAATCTTGAAGTTTCCAGTGCAGAATATAAAATTGATAATTCTGTTATGAGTGTTGTTGAATATCAACGTCAAGAGGAATTAGAAGCGAGTAAGACGAGAGTCGATCAAAATTATAAAAAGTTGTTTACAAAAAACCTTTTAACTATTCAAAAGCGGCCACTTTCGTCACACCAACGGATTCTTCTAACACACCAAGGATTATCATAAAACGTCTGAGTCTTCTAATGATAATCCCAAACCCGATTATGCACAAACTTATGGTCCTTTACCTTCCATCAGTGAAGTAAACTCAACACCTGAAAATCTCAAAATTCTTCGATATTTTGACCTTTTTATGGCTGACCTCAAAACTTTACAACATGAGATAGAATATCATTCTGAAATTAAAGTTCAACACTTTCAATCGCATCTAGCGCGAGAACAAAGAGATATTTTTCAGAAAAATCTTTTACCAAATGTTAAAAATTTGAAAAGTTGTGCATTGTCTTGGGAAAGGGACTTTCATAAGGAACTTGAATCGATGAAGGTCATTTTCGAGAAAACAGAAACATCTATTTCTAATACTAAACGTAAAAAGAAAATGTTGAGACAAGATGTTGATCGACTCTTTGGAAGATGTCATCTGTGCTGATGTCCATAATTTTGTGTTATTAAATTCTTTGTCATATGCATTTGATTATATCTCTACGATATCGTTGATTCTGTGGTAAATGTTGAGAACACGATAATGTGCTTCAGACGAGTCTTTAAAAGTTGAAAATAAACATTTGTCAAACGAACTTTCAAATGCAATACGTCGCCTTAATTGGTGTCAAAAAGATATTCACGATCAACAACTTGCTTTTCAACACAAAATCGCCCCGTTATTCGTGCAAAATCTTCTGATCCTAAAATTGAGCAAATGGATGATCAAAACGTGTCTTTTAAGTGTCAAATCTCAAAATATGAACAAGAACTTGTAAAAGTTAAAAGGAATATGGTGTCATATTTGATTTACTCAAAAGACTCGTGATGAAGCATCAAATGAACTTGATCATTATCTTGCACACACTAAAGAAGTTATGCATTTTGCTCGAAATATTCGGTCGAAAATCAAGATCGATTCACACTATCTTCAAGTTACGAGAAATGTTAGGAAAGTATGAACAACTTCCGCCTACCGTGATTAATAGAATAGCCCCAAGTAACACTTAGTAATCGTGAACCTAGAATCCCTACTGCCAAATCACAAGTTGCTAACGTGTTTCCTTCTACTGAAACAGGAATAGTTGCGTCTTTTCCAAACGTCCGCACTTCACAGCCTAGGAGCACTATATCGAAGAATAGGAAGTTGCGACCTAAGAAAGGATCAATAAGGAATGCTAAAGTAGAAGAACACCCTAGGACTATGAATAATACTCATGTTGCTTCCATCGTAGATATTAAGGCCCGCAAATGTAATAGAAATAGTGATGTAACGAATGCTAAACCTTTAAGCACTTTTGATATTCAGTCCGATGCACCTTGTGTTATTTGTCGTAAAAGTATGAATTTTGATTGTCATGACAAATGTGTTGCTAAAGCTATCATCTCTCGCTTAAGGAATCCTAAGAATCGGAATACCTCTAGGCCCACTAATCTTTCTAAGTCTGTGCTTGGTAGACCGCCAGCTTTAGATTCTAAGAAACACATTGTCAGTCCCTGTAGCTCTCAGCTTACCTCCTAGGAATGTAGTACCACCTAGTGCATTCACTAAGACTAAAGCAAATACTAGTTGGAGATGGCGGAAATGGATATATAACACACTTGGATTTAAATGGATACCCAAAGCTATTGATGTATGTATTTCTACTATACCGCTCCGGAACCCTCTAACATTTCGGGTTCCACATCTACTTCTATTCCATCTGTGTCTCTCGTGTAATGCGTGTGATACGATCATTCTGGATTGTTGATAGCGGATGTTCCCGACACATGACAGGCAACCTTTTTTTTTGGGGTAAAGGGGAGTAATCCTGCACCCTAGTAAATATATTAACCAAAAACGTTTAAGTACAATGGATATGAGTGAAATCTCATATCTCAGCCCGTTACATAGGCATAAAGCTTACATAACAAGATACTGCCTATTTTCTAAACAAGAAAACAAACCACTACTCTAAGGATAACATAGGACATAACAAAAGAAAATTAATTCCTAGGTCCTTGAAGCTTGGTGCCATACATGGCATTAAATGCATCCAAATTCCCCGAAGATCTAAACCCGCTTCGCATAGTCATCGTAGTCATAGTCATCATACTCATCTTCAAACTCTTGGCCACCACCGAATAGATTAGCAGACTCATCAAATGGGTTAGTAACCACCTCATCTTCGAATCGACACCACGATATCTCCCACTTTAGAAAAGGGTTAACTCTTAGTAGAAGAGGTGGGCGGAATACAAGAATCACTAGTTATAGGAGACACACCCGACTCCATCTCTTTCAAATCACTCACAAGGGGTTCTTGTGATGCGAACCTGCCTTAGTAGACTTATCTTCATTAACTTCCATTGTACGACCATAATCCACATCCTTGTTGGTGTCATTTGAAGGAATACCAAAAGAACGTGATATTCCATATTAAGAGCATCAAACTGATTAGATGTAGAGATCTTAGTTCCACTCGAACTAGCCACATCAGAAGCATTCTTCTTAGTGACTTCCACTTTCTTAGGTTCAGGAGGATTCTTTTTGGGTTGATATTGAAACCGCTACTCCAACGGTTTAGTAAACCCTCCTTGACCCGGAATAGTAGAACCACCTTACTTTCCTTTCTTCTTATTATTGACCGTCTTGAAACCATCATTAACACGCTTTAGTAGGCGAGGAGGTTCAACAACTTTTGGACATTCAATAAGAGTATGACCAAAAATCTTACATTTATCACAATGAGGTGGTTTCCACTCGTATTCAACCCGTATCTTCTCAATAGTCGAACTCGACCCATCAAGTAACAGATCTCAACAGTAATTTGTCCTAAGCACCTCATCCGACTTTACTTCAATCATGCATCTAGCAAAACTACTACGGCCCCACGATTCCTTGCACATTTGGCTAGTAAATGCATCTAACCTTTTGGGCCTATCAATGTGGCAAGGAGACTAAGGCCATCATCAGAAAACATAGCAAGAGGAACATCATGGAATTTAACCCACACCGTGATGTTGGTCAAATCCTCTTTAAGTAAGTTGGTGTTCAATGTCCATGGTTTAAGAATAATAGGGACATTTCTAATCAACCAAGGACCGTTTTCAAGAACATCATCAACACCTTTCTTCCAATTGAACTTAAAGAAGAAGAACCCCTTTGCATTCATCATTACCTTTTGTATACCAGACTTAGCCCACGCATTACGCATAAAGTAATCAACAACAGAAAAGCAAGGCGTTGACCAAGGAAATACCCATACAAAGTATTCTCAAACCTAGTGTTCACCTCTTCAACCACTTTCATCTGGACAGAAAGATCCACACCATTAGCTTTCTTACTACACTCCAACCTACTTAAATTTTGATATGTGTTTCTTTGGTTCAAGAGAAGTAACACCAAAGATACGATGAAGAAGGTTGTTTCAAAGCATACACACCAACCTTCAATACCAATGTACCATGCGCATTCAGATCAACCTTATCATTAGCATTATTATGGACATTAACATTAAAAGCCATAGGACCACTCGTATCTTGAGGAGGTTTCGAATAATAACCAATAGCAATAAGCATCTCCTCTAGCTCCTTCGTGGATCATAAGCAACTTAAGATGCTCAATTGATTAACCCAAAGAGAAGTAGTAGCATCCACCGTCACATGGTTTTAATGGTTGCCCATCGTCACACACAAGAACAAGTTTTCCTCAAAATTTGTTTTTCAATAGCACGAATTTTCAATAAAGTATCATGACCTCAGTGTCATGACCATGTCGCGTCATGACTGGGGCTTGGACCAAGTGAAACTGCTCCACTTGTCCACCAGAACGAGAACCAGAAGCAATACCAGTAAACTCATCATTCCTACTATTAGGGTTCATCGTCGATTCCTTATTGACACCAACTTGATATGCCAAGTTAGTGGCTGGTATATCGGCTTTCGACGAAGAATCCTTGTTAAAAAACCCTTTCTCCATCTCTCTCACACCCACTTACAATAAACAATCTTAACCAAACAGTAGAACAAGTAATAACCTCCAAAGACGCAAGCAATACCAATCAAATAAAATAAACCCTAACTAAAAGTTAGGGTTTAATGCTCCTTGAAGACCAGATTTAACCGTATCCCACCATGGTACTCGATTCAAACAAATCCTAAACACCAATAAAGATATGTAGGAATGCAGAAACCGACTTAGAAACAAGATAAAGTACGAAATCAAGTTAGTATACAACCGAATATAATATTATGATAGAAGATCACATGCAATTGTATACTAACCAACACATGAATACAAACAGCGATTTAATGTGCTCACCGACCCACGATTTAATGTAACCTTTTAATATAATTAATAGGTATACGATCATTTGTGAGAGAATTGCAGGAAAGTGATATTCGTTTTTTGTCGCCACAAGAGAGAATCTTCTTGACGGACAGGCAACCTTAAACTATTATCAAACTTTATTGCAAAGTTCATTGGCACTATCAGATTCGGGAATGATCACTTCGCAGCTATCATGTACTACGGAGACTATATCAATGGGAACATCGAAATTAGCAGAGTTTATTATGTGGAAGGCCTCGTTCACAATCTGTTTTCAGAGGTCAGTTCTACGTGATGGAGATTTGGAGGTTGCTTTTAGGGAGAAATCTTGTTTCATTCGTGATCTACAAGGAAACGACCTTATGTCTGGCTCGCATAATTCCAGTCTTTACACTATCTCTATGCAAGACATGGTTGCCTCATCTCCCATTTGCTTACTTTCAAAGGCAACATCAACAAAATCATGGCTATGGCACCGTCGTCTCTCACATCTAAACTTTCAAACCATCACCAACCTCGCTCGACACAAACTAGTTGAAGGACTCCCATGATTTCGGTATTCAAAAGATCACCTTTGCTCAGCTTGTGAACAAGGCAAAAGCACTCGTGCTCATTTTCCTTCAAAGGTGGAACACAGCTCTCAGCATGTGCTTCATCTTCTTCACATGGATTTGTGTGGCCCGATGCGCGTGCAAACGATCAATGGCAAACGCTACATCTTAGTAATTGTTGATGACTATTCACGCTGGACTTGGGTCTACTTTCTTCCAAGCAAAGATCAAGCTCCACAGATGATCATCACCTTTCTCACGAAAATACAAGTTCAACCTCACGAAACACCGCTTGACTAATCGAACATATGAGGCATCAATTTGTTAACCAAACTCTTCGTGAATTTTATGAGAAAGTGGGAATTCAACATCAGATATCTATTGCACGCACACCGTAACAAAACGAGTTGTTGAAAGACGAAACCGAACGTTAGTGGAAGCTGCAAGAACAATGTTAATCAATGCTAAACTTCAAGATTACTTATGGGCGTAGTCGATCTACGCATGCTATACTCAAAACCGGTCTATGATTACAAAACGCCACAACAAAACACCTTTCGAGCTTGTCCACAACAGAAAACCGAATCTCAAACACTTTCATGAATTTGGATCTCTTTGCTATCCGAATAATGATCGTGATGACTTTGGAAAGCTCAAAGCCAAAGCCGACATTGGAGTCTTTATTGGATATTGTGATAATTCTAAAGGTTTCCGAATCCGGAATCGTCGAACAAAGGAGGTTATGGAAATGATTCATGCTCATTTTGATGAACTTACGGAAATGGCTTCGAGTATAACAGACTTGGAACCCGTCACAACCGCTTAAACTTTCCCCAAACCCCATCATCACCAAACAAGCCCTCGCTTACTCGTCAACAAATGGAAAGGTTATTTGTTCCTGTGACGATATTGATGAACGTGCTCCGGTGTATCCGCCGTTTCACTGCTCAACCTGATAATACTCATATACCTGATACACCTGCTACAACAACTAATGTTGAAGAAGCACCACCAGTTGACTCCACTACAACAGTTGAACAAACCGCTTCCAACAATGATGAACCGGCTGATGATGTTCTGAATAAAGTACTCCCACATGCAGATTTTGATCCAAATGCGTTCTTTAACCCGTTTGCTAATGAGACTCGCACTGATGTCGCAGAATCTTCAACAAACCATTTGAATCCTCAGAATCGCACAATGTATACCAACATCAACCCTCCACACATAGATGGACAAAAGACCATCCTCTCGAAAACATTATTGGCAACCCGAATCAACCAGTCGTTACGAGACAACATCTTCACTCAGATGGTGAACATTGCATTTATGCACTCACCGCCAATCAACCTAAAACATCAAAGACGCAATGACAAAAGACAACCGGATCGAATCCATGCAAGAAGAACTCAACCAATTCAAACGTCTTGAAGTATGGGAACTGGTTGAAAGACCAACAAGGGTCTACGCCATTGGTCTCAAATGGATTTGGAAAAACAAATTGGATGCTGAAGGAAACGTTATCATAAATAAGTCACGTCCGGTGGCTAAGGGTTATCGTCGGAAAGAGGTATTGACTTTGAAGAATCTTTTGCTCCGGTTGCTCGCTTTGAGGTCGTTGGATATTTCTCGCGTTAGCGGCTCATATGAATATGACGGTCTTTCGATGGATGTCAAAACGGGTTTCTAAATGGACAACTTAAAGAAACGGTTTATGTCACCAACCGTAGGATTCGTTGATCCCGCGTTCCTGAACCATGTCTACAAACCTGAACAAAGCTCAGATGGTCTCAAACAAGCCCATCGGGCATGGTACGATAAGCTATCATCTTTCCTAATTGCCAATAATTTCACCAAAGGTTCGGTTGACCCTACTCTTTTCATACAATATCATGGGGCACATATCTTAATTGTTCAAATTTACATGGATGACATCATTTTTGGGTCTACACATAAAAAGTACTCAATCGCTTTTGCAAAACTAATGAAGAAAAATTTTGAAATGTCCATGATGGGTGAACTTACATTCTTTCTAGGATTACAAGTTCATCAATCATCCCGTGGTATTTTCTTCGAGTCACCCAAATATGCCCTTGAATTGTTAAACAAATTTGGAATGAATACCTGTGACACCTATGCCACTCCAATGGCACATACCAAGAAACTGGACACTAATTTGCATGGGAAATTGGTTGACCCTACCAAATACCGTAGTATTATTGGGTCTCACATGTATCTAACAGCCAGAGACTGATATTGTCTTTGCCGTTTATCTTTGCTCCCATTATCGGTCGCGACCAATCAAACCCACCTCTGAGGCTAAAAGAATCCTCCGATACATCAAGGGAACCATTAATTTAGGAATCGTATCCAAGGATTCGGTTTTGAACTAATCGCTTTTCGGACGTTGACCACGTAGGATGCTTAGACTCACGGAAAAGTACCTCGTGAGATTTACAATTTCTTGGTGATAAACCGGTGTCCTGGCAATCGAAGAAGCGGGGATGTACGCCGCCGCCCTCAACTGAAGCAGAATATGTAGCCATGTCGTCGTGTTGTGCTCAAGTCATTTGGATGAGAACACAACTCAAGGACTATGGTTACGTGATTTGACGAATCCCGATGTACTGCGACAACGAGTGCTATGCGATCTCTGCAACTTCGCCAACACTCGAAATCAAAGCACATCGATCTTCGATATCATTTCATCAAAGATCACGTGGAACAGGGTACAGTTGAATTATACTTCGTGGGTACAGAACACCAATTGGCAGACCTTCTCACTAAAGCCTTGCCTCCCGCTAGGTTT
>OU343216.1:126686159-126737289 GCA_910596185.1 Chrysanthemum makinoi | reverse complement strand
AAGCTACCTATTACATATGAAATATAAATACTTGAAATACTGTTTAGGAGTGATTCCAACAATTAGCATCTTCATTTTCAACTTCAACTTTGATTCAATCTGCTGTCTAAATTCCTTGAATGTGCTGAATGCTTGATCTTTCGAGTTTAGAAAGTAAGGCCACATGAAACGTGTGCAGTCATCTACTAATAAGAAGATGAGCTTCTTTCCAGAGTGAGTGGCTGGACTTATGGGACCACAAAGATCTCCATATACTAAGTCCAACGGGTTCTTTGATCTGAATTTAGCTTGATTTGGAAAGGGTGTTCTGATGTGTTTTCCTAATAAACATGCATCACGATTTGTCCCCGCATGATTTATTCTCGTATTCCATCTACCGCATCTTTTCTTGTTATCTTGTCTATTGCGTCAAAGTTCGTGTGAACCTAATCTAGCATGCCATAACCATGCTTGGTCATCTACGCTATAAGAGACATATAGGTGCTACTATATGTAATCTATCATCAGAAGTCTTCCATTCTTATATCACTCTACTTTCATCAACAACTTCTTGTTCTTATCATACAAAGTCAGCAGAAGTTTCCATCCATGATGATTTTGCAACCTATTTCTGTAAGTTGTCCTAGACTAAGTATGTTGCTTTTGAGGTTTGGAATGTAGTAAACCCGAAATCATTTTCTGTTGTAGGTTTCTACATCCTAATAATATTTAACCTCTACCCTTTATCTCCACATACGATCCATCTCCAAAACTAACGCGGCCCAAATGATGTTTCGTAATATCCTTAAATGGCCTTGGTGTCCAATATATGGTTACTTGCACCATTATCTAAATACCATATGCTAGCATCTGTCGTAGCATATTTTCGGGTTTGTACTTGTTCTTCATTTAACAAGATTTCTTCGGGTTTCGTGTGTAGCCATTAGTAATGATGGTTCATCGTCTTCTAAGATAAGGTTTGATTGTTCCTGAGTTGTTGGTGGACTTCTACAATTTCTCTTGAAATGTCCAGGTTTCCCGCAATTGAAACATTTAAGTTTCTTTTTATCCCACTCACCTTTGTTCTTATTGTGAGTTGAATTTTCTCCATTCGAGTTATCTCTATTTCCCTTATTTTGCCAATTTCCTCGTGAATAGTTTGATCTACCTCTATATTTGGTAAATCATTTCCTTATTTCTAGAGTGTTCGCCTTGTGCGAATAATAGGTTATCTTGGCTTTTTACTTGTCCTCCCTTTTGGAGTTTTATTCTCTCCTCGAATGCATTAAGTCTTCCAGCGATCTCATCTAACGTAATGCCGTCGAGATCATTCGTCTGTTCTATGGATGCTACTATTTGAATGAACCTATCCGGTGTGGAATCTAATAGTTTTCGTACTAAAAGTGATTCATCCAAAGGTTTTCCTAATTCTTTAGCCTTCGTGGCATAGTCGTTCAGTTTGGTTGTAAATGCATCCACTATTTCATCTTCCTTCATATGAAGGGTCTGAAATCCAATCATCAGTGATTGTAACCGTGCTTGTTGCACTTTCTCTTCTCCAACGTGTCTCTTCTTAATGAATCCCATAATTCCTTTGCCGTTTTGCAACTTGCTACTTGTAAGATCACATCTTCGGTCAATGCTTGATATAGGAAGGCCGTTGTTGCCTTATCCTTCTTATCATCTACTTGCGTGTTATCCTTAGGTTCTATCGCTTCCCATAAAACTTGTGCTTCTAGTATCACCTTAATTTGTATAGTCCAAACTGTGTAGTTTGTGGTTTTGAGTTTAGGACATTGATACTGTGTCATTAGGGTTACGGGTTTTGGTGCAGTGTTAGTGCTAGTGTTATTTGCATCGTCACCGGGCATTTTGATAGTGTTTATGATCTTCGCTTTCTAATTCGAATGGGAATTCTAACTTAGTATGGTATTCTTATTACTACGGGAACAGAAATAGTTATCCGGGAATCTAATAGTACGGGATCAATATAAAGTTCTCGGGATTTCCTAATAATATAAAATAACGATCTATACTATCTAAAGTATAAAGGAAATCCAAAGTTTGAATTTGTGACCTCGTTGTTGTGTTATACGGTTGTGTTAAACACAACTGTATTCCCACTTGTGTGTCGGTACTTGAGTGTAATACCAACCACGTCCTTTCTTTCCCACGTTCACTAAACCAATTCGCGTACACCTTTGTTTTGATGTTGTCGAATAGTTTCTTTCAATAACCACACTTTCACCACGTTATCTTCTTATCTTTCCTTTGTGTCGACTTGAAATAAGTGCGCCCTAGATCTCTTGGTCTCGGCTTTCTTCTTGGTAAAAACAACAAAGGTTGTTGTTTGTTGTTTTTTACTTCAATGGTCCAATCGAACACAAGTATCCAAAAAATAACTTTAGGTATTTTTCAAACAAGCCGATTGCTTGTTTTCTTCTTTACCACTACGATGGTAGTATCCTCACAAGGAGAGCATTATGCTTAAGTCCTTGTTGTCTTCGTTGCTTGTCCGCGTTCCACAATACCCTTTCTTTCTTTGTTTACACCGTATACAACAAAATACCTCTCGGTATTTGTAAGTAGCAATTGATCAGATTGCTTCTATTTTTTCGTTGTTGTCCTCGTATTGCTAGCGTCTATTCCAAAAACAATTCTAGATTGTTTTTCTAACCGGTATATACTTTATTCTCCAAGCAACTTCCTCTTTTTTCTTCTTGTATGTGTCGTGTATATACAAGGTATCCTACTTGACGTCTTTCAATTTCTTCTTGTCGCGTTATTTGTGACAAGGTATCCTCTTCTTCTTGTTGTCGTGTGCAAGGCACCAACAAGGTACTCCTTTTTCTATTTCTTCTGTTGCTGCGTACGAATGTCTCAACAGGAATCATCCACCACAAAAGTTTGGTGTCCTCTCGTTTGCAAATTCTACACAAGTACGGTCGTGCACTACTTTCCTTGCGTCCTAGTTATCCAAACAACATCCCTTGGTTTTTTTGAACGTCGCGTCTTCTTCTTCTGAAACAATAAGTTTCAGCCTCTTTTTCTTTCTGGTTCCTTCTTTTCTCGTTCAAGAGTGGTTTCTGGTTTTGTGATAGTGCTCGTTAACAGAATTCTTGTATTGATGATTGTAAAGGTGTAACGAGCATGTAAAACAAGGCTCTTGATGCCAAATTTTGGTCCCAAATATGAGTCGAAAAGAATTGCAAACAATAATCTTGAATAACTAAAAATCGTCTAACGTTGTGATGTTTACATGTACATCTATATATACTAACGAGAAGTATGATCCAACCGTTGTGTCGGTTAAGGTTATAACCGTTTTCTAACCGTTTTTTTGGCGGTTATATAACTAACCATTACTACTATTAACCGCTATTCGGTTATTAAGTTTCTGACGAGCAATTTTGGTCTTTCGAGTTTGAAGCAATGTTGAGATTAGCATCTACAGTTTAGCTTTATAAGTTTTGTAAGTTTGGTTTTTGCTAATTTGGTGCTGCAATAACTACAATCCATGGATTTACATTCCACTTAAACTTACAAAGAGAGTAAGAGTGCTTAATGTGATAAATAAAGTTCTAATTAAGGCTTTGGCCGTTTATTAAGAAAATAGGAGATACAACTTTAATGAAACTTTTTCACTTTTTTGGTGTGGCAACAAGAGTTCATCGAACAAAGCTCAATGCATGAAGGTATAACCAAGGAGCAACGAGCTCGGAGCCAATAAAAAGTTTCCTACGACAACAAATTAAAGAAGCAAAAGACGTGTAGCACATATATATCCATGACGCAACAATTTGGGTCGACTATCCAAGAACCACCTGGTATGCGGTCCACATAAAAATTAAACTATGTCAAGAATCTAGCTGATGAGGCTTGAATATATCTTTGTTGTAACTAAGCCACTTCTGTACTAGAACCATAGCTTCTTTCGGCTTGTACAGTGCTACTGAATGGCCTGCGCCCTACGGAATAACATAAGTTAGTTCATTTATCATGGTTCATAATAATCTGCAATCAGGAGACCATGCATATACACATATATATCAAAGCATTATCATACATACAACTACGTCAATGGCAAGAGTGGCATATCTTACTTTGACAGTAGCATAAGTCAAGGAGAAACTCTTTTGTGCGTATGTCATTTCATATCTGCAAGATAAATCATGAAATAATTGAACTATTACAATAAAAGCCTCTGTACGTATACGTATTTTTAGTGAATTTTTCCGTCATCACTCGATTTTTTTTTTTTTTTTTTTTGGAACACATAAAAGGAATGTGTAATTACCCCCCAACTTGATTATCCACATAGAAAGGTTCCCAGGAGCTATCAAGTCCAAGATTAAGAGCACCTATCCATTGCTCCACTCCAATGTATGGAAATGTCATATCATGATCACCACTGTCAACAAAATCATAGTTATGCACATTATTATTCTATAACAATCCAAGTATATAAAAAAAATATTGTTATATTTACTTAAAGATCAAAGCGCGGCAATTTTTGCTAACAAGTTCTTTATGGTAGGCAAAGCTACTGAATATATCATATGAATAGCAAGATGTGTCGTTTTTTCCTTCGGAGTAATGCAATGTTGTGTTGCTCAATTCCCATTTTCCAATCGTTCCCTGAACATATATTTTTTTAAAAAGAAAATTAAACAGTGCTCCTAAATTCGCACCTTTTTCATGGATTGTGTATTTTAGTAAAACTTACCGTCCGAATATTAAGAGCTTGTTGCACAGCCTCATCGTTTGCCCAATACTCAATAAAATCATTATAGTAATCCTAATTAAAAGAGCAAAAAGACACCAAAGTTTCGTTAGTTTTTAGAACCACGTGCTTTGTGATTCTTGATAATTACACGAACTGAGATCAACCATGGAGGTAAAAGAACTTACTTGGCAAAACGGCTTCACATCTTTCTCATCGCAGAGTGGGTCCAAAATATTTCTAAGTTCTATTCTACGTGTGCACTGTAACCAGAACATGATATAACACATGTTTTATGGACAAATTTTATTTTACCAATCGAAGCAATCAACTCACCTTCTCGTATCTTTGAAGACTTTTTAAGCATAACGAATTAGCTGCGTACGTGTTCAAATAATCACCAGCGCAATTGTCTATTACAGACTTCATATATGATAATTGTAACTTTAGAAGCATGACGCATATATATAGGTTACTGGTGTATTATAATGACAAAACTTACCTCATAAATTTCATCAGATACAAGTGCCATACGATGAGCAAATTCAATTCTAGAATTGAAGTCCATGAATTTATCTGTTAGAGGGCTACAAAGAATGTAACCCTACGTCACAATTAAAGAAACAATATTAGTCTTCTAGGTACTTTTATATGTAAAGATGAGGTTTAATTTAGTGTTCACATGGTTGGGTCATTTACTTGAATATTCAATACTGGTTGATCACCACGTTCATTAGCTACAAAAAAGAACGTTCAAAGATCACATTATTTTTTGCGGGAAAAATAAATAAGAAAACAAGACAGAAATTATGAGAACCACGTACCATTGTAGATCTGTAAAGTAACGAGAGGTGTGACAATTCCCATGTATGAAATGCCCGCTATGTATAAGGGATTTTCCAAAAACTTCGGATGATCGATAAAAAACTGATATATAGTATAACAACAAGTATGAAAATGGAAAGCATCATGTTCCACAAATATTACGGAAGAAAATATGAAATAAATTATACCTTTCTAAGAAATTCGTTTGCCTGCTTGGCTACGATTCTGTCGCTGCTAATGGATGCTTCTCTTGTTGTGGCATATGAAAATCCAGTGCCAGCGGGCATATCAATGAAAATAACACTAGCCA
Source organism: Chrysanthemum makinoi (assembly GCA_910596185.1). Taxonomy (NCBI): domain Eukaryota; kingdom Viridiplantae; phylum Streptophyta; class Magnoliopsida; order Asterales; family Asteraceae; genus Chrysanthemum; species Chrysanthemum makinoi. Next base: position 126,731,452 of record OU343216.1, on the reverse strand, counting down.
TCTATATAATATATAACAAGTTGTTATCATTTTCTATCACTGTGTCATGATTTTAAGTATACAAGTATTATAATTATTTAAGAATGAATGTGACAAACCTTTGTCCATGAGTTTGGATTCAGTTTCAATGTGGTGTCTTCACAAGCATTTCCAAAGTTGAAATTAAGTGGACCTACACCAAATCAGTGAATTTTCTAATACTTTATACATTAAAGGAAATTGTTGGATAAAACTTCTAACAAACCTGAAAGCTTTGCCACTACTACACACAAGGTTAGATAGATCACTTCACATAAAGTGGTTATGTTAAAAATATCTAACAAAGAAAAAAAAGGGGGGAAATGTCATACATAGATCAGTTGTTTGGTTAATAACTGATCTATTAAATTTGATGAAAGTTAGGATAATCAGTTACCTATTTGGCCCTTTTTCTATATATCCTAACCTATATCATTAAAACTATATTCGTCAATATTCAAATATGTTAAGAATTAGATGCTATATACATGAACAAAACAACAAGCGTGTACTATTTAAGAGACGTGTATGTAAAACAGATTCAGATAAATCAAAGATAATAAGCCGAATAAACATAATATGTGTCACCAATCAAATTCATATTCATAATAAACTAAGCAACGTTGTCGGCTATACCACCAAATGATCGAGTTTGTAGGATACTAAACTGTTCACATGATTAACATGCCTAATCTTTCTCCTAATAGGTCAAAAATGAATATGTTAATCGACTCAGATTACCCCATGTGTTTCTACTTTGGATAGTAATAAGCACAAAGAAGATACCATAGACAAAATGACAATATCAGTGGCTTTTGCTATATATAGTGTTTTTTCAATAGTTTTACAGAAGACCATATTACTCAATTGTAACAGATAAGCACAAAATTACTATAGAAGGTAGTAGTGCTTGATGCCATGATTAAGTTTGTTTGTAACTATAATGATGTGATATTGATCACAGTAATTGTTAACGGATTTGTAACTTAGATTCTATTTGTTGTTGTGTTGACATCGGGTAACGACTGCAACTACGACAACCCCGTAACGAGATTCCAAAGGTCATCAAGCGTTACTCTTTTGGCATCCTTGATTGCTTTTCTTATTTTGAGGTAGGAGTGAACTCTTTAGTCACAATAATATTCTACCTGTATATTTGCAACAGAGGAGCTTCGACTTTTGGATAGTAGTTAGCGGGACATGTGAACTTTTGTTTTGAGGGTGTTGTATTATGTTGCAATTGTCGTTTTTTAGTGAATTAGTTGTTTTGTAACTTAAATGCTATATTTATCTAAGTTATTTGTACTAGAATATTATTGTGTATGGTAATGAATTGCTATTCTGAAAAAACCTGCACTTTTGTATATGATTAAATTATGAGAAAATCAATTTTAACGTATTATTTTTTTTAAATCATAGCTATTAAATAGATCGGTTTAAAACCGATCCAACTACACCTGAGCAAAACACAAAAACCAACATTAAATAAATCAGTTATTCATTATTAACCGATCTTTATGAAATCTTAAAACGATCGGTTATGAACCGATCTAAATATGTACCTGCTCATAAAGATCACCCTTAGATAGAGTAGTTGGTTACCGATCTATATGAGGCTTTCTAACCGCCGAACTAGCTTTTTTTGTAGTTGTGTGCTCGAAATTAATCGAAGAGTTCACAAGAATAGCCGACACCCCATGATCACAAAGATAATCGACAAAAGAAAGAAGAGCATGCACACAATATATACCCTAGATTTGATGAAAGTTGTATATATGAAGTCACAAAAGAAATCGTACCGATTTGATGAAAGATAGAATAGACAGCGGAAGCGCCAGGACCACCAGTGAGATAAAATATGAGAGGATCTACATCTGGATTACCTTCCGATTCAACGAAATAGTAGAAAAGTTGTGTCTCTTCCCTTTCTCCTATTCCCACATAGCTTTGCATAGTTTCAAGTGGTTATAAGCATATGGAAACATCAAATAACACAAAGAAATAAAGTAAAACGCTAAGACGGAGATACCCAGTTTCAAACGTGAATGGTAATGGACCAGAATATCCAGGAAGGGTGTCAATAATCGGCTTTGAATGAATCAAGTATGATTGAATCGTTAGTAGAAATAACAAAAATGTCTTGGGTCTCCACTTCATTGTGTGATAATCACATGGATAGGTCTCCCTTTAAAACCTGCAACTAATATACGGTCCTAAATCTGGCATGATTTTTCTTCTAATATAATATACCGTAGCAAATTATTGGTCCTCTAGATTTTGCATGATCTTTTATCAATTATTGCATGATCTTGCTACTAATATTAATATATAGCAACAAACTTTCAATCTTATCTTGCAATTAATATATAGCAACCAACTTTCTGATCTTTCATGATCTTTTATAGAATATATATAACACTACAACGATTTCAACTTTTAGCGACAACACATGTCGTCGCTAACGTGAAACTATGTCGTCACTTATAGTTTTGGCGACATCGCCAAAGTGATATCGACAAAGTTCGTTGCTAAAGGTTTTGGCAAAGACCAATTTAAGCTTTTAGCAATGACTTATGGAGCCCACAAAATTTCAACACAAAAACTTGACCAAAGTGGGGTCTACTACCTGGAGCGACAACAGGTTTCGTCACTAAAGTATTTATCAAATTAATTGAAAAACATTTATTTATATATTTGTTTAACTAGATAAACATATATAAAGTTAAATAATTAAACTAATAATAAAATTTTTGGCGGGAACAACTTTTAGCGGCGACACGTGTCTTCGCTAAAAGGTTACACGTACACAGTTTTGTACCTTTTTAGCGACGACACGTGTCGTAGCTAAAGGTGCATGCACAGCAAAAGGTTAATAAAGTAACTAATATATTTTTTAAACTTAATTTTAACAATTTTATTACGAGAAATTTGGCTACCGCGCGTTGTGGCGGAGCCAATTCAAGTCTGATAATTCATTCAAATATCTAATGAAAATGAACAATGATTCCCTTATTTTTGACAAATTTAGTATTATTGTAGGAGAAAGTTTTCGCAGAAAAAGAGTTATATCATACCGACACCTATTTGCTTTTTATGTGAAAGAAAAAAATGTTTGACAACGCCAACAATGCTCATGGAGCATTCTCATTTAACATTCAGTTTTTTATTTGTCGATGGTTGCAAAGACTTGCAATTATTATAGACAAACTATGAAAACATAAAACGCTTGATTTCAATCAAAAATAATATGAGATCACCTTCTTTACATATAAAAACAGTACAAATAAGTTAATAGATACATCATAAAGGTGGTCGAACTAAAGAAAAAAAAGTTTGACAACACCAATAATGCTTATGGAGCATTTTTGTTTAACATTCAGTGTTTTGTTTGTCGATGGTTGCAATGACTTGCAGTTATTATAGACAAACTACAAAAACATAAAACACTTGATTTCAATCGAAAATAATATAAGATTACCTTCTTTACGCATAAAAACAGTACAAATAAGTAAATAAATTACAAAATTCTATTCCAAAGCTGAATACCTAAGCGAACTCCCTCTCTTGCGAAAAAACGAATCCCTAACATTCGAAAACACTTTCTTATGATTCCATTTTAAACCTTTAATCTGTAATTCTCCATTCACGTGGGTCAAGTTATTATTGGTTTATTTTGATCGTGGGTCGGTGAGCTTCATATATTCGTTTTTTTTTTTGTATTTTGCCTTGGTAAAATCCACATTGGTGGTCTCTAATATCTTATTATATAACCAATTGTGGGTGCTACTCCTTTGTTTATTATTGTTTGGAGATCGATCAGTGCTCGATTTCTTTGACCATTGTTTAAATGTCGATCTCCTATATCATGATGGGTGGTTAGTTTCTAGTAAGCTTCACGTGCGAAACCCTAACTCTTAAAGTTAGGGTTTTCTTTTTAATAATCATTTGTTTGTGCATGTATGCGTGTTTGATATTCCGTTTGGTTGAAGTTTTGGTTTTTGTATTGAATATGGGTTAGAGAGATGAATAAGGGCTTCTTGAATAACATGACAAGTGCATCTAACGATTCGAATGTTACTGCTGGCAATGCTTGTGTTGACATGAATGCTATGAATGCTCACATGGATGCTTATACTAATAATGAGAGTGTGCCTATGTCGGTCTTGGAATCAACAGAGGTGTTTGGACTTGATGTTGCGCATGCTTATGCACCTATTGGGACTACAAAGGATGTGAACGTAGCTAGTGTTGCAAATGAGGCTGAGCCGAATTATGGTCTTGATCCGGTTGTTTTGGAGGTGTCTAAGACTTTTAAAGAGGCCATGCGTGGTGTTGAAGTTATGGATGCGGAGAATGTGGACAATGGTACTTCGCCACCCAAAGTTCACAATCAACCCCAACCAACGGGTGTCCCGAGTGTGAAGCCGGTTTCATATGCGGGTGCTACATCAAGTGATCCTACGAAACGCAAGTCTAATTTTCGTAGGTTGGAATGTAGTAACAAGTCTAATGGGGTGGATCTCACCGTTCCTATGAAAGTGGTTGAGGAGGTTGATCCGTGCCAAACCGTCAAGTTTTCTCACCCAAACCGGCCACTTGTGAATGGCCGACCGTAAGAAACTTAAAACGGCTTAAGCACAGATGCAATGAAGATCAGGGGAGTATAGTGTTTCCCCGGGTCGTTATGTCCCAGCGAGCTATGCAATGGATCACCAAACGTATAGTGATCGAGAGATTTGAACGGAAAAAGGGATATGTGAATATGATTATAACTAAGGAAAAGTACATAAACTACAAGGGCTTAAATGCAAATTAAAGAAAATTAAAAAGATAAAAAATATTAAATAAACGCTATCACTATTTTTAAAGTGATGAGCGTTTAAAACCTAAAACGAACGTTTAAATAAAATTACGTAAACGTACAAAATAAAAAGTGATATCTAAGAAATAAAAGTCCTAAAAATATGAAAATAACATTTTTACAATCCTAATGATAAAAGAAAATATATAGAAAAAGAAAATTATTTTTATAACTATTTAATTAATTATTATTAATTAAAAACTAATTTTAACTATTTAATAATAACCTAAAACACAAGAAAATATGAAATAAAGCTAGAAAAATAAAATTATGACTTGGAAAAATCTAAAATAATAAAAGAGAATTTTCAAAACTATTTTTATATTTTTCTGATTATTTTTATATTTTCTATGAATTAAAAACTATTTAAAACTACTTAAATCACTTAAAAATACAAATTTAACTAAGAAAAATCTAGAAAAATATTTTTTTGTCTTTTTATATTTATCTTAACTTAAGAAAAATGAAAAATTATTTTTTTTGAAGCTTTTCTTAATTATTTGTATTAAATACTAATTAAAAATGCTTAAAAACTAAATTAAATCAAGAAAAATACTAAACAGACTTGGAAAATTCTGAAAAATTCAAGTTAAGTCTAAAATAATGTACTGAATCAAGAAAAAATGGAAAAATAGGTGGTTGTGTGTGAGATTATGGAACTGCTATGGAATGTGCTTATGAATAAGCACTTGAATAAGCCAAATGAGCACAAACAAGCACCACACTGGAACAGAAGTTCTACTATGCTATAATAACCAAAATGCAACTAAAAACAATAAGCCATAGCCACTGAATTGCTAACTCAACAGATTTGGATGATATGATTATAAACTAAAAACAAGTTTGAGGTGCCTACTTTAAACCCAAAAATAAGCACTCAAATAAGCTACAAATCAAAAACCAATTATGGAGACTTAAACTAGACCTGGTCAAGAGTTTATGAGCCAAAGACCAGACCAAGGTGAGCTAAGTTGAGCCCTGTGCAGGCCTTGCACAAGACTGAGAAAAACTCAGTGTTAACTGAGTTGTGTACAGGGCAACTGATCCCTGTTTGACAACTGATTTTAAGCTTATAAAAAAATTCACAAAATTCTTCAAAAATGATAATAACAAACTAGACCAACAGAAGTTTTTAAAACACCAAGTTTCATTGAATTTGACTCAAAAATGAGCCCATGAAAAATCAACTTAGCTTGGCCAAATCTGAGCTTTTGCAATGTTTTGACTTTTTTAACAAAACTGAAAAGTTGACTTTCTTGAGCTTTGATCTTGATTTCTCAACTGAACATGATGTAATATGATAAAATGAAACTAAAGCAAGCAAGACCTATGAATTTTGAACACAAAACAAGCTTTTGATATGCAAAAACTCCAACAGTAAGCAAATGGGACAGATTCAAAAGAGATTTTGACTTTCATTCATTCAAGGTGCAAGTGAATACCAGTCCTAAGTCTAACTCCACTAACAGAAGTTGGATTGACAGGTTTTTACCTAAAACTGAGCTTAAAAACTCACTATCACTGGTTGATCCAAACACCATTTTAAAACTGACATGCAAACTTAAACTGATAAGAACACTGAACCAGATAGTACCATTGATCAAACTGAGTTCACATGACCATAATACAACTGTATAAACACATTTTAACTACTGGTGACTACAGATAAACATTCAAGCATAAAATGCAATATTGAAAAAAATTGGAAATGAGAATAGAACTCACAAATGTCCATGGTATGCAGTGAAACCAAACCAAATCCTACACTAACCTAACCTATTTTAACCCAATATCACACTGCATCTTCCATTATCCATTACCAAACCCAATTTGCATCAATAGTTGACTTTTGCTGACCATCAACCAAATTTATTTAAACCTTGAATGTAAGCTTATACAAAGCTGTCATAAGCTTATACAAGCTTGTTTGAGATTAAATACAAGCTACTGAAAGCTTAAACATAAGAATTTGAGAATGAAATTTGCAACATGAACATGCAATATGAAACTTATATAAAAACTTGGATTGATGTTCAAAAACACATTACAAAGCTGTCTTAGCTTAAAAGTGATACATAAAAACTGATATTACATCATTTGGACTTAAACTTAAAACATTAATTTAAAAACGACATTTAAGAAAAAACTATAAAACTAGCTACTACTCTTAGCTTCTTTCTTCTCTCTCTTTTATAGCTCCAAATGCTTCTCTCTCTTGTTCTGAGCTTTTCCCACCTCTCTTTAGGACCCTTGGATCAGTTAAGTGAATATTGGCCATAGATTGCATTTTTGGCGGGAAATGGATATTTGGCAGTTGTGGGTTGAGTGAGGAGGTAGAGGATGCAATTAAATGAAGTTTGGAAGGTAGTTGAGGATGAGGGGACATGGAGGAGTGCTAGTGAGCTGGGGGGGATGGGATGTCTGGGTTTTGCAGGGCTAGATGTTGGGGAAGAAGAGAAAAAAGGCGCGTAAGGGTGGGTTAGACCAGATATTTAACTTGTGTTTAATATTGCAAGGGGGGTCCAAAATGCAGGGGTCCAAATGGGTTTGGAAGGGGGTCACAAGGGATGTGACATGGTCCAAAGGTTTAAGGGCTTTAATAACAAAAGGACCTAAGTTGCCAATTCTGAAAATTGAGGGACTGGTTCTGCCATTTTCACAAAGTTATTCCAAGGACTAAAAGTGACAAGTTTCAATAATGCAAGGACCAAACTTGACATTTTCCAATTTTACAAGGACTAATTTTGCCAAATTTTAAACTTGGAGGACCAAACTTGTAATTTCTCAAAACTTTTGATGTTTTTCACCAAAGGACTAATTTTGACAAGTTATGATTTTAAAAGGACCTTTGGTGATTTTTCTTTTGAATTTAGGACTCAGGGACTATTTCTGACAATTTTAGAAACTTGGGGGACTGAAACTGCCAATTATGCAAACTTTGCTCATTTTTCATCTGATTTTAAACATTTTGCATCTGAAACATATAAAATGCAATTTTGGAATATTTTCAGTATTTTGATGCATTTCTGAGCATTTTTTAAACGTTTTGCAGTTCAGATTTGACTAAAAATGATGAGTATTTACACACTCATCAGAGGTAAACTCTAAATCTGAGAATACCCTTTATGATTATTTTCTTGGTAAACGTATTGCTTTTCCGGTTGTTGATTATTACGTTCGTAATATGTGGGCCAAGTACGGTATTCAAAAGGTTATGATGAATGCTAAAGGGGTTCTTTTCTAAGTTTTCTACTCGTGAAGGTGTTGAAGATGTTCTAAAAAATGGACCATGGATGATTAGGAATGTGCCAATTATTCTTAAAACCTGGACGTTAAATACTAATCTGCTTAAAGAAGATTTGGCTAACATCTAGGTGTGGGTTAAATTTCATGATGTTCCCTTTGCTATGCACTCTGATGATGGTCTCAGTCTCCTTGCTACATTAATTGGTAATCCAAAAATGTTAGATTCTTACACTAGTCAAATGTGCTTGGAATCTTAGGGCCGCAGTAGTTTTGCTAGGTGCTTGATTGAAATTCGGGTGGATAAGGTGCTTCGGGATAGTCTTACTGTTGAAATACCCTTACTTGATGGGTCGGGTTCTACTATTAAAAAGATTCGGGTTGAATACGAATGGAAACCACCAAGGTGTGATACGTGCAAGCTTTTTGGTCATACTCTAGGGGATTGTCCCAAATCTGTCCCACCTCATACTCAGCCTACAAAGAATGTTAATGATGGTTTTCAAACGGTCATTAGCAAGAATAGGGTTAAGAATGGTGGTCAAAGTGTTCCGGGTAAAAGGGGATTTACTAAACCTAATGTGGGTACTAAGGTTCTTTACCAACCTAAAGCACCGTCTGTGACCAACAAGGTGGATGGTACTAAGAAAAAGGCGACGGATGTGGCTAGCTGATAAGGTTTTAAAATGTACCTTTTTAAGGGGTCGTTTAAGCCCTTATTTGATCACTTTTGTATCCGTTATTACTTAATATCGTTCCTTTTCACTTTTTAGGTCTCTTGAAGGCAAATTGCTATAATGGCACTTATTTGAACGAAAAGGCGCGGATATACGAAGAAAATGGCCAAAGTCAAGAATCGAGACACTCAAGCTGCTGAAATACAAGGTGACGGCGTCACTGCTTAACTGCGACGCCGTCGGAGCATTTTGTGACGGCACAGAAGCCAAATTTCTTATTTTCAAGTGACGGTGTCAGACTTTAAAAGAGTAGGCCGTCGCAACTCAGACGGCCTATATTTGATCCAGACGGCGTCACAAGCATAAGGTGACGCCGTCGCAAGACTAACGTGGCCAAGACGAAACCCTAATGACGGCGACCCGACGGCGTCACAACTCATAAGGTGACGCCGTCGCACTTGTAATATTATATATAGAATCTGAATTTTTCAGTTTTAGTGTGTAGTCTTTTGGAGTAAAAACCTAAACCGAACCAAGGCTGTCTTGTACAGTATTTTAGGGTTCCAAACCCTAACTTACATCAAGATAAGTGTTTTACTTCATTAATTCAATTATGTCTTCAATTATTTGTGTGTATGCTTGAATGTTCTCCATGTCCGGCTAATTTACTTGTGTGTTTGCTTAGGGAATATGAAACTTAATTATTGAGTATTGATTGGTTGTCTCTTATCTTAATTGTTTAATGATCTAGTAATGCGATAGGTCATTCGTTGTGTAATTAATGCTTGATTAATCTTTGTGAACCTTAGACTATAACACCTAGAGCGGTTGTAGGATAAACCACCCAAAGAGTACCTTAGAGTTAGAGTTTATAATTTCTAGAGGTTATTGTAGACGAGACCCTTTGGTAAGTTCAAAGAGTTAGGGATAAACGCATACCCTACGACTTTAGACACACAACGTAATTAAGAATAAGGACGTGACAATTCAACCATCAATAGGAGATAATTAAGGAGTAATAAAACCTAAGTAAACACATCTTTAAACTATCATACGAGCACACAATAATTAGACATAGACTACATACACCTTAGACTAGATAATTAGATAAGTAGAGTAATCGGTAGAAATACCAACCCCCAAATCCAAACCCCGAGATTCGTACCTTTCCATTTTCTAAAAAATATAAAAAGATAAAAAATAATCTTCCTCAACCCCAACCTTAGCGTAGTAACTTCTCACTAGCATTCCTATTCCTCTATAGAACGATATCAATACCCGTGGCTTACCCTAATACTACACTACAACGATTAGGTTCACTGTCTAGGGTGTTATAAAACTTGCTCGAAGAAAAGGAAGTTCCTTTGACCCCGAACGACGCGTGTAGCGTTATCAAGTTTTTGGCGCCGCTGCCGGGGAATAGAATAGCTAGTTAGTAGTCCACCTCGTTTAGGTTTCTTTGCTTGATTCCTATCAAGTAAATTTTTTCTTGTTTTTAGCTTCCTCGTATTCTATCCCCCTTCTTCGTGACCTTTGTTCGTAATCCTATCACTTTTCATCATGAAAGGTGATAACCACCCACCATTCATCAACCCACCACCAATTGACCCGCCAAGAGCCCGTACTCTTGGTGAATACTCGAGACCAAGCCACCTAGGCTATAGGAACACCATTGAGCTTCCCGACCAAGCCCAAACTACGGCCCTGCGATCCGACACCATCCGGTTGGTGAAAAACGGATGTGCATTCCATGGACTTCGTTCCGAAGATCCAAATCAGCATCTAAGGGATTTCTTTAAAATTGTCGATTCCATCGACCTTGATGCTACTACTCGGGAGACCACGCGTCTGCGTCTCTTCCAATTCTCTCTACGGGACCAAGCTAGTAATTGGCTTGAGCGACTTCCCGCTGGCTCCATCTCAAGTTGGGATGATCTCACTTCTCGCTTCCTTGCTCAATTTTTCCCACCGGGAAGAACCACTAAACTTAGACGAGACATCTTAACATTTCAACAACTTCAAGGTGAGTCTCTCTACAAAGCATGGACTCGATTCAAGGGCCTACTACGTAAACTCCCTCATCATGGCATTGATCTTTGGCTTCAAATCCAAATCTTCTATGACCATATCGATTTCATCACTCGACGATCCATCGATCAAGCCGCAGGTGGAAGGCTCAGCGACTTTGATGCAGAAAAATCTTGGGATATTATAGAAGAGCTTGCTGATCAAAGCTACGAAGATTGGAATGAATCTCCTGAAACCATTGTTAACGTGGTTAATGCCATATCAACTCCTAATGAATCTTCCGACATCACCGAGGAGCAATTGAGTGCTATTGAGAGGAGGATTGATTATCTTATGGAAAGGCATAAAAGAGCTTCCATACAAATCCCTCGAGAGGCAGTCAATTCCACCAATTCCTCCAACCATCCAACACCTTTTTCGAACCCCAAGTCGTGAGCAAAACCCCAATTCCGAGAGCGCTTCCGCTTCTACTTCCCCAATACCACTCTCACCAAGCTTTAAGGAACAAATGCGGAGTACATGGCAGCTCATACGGAGAGATTAGCCAAATTTGAAGAGGAGGTTTATAGGCAGAGAGGAAATGCAAGCAAAAATGATGGAAATGATGAACCTGGTAAAAGAATATACCAAAACAAAAGTTCCCGAAAAGGTACTAGTAAGAAGCAACGATTGTCCTCCTACTGTCGTTAACGCCATTTCCATTATGCCGGAGGATGGAAAGGTTGAGGTAAAGAAAACGGAGGAAAGCAAGAGGGAGAATTCTGAACCTAATGATGAGCCCGAGACCATTGAGTACTACCTTAAGCACGAAATTAACAAAAAAACCATTGCAAACCAAGTAAACAACTTTAGGTACAATGAGGTTCTTAGGGAATCCCTTGAAGGAAAAATGACAGAAGAAGAGTATGACGCCTACCTATGGGACCTCTATATGAGTTGGTTCTAAAAACCATTAACAAAAAAACGAGACACCACATGGAACTTCGTGATACCATGTAGCATAGGTGACATTGATAATATAAATGCCTTAGCCGATCGAGGGACCGATGTGAACATAATGCCATTATCAATTTATAACAAGTTGACTAGGAGAAGCCACCAAGACCGATCTTAGACATTCCTTAGCTAATCACACCTATGTCTACCCCATAGGAATCGCGGTGGATCTTTTAATAGAAGTGGCTAATATCATTTATCCGGTGGATTTCGTGATCATAGATGTTGAGGAAGATAGAAACATGCCACTCATTCTTGGGACACCATTTCTGGCCACCGCCAAGGCAACCATCAAGTGCGGGGAGGGTATCATGGTACTTAAAAGCGGAAAAGGGTACGCTAGGATACCCATCATTCCAAGATATCCTCTTAAGATCATGGAGATGACGGGTGGAAATCCACAAGCCCCTGGCAATGTAATTGAGAAGTAAATGAATGATTGGGAAAAAGGGCTCAGGGATTTTATGGTTCAAGGATTGTATGCAACATTGTGGAAACCCGATAAGAAGTTAGGAAATAATCCCACTTCAATACCAAAGGCACAGAGGAACCCTAAGGAATTTCTAAAGGGAAAAAAAGTACTTTTGTACAAATCACGGATAAGGGCATTACAAGGTAGAAACAAACCAAAATGGTTTGGGCCTTTTGATAAAGGAAACCAATCTAAAGGGTAAAACCGTCACCATAATAGACAACGTTGGCAAGGATTCCACGGTAAGCATACAACGTCTACGCCCTTTCGGCGAAGGGAAAGCGAAGGAAGAAGGTGACGGTAATGAAGTTACGTAGGAGCACGACTACGAGTCTAGCTACAAGACTCATAAATAAAGAAAAGCACTTCGTGGGAGGAAACTCATGCTTAATTGTTTGCTTGTTAGTGTCATATATCTTTTATTGATTGTTTAATCTCATGTTTAAATTTGTAAAAATGCTTTATTTTGTTTTTAACCTCGTCTTAATCACATATAAAGGTATTTTACATAAAGGATAAGTGTAGGGAGGATTACACACGTTTTCAAAAGAAACGTAAACATGAGAATAGCAATTAATTAAAAGATATATATGTGTGTTTGTTCGAGTCAAATGCTTGTATCGAGTCATAATGGATGTTTTGCAGAAATTTTTCCAGATTCTAAAGATGTAAATTTTCTAGAATTTTTTCCAGAAAATCGCAGACCGCTTTTTGTCAGATCGCAACCGACAAGTCGGGAAGGAGTAAAACAACAGATTACTTTTTTCGTTTCCGAGCTACTTATAAAATTTTTGAATTTTCCGGTCTTAATTTTCCAGTAAATTCAGAAACATCCATTCCACATGCATTATATCCTAGTTTAGTAGAGTCTTATATATATTATTACCGCCGATTTTACGCTAAGGTTTCGTTTTTTTTCTTCGAATGTGCAGGTTTTATTTATCAAGAAGAAGAAACAAAAGATTGGAAGGAGCTTTTCACGCATACATTTTTCTTGGAAAGGATTTAACCACCACTTTACACGGATCCTACCGAGCTAATCAGGGGAGTATTAGTTTCTTTCGTTTTTAATTACCTTCCATTATCATAACTTTGATACTTTCGAGGAACATTGGGGACAATGTTCAGTTTAAGTGTAGGGAGGGAAAATAAAACGGGAACTTTGAAACTATGTTTATCCTTGAATATTTGCTTTGTCCAATTGTATTTGTGTAATAAACCATGAGAAAATGTCGGTTAGGGTAATTTTGGCACCAAATTTAAATTTTTTTATTACATATAGGAGTGGGCCATTAGTCTTAACAAAAGCGTCTCACGGATAGGAAGTTGCATGACTAGCACAAAAACCCTTTACCACCTAAATTCCACCCAAAATGTGAGGATCGCCCTTAGATTAGTAGGAATTAAAACATTCATCTTTAATGCTTAGAGTGTGAACCGGTAGTATAATAGATTCTAGAACTTGTTTTGTGATGCATTCCGAGATCGCTAGTAAGACTACACTTGTGTAGTTAGGAATAACTAAATGATAAGAGGCATTAGGATAACCCTTGTTTGATACCCGTAATATAATTACTTCTTCCACCTCGGTTGAGTAATTCCCCCACACCCTTTGCGTTGTACTCATTTTTAGTACACGATACCCCTAGTTAACCCCTCAGAGCCTATCCTTTTCGCGGTTCTCGTGATGTTTTGGTTTTTCCAGAATATCTATGAAGAGCATTGTTTACACCCCACCCCACAAATTTACACCCAAATTGCCTTAACCTACCCTGTATGCACTCACTTTTAGTGCATTATTGTTATCACCCTAAACCCTTAGTTCAATTATCTAGTTGCTTGCATAAGTTGCTAAGTCGAGTCATATCCTTTGTACACAGTTTTGGGACGATTGGGACTCATGGGAAAAGTTAAAGTTTAATGACTGGAAGGGAACGTTAATTCCCTTATTTGCGTAATAATATACCCCAAGTGTTTTGATTTTTTCAATTCGGGTCAAATTAGTGTTAGAGTAATAAAAACTCAAGTGTAGGGATGTGCCTATAAATCCCTATCATTTTTGATGTTACCGTAGAGGATGGTAGAGTAAAAGTGTATGAAAAAAAAATCGAAAAAAAAATAGAAAAAGAGAAAAGAAAAAAATAGAGTGTTGAAAAAAAAAAAAATAATAAAAAAAAAAAAAAAATAACGTGCTACCATCCTACATCTATCCTTTAAATTTATGTTTGTTTGTTTCAGTTATCTAGAGTTTAGAGTGTCGAGTCTTGGCTTAGCAACGTCATTCTTCGTATGCTTGTAACATAGAGATTTTTGACTTGCCACCACTAAATAGCCTATCCCGCCAAACCCTTTGTTTCCCTACCGTAAGCCTAACGTTACAACCCTTTAAAAGACCTCTTTGATAGTCTTTCCTAGGTGCTTACGCCAAAGCGATGGAGGTTTGATCTATTCTCAAGCCTATGGTAATCTATGTACTAGGACCGGTTAATGAGTGTTTATCTTCCATTTCCAACTTGATATATTTCATATACACCCGAGAGATGTGAGTATCCAAACACCCCTTGTGAGGTGCTAGTATGTAATTTCCGTGCTTGTTATGACTTTTGCGGGGCTTATATGTGTTGTGGACTGTTTTAAACCAATGCTTCATGACCCCAACTTATAAATTAATTGGCTAAAAGCATATTTGCTTGAGGACAAGAAAATACCAAGTGTAGGGATATTTGATAAGGTTTTAAAATGTACTTTTTTGAGGGGTCGTTTAAGCCCTTATTTGATCACTTTTGTATCCGTTATTACTTAATATCGTTCCTTTTCACTTTTTAGGTCTCTTAAAGGCAAATTGCTGTAATAGCACTTATTTGGATGAAAAGGCGCGGATATACGAAGAAAATGGCCAAAGTCAAGAATCGAGACACTCAAGTCAGCTGAAATACAAGGTGGCGGGCGTCCATCTGCTTAACTGACGGCCGGGAGCATTTTTGACTCGCACACGAAGCCAAATTTCTTACTTTCAAGTGACGGTGTCAGGCTTTAAAAGAGTAGGCCGTCGCAACTCAGACGGCCTAGATTTGATCCAGACGGCGTCACAAGCATAAGGTGACGCCGTCGAAAGACTAACGTGGCCAAGACGAAACCCTAATGATGGCGACCCGACGGTGACGCCGTCGCACTTGTAATATTATATATAGAATCCGAATTTTTCTGTTTTAGTGTGTAGTCTTTTGGAGTAAAAACCTAAACCGAACCAAGGCTGTCTTGTACAGTATTTTAGGGTTCCAAACCCTAACTTACATCAAGATAAGTGTTTTACTTCATTAATTCAATTATGTCTTCAATTATTTGTGTGTATGCTTGCATGTTCTCCATGTCCGGCTAATTTACTTGTGTGTTTGCTTAGGGAATATGAAACTTAATTATTGAATATTGATTGGTTGTCTCTTATCTTAATTGTTTAATGATCTAGTAATGCGATAGGTCATTCGTTGTGTAATTAATGCTTGATTAATCTTTGTGAACCTTAGACTAACACCTAGAGCGGTTGTAGGATAAACCACCCAAAGAGTGCCTTAGAGTTAGAGTTTATAATTTCTAGAGGTTATTGTAGACGAGACCCTTTGGTAAGTTCAAAGAGTTAGGGATAAACGCATACCCTACGAATTTAGACACACAACGCAATTAAGAATAAGGACGTGACAATTCAACCATCAATAGGAGATAATTAAGGAGTAATAAAACCTAAGTAAACACATCTTTAAACTATCATACGAGCACACAATAGTTAGACATAGACTACATACACCTTAGACTAGATAATTAGATAAGTAGAGTAATCGGTAGAAATACCAACCCCCAAATCCAAACCCCGAGATTCGTACCTTTCCATTTTCTAAAAAATATAAAAAGATAAAAAATAATCTTCCTCAACCCCAACCTTAGCGTAGTAACTTCTCACTAGCATTCCTATTCCCCTAGAGAACGATATCAATACCCGTGGCTTACCCTAATACTACACTACAACGATTAGGTTCACTGCCTAGGGTGTTAGAAAACTTGCTCGAAGAAAAAGAAGTTCCTTTGACCCCGAACGACGCGTGTAGCGTTATCACTAGCACTAGTGGAACTAAGGTTGTTACATCTAATGCGTTTGAAGCTCTTAACACGATTGATACTGGTAATTGTACAATGCCTACTAATGTTACCAAGGAAGGGATTTTGTCTGAATCTAGTACTACAATGGCTGCTAATAAGGAGGGGTCTTAACAGACTGGTAGTGTATCACAAGATCCAATTGTGATTGATGACAAAGTGAAGGAGCCTGTGGTGGCTCCTAAAGTGATGGACGCGGGTGCCATCGATTCAATGGAAGCTAATGAGGTTAGTCCTACCCCTAGTGCTGAGAAAATTTGGGAGTTTCAAAAGCTTCTTATTGATGGAAAAACTAATCTTGTGGATGATGATGGTAATCCTATTAAAAAGGTTGATTATCCGGGTAATAAAAAGGATTTTCCGTCCACTTCTTCTACTCAGAGGGTTAACCCATTATCTAAGGTGGGAGAGATTGTTGATTCTGACAGTGATGAAGAGGAGGTTGTGAACACATTTAATGAGTCAATGAACCTATTTGGTGGTGGTCATAATCGTGAAAATGATTATGATGACTATGATTATGATAACTATGCGGAACAGGTCTACGATCTTCCAGGGAATTTGGATGCTCTTTATGACACATACGGTATCAAGCTCCAAGGCCTTGGTAGGAAGTAATTTTGTTTTCATAGGAGTCTAATGTTATCTTTTGAGTAGTGGTTTATTTTCTTGTTTAAAGAATAGGAAGTATCTTGTTATGTAAGCGTTTTCGCCTATGTAATGGGCTGAGATATGGGATTCACCCATACCCTTTGTACTTAAACGTTTTTTGAAATAATATATTTACGGGGTCTCTGACCTTTTACCCAAAAAAAACAATACAAATAAGTTAATGGATACATCAAAAAGGTGGTCGAACTAAAGAGCTATGAGACCCTAGTTACACCAGTTAGACATGCCGCTCATCCACTATTTTTTTTTAATAGAAACTACAATGGACATGTCAAGTGATCTTACCAACGTGTTATAGCTCTCTAGTTTAACCAGCTTGCCAAGACAATACACGTAGTCATAAAGAGAAAAAAAAACCGTACAACGCGCAACGCGCAACAGATGCTACTATGTTTATCACGCACAAATGGTACCCATGCTATCATTCCCATCCATCTTAAATTTATTGTATGATTCATCTAGCTTATTACATGAAACCTCATATTCGACGGTATCCTTTTCACCTGGAATTGACATCAACACGGACTTCCTCTTCTTCCTCGGCCACTATTCATTTTGAAAAAGATATCCAGAGTGTGGAGGGATCAAAACGCTGATTTTGGAATCAGTTATACAATAAAAGCCTATGTACGCATACGTATTTTTTAGGGCTAATAACCTTTTAAAGCACTATACTTGTCAAGAATGGCAGTTTTGCGTAGCGAACTAAAAAAATAACTTTTTTAGACATTAAAGTTGACATTTTTGTCTTTCTTTAAGTATTATGATATTATGTCCATTTTACCCTTCGTAAAATATTTCAAAAAAAATAGATATTCGAAAAAAAATTTCAGAAATTTCAAAAAAAAATATTTCGAAAAAAATATCAAAAAAAAAAATTGGAAAAAAAATTTCGAAAAAAAAAATATTTCGAAAAAAATTTAGAAAGGGTAAAATGGTCATAATATGGTCATAATACTTAAAGAAAGACAAAAATATCAACTTTAATGTCTAAAATAGTTATTTTTTTAGTTCGTTACGCAGAACTGCCATTCTTGACAAGTATTGTGCTTTAAAAGGTTATTAACGCTATTTTTTAATGCATTTTTCTGTCATCACTCATTTTTCTATTTTTGGAACACATAAAAGGAGTGTGTAATTACCCTCCAACTTGATTATCCACATGGAAAGGTTCCCAGGACATATCAAGTCCAAGATTAAGAGCACCTATCCATTGCTCCACTCCAATGCATGGAAATGTCATATCATGATCACCACTGTCAACAAAATCATAGTTATACACATTATTATTCTATAACAATCCAAGTAAATAATAAAAAATATTGTTATACTTAATCTAACAAGTTCCTTATGGTAGGCAAAGCTACTGAATATATCATAAGAATAGCAAGATGTGTCGTTTTTTCCTTCGAGGTAATGCAATGTTGTGTTGCTCAATTCCCATTTTTCAATCGTTCCTCAACTTTTTTTATTGTCATTCTAATTAACAATATTTCACGTAGGTTGTCATTACGCTTAATTAAATCTTTTTCTCGTAAATGCCCTTCTTCTCCAACTGCACAAGGTTTAATTTGAATCCACCTGTTTCACTGTTTGCACACTCTAGTCATCGGACATATCTGATTCCATGCATGGAGTACAGTTAGTCATTAAAAGTAAACTCCAACACAAATATCACAATTCCCTTTTTTGTGGATAGTTTAAGTGATGTGGCCATTTCATTATTGTCCTAGGTGAAATAATGGCGCCATTAAATTAGTCCTTCCATGATAGGTGAAAATTTAGAAACACTAGAAAATAGGGTAAAAGCTATAAATGCTTAACGTACTTATAAAAAATACTCATTCTACATACTCTACTTTTTTTTACTGTTATCTTTCTTACTAAACTTTGTATTTTTTTTCATTATACATAACTAATACGACTTTTTAAAGATATTTTAGTCATTTCTCACATCTTCATCTTCTTCCTCTAAACATCATATATATTCCGGCCAGAAACCCAGTCATTTTAACAAGTAAAATTCGTCAACTCTCGTTTAATCACAAGATATAAACACATTTCAACAACAAACAAACACCAAAGAATCATACGGTAGAAAACGTAAAAAGATAATAGAGACATTTAAATGACATTAGTATCATTAAACCTAATTTATAATCGAATATTACAAATCGCTCTTTAGCCAGCCAATACTTTCCAAATATAGTTACATTTCTACGTGGCCATACCCTATGGTGAGAATGAGTGGGTGCTGAATAGACCCAGGATGACCGCCCGAATCAAATGCTAGCCTAGCAATCTCCAATACACTTTCTAGTGGGGCCTACACGTTCACATCATCCTCATCATTTTCAAAACAACAACAAAATGAATCTTCCTATTTACAAAAAACTAAGTCACGATTTGTGGTTTGACTGATGAAGCTTGTTTTTGTGAACCCATGTCAGCGGTTGTGGCTTTTATGGATGATGGTGGTTTTTTGGAAGTAAATTTGCGGACTGAGGGGAGTTGCAAATGGGGTTTGGAGGATGTGAGACTGTGAGAGGGGTAATCACGTTTTTTCACATGACATAGAAGCATTAAATATGTATAACGGGAAAAAATAAATAGTTTGAGTATGTAGAATGAGTCTTTTTTTTAAAGTACGTTAAGCATTTATGGCTTTTACCCTAGAAAATAATCACATATCCCTGCTAGATATAGCAACTTAATTTCATGTGTGGTTTCTTTATTATCACGCATGTATGTTTTTTATACAATGATATGACTATGTTAATTTATATATAGACCAAGAACAACAACTTTCAAAGAGGGAGCTAATTGCAAGAGATTCATTGATATTTTGATATATTAGTTTTTTCTTTTATCAAGGAAATAAGGTTGAGTAATTTGACTTTATCCATAAGTTCATTTTCTTCAAGAGAGTAAGCTGAGCCGAAAAGGAATTAAAAGGTTCATCCATAACTAACGAAAATAAAGGGAGATTCTAGCCTAAAAGATATAAGTACACTTAATAAATCACATAAAGTTGGTTTTGTTCATTCCGTCGTGGCTTCGCCGGACACTCACAAGAAATGGGTTATATAATAGAGGTAGAAGATGAAGATGCGAGAAATGACCTAAATACCCTTAACAAACCAGTTAGTTATGTATTATGAGAATAAATAAAGTATATAAAGCATAATGAGTTATTTTTGTAAGTACACTAAGCATTTATAGCTTTTACTTTATATTTTTAAAAAGAAAATTAAACAGTGCTCCTAAACTCGCACCCCTTTCAAGCATGGGCGGACCTATGCCTATGGTAGGCGGTTCCCGGGAACCACCTTAGAAATCGAAACCTTTGAGAAGTTATATATGATTTTTTTTTTGGACCTACCTTAGAAAAAACTTAGGAACCACCTTGAGATGAAATTGAGCTAAAAGAAGACAAAATTTAATAATGAATTTTAGTGTAGAGATAGATAGATTAAGAAGAATGGTGAAGAAGAAAGAGTGGATGAAGAAGATGGCGTTAATGAGACAGAAGAGTTGAGGAGATGAAGGATAAAAGAGAAGAATATTTTTACTTAAAGTGAAGTATTATTAGAGTTTTGGGCTAATAACCTATTAAAGCATCATACTTGTCACAAATGTCAGTTCGAATTAGCGAACAAAAAAAATAGCTCTTCTAGACATTAAATTTGACATTTTTGTCTTCAATTGAGTAAAATAAATTTGAGATGACCATTTTACCCTTAAATTTATAAAAATTGCTTTCTTTGTCCCAAGTATATAAATATCCCAATTAATCTTTTTAACTCATTTTAACACACACAATTACTCTTCAATCGAAAGTGTTGTTTTCTTTGCAAAGGTCAGATTACTTTCGATCATATTTTCTTTGCAATTTTCATTTCAAATCTGATTCAATCAATTCAGTAGAATAGTTTAATTTGTTCTACTCGGTTTAATTGTGATTTTTTTTTTAAACCCTAGTTTTAGTGAAATAGGGGGAAATGAGGGGGAAAAGGATGGAGGAGTGTTTGGTACAATTGATATGGAATTGAATGTTGTGCGAACGTTCAATGTGGAAGGGAGCACTTACAATCCGTTGGATGGAAAAATACAAGACTGGCCAGCTGGGAAAATGGATGCTAACCTTCAGACAATTGCAAAGATTGCTGCTTTGGCTAAAGATGCCAGAGCATTGAGAAATCTGAAAAAGGCTTTGTTATGCGGTGGAATGCCTACTGAGGCAGCACTCAAGGTATATTAAATAGTACACGTGGCTAAATCGAGCACTTTACTTATTAATTAGTTGATTTGTGTTTTTCTGGTCAAATCAGACGTCCATAGAAGTATCTAAAATGGGAACGGGTCAAACAGGTGTACAGGTTGCGCAAAGTTATTTTCTAACTCATACAACCTCCATAATCTTTTCATTTAAATATAGAGATATCGTGATAATATATTTCTTCAACCATAGTTGAGGTGTCAACTATGTATAAGATTTGGTCAGAAAGTGGTTGTGGGTCAACCCAATCCGACCGGTCTGTTTTGATCCGTACTAAAATATGATATGTTTCAAACTAAGCTTGGTTAACGTTTTGACCACTTACCCACCTTCCAATCTTGCCGCCACTAGCTACAAGTAATAAACACAAGTCTTGTTTTTTATTCTCATTAGACAGACACTTGTTTGTACACATTAGCCACTTTTGTGACACAGCCACACAGGGCACCTACCCTTTCCGCATATGCGTTTCATAAAATTATATCTTGGGAACGAACAACAAACTCAACCCGCTGTATCTGTTTAGGTTCTTGTTGAGAAAATGGGACTTCCTTCTGGTTTGGATTCTAGTTCATCTACAACTTCCAGTGACCTCATGGGTATGTCACAATGGCTTTCTTCGTTGTTTCATTTTTTCTTGGTTATGCATATTTGCTAATCCGTTCTCTTGTGACCTTGTGAAATGAAGGTTGTTCTCAGGCGTTAAAACTGGACGCAGGATTGCCACTCTTGAATTTGACCGTGATAGGAAATACATGGGTGTTATTGTGTCCTCAAACTGTGGGAAAAAGTCGCTACTTGTAAAGGTAACACATCTCAAATTTTCATATCTACTATAAAGTATACAATAACTTTCTACTTTGGAGGTTGTTTGTAGATAAAATGTTGATGAAATGTTAGGAATTGGAAAATTCCATGTTAAAGTATCGGTCACCCCAATTATAGTCTAACATTTGTTAGCTCTTAGATTTGTAGTTTGTTACGTTATTTAGTAGCTTATTAGTTAGTTTGTAGCGTAGCTTAGTTTAGTGCAACACCGTGGAGGAAGGACGGGTCTTTACCCACTGTATACCTGATCCACAGGCCGATAGGAGGTCGTGTATTCTGAAACTATAAATACCCCTTCCATCCATGGAAGGGGTGTGGCTTCTTGAATCTAACCTTTCATTTGTTTAAGCAACTCTCTTCAAGGAACCTCCTCTCAACTCTCTTCATATCTCTAAAATGGCTTTCTTATTTAATCACAATCCTAGACCACCCGAATCATTAAACAACATAATATTCACGATCCTACAATTGGTACCAGAGCCCAGGTTGTGTTGTTTGTGTTGATTCTCGTGGTTTATTTCATGGTTTTATGCGGTTTGATGGGTTTGTTGGGCGGTTTGTTGTTTATGTTGGTCGAGTATGATTATAGTCCAAAACTGATTTTACAAGTTGTTTGAATGTGTTTTTTTTAAATGACTTTTTAAATGCTTGGTTGTGTTATGTCTTTTGGTCAAAACTGTATACATATACGGTTTTGTAACCCGCTTTTATCTGCTTTGAATCGGTCTTTAACTTGCTCTAAATCTGTTTTGAATCGGTTTTATGAGTTGATAAAACTGCTTTTTTATGAGTTGAAACTGGTCGTGTTACAAAAGTGTTACTCATATGATCTCTGCGGCGATGATGTTCATCTATGCGAGTAGTGGTTTCGGCGATTCTATGTTCGGTAAGCGTGTTGTGCTTTCATAATCTAAAACGAGTTGTGTCGTCTTTTACTCGCATTTTGAATGCGAGTTTCCTGCTTGCATTATTGAATGCGAGTTGCTAAAATGTCAAATGCGTGTTGGTATGGTCAAAAGCGAGTAAGGTACTGGTTCAGTTTCATGCGAGTTACTTAACTCGCATTTGTTCTTATTGCACTTTGCTATTGAGCGAGTTGCTATTGATTTAATGTCAAAAGCGAGTTGTCATGCTGCATAAATGTCATGATTCGAGTTGGTTGCCAGATAAGGTATGCGAGTTGACAGAGAAGATGGAAAAGACAGTGACCAAGACCACAAATAACTCACTCATCGACCTCAAGGTATCTCACCATCATGAGTCCATTTTATTCATGATAAAAAGTTATAAATCGAAGATGTAATACCAAATCTGAAACAATCAAATCTAACCAAATCCTACATCTAGACTCATCAAGAAACCCTCACATATCACTCCCCAACACACATAAATGTAATATCAAACACTTGATCTCAGTTGTCTCTGTTTCGTAGCATTCTAAAGCAACATCAAGACCTCGAGGGTCTATATCACGAATTGAGTTGTCCATCACAGATCTTTTACAAAAGTTAAATATATATTCAATCAAGTCAAAAAATGAAAACGTTTTGGAAAAGATCTCAGTCCGTTCTTCGTGTCGTGTGATACTAACAAATATCAAGACCAATGGCCAAATACACGAGACGAATGACTCTTCATCGATCTATGAGAAGTATTACTCCTTTTTTATTTATTCGAACCAAAGGATTAGAGTGATAAAAACTTTCGTTATCCTCTCATTCTTTTTTATTCATCTCTGTTCTCATTATCCAATCACAAACTGTTTATTATACTTACCTTGACGTGTCAATGATATTGATGAACTAATCGTTCTCAGCAAAGCTCGAGCCATCCCTGTGGCGAGCGAGATGGGCCACGTATCATGATGGTCGTTTGTGAGATCAGTTGATTATGGAGTTTGGAGTCAGGAGAGTTTTGTTCTTTTAAGATGGGCGGACTAATTTTGTTATAAGATTAGGGTTTCGAATTCTTTTGATATCCATGGCTTTATATGTGTTGCTCGGATCATAAACTGAAGTGAAGGAGGCGTATTTTTTTTGGTGTTTAGGGTTTGTTAAGCGTACTTCTGAGATTGGAGAGGTTGACTGCGTGTGATATGTGGAGGAATATTAGGGTAAGTGTGAGAGGTGAGAGCTGTTATATAACCTAATAATTAGGGTGTGAATTGGCTTGGATGGGCTATGGATCCGTTGATATGAGGATTTGGGAGTATGGATGATTGGGCCGAACAAATGTTATGGTTAAATGGGCTGCGTGAACTCTTTTGATTTGGTATCATGATTATTAACAATGTGTATGGGCACAAACGTTTGGTATATCATAGTTTTATAAAATTTTGATAAATTAATTTTATCACAATGGTCTATGCTAAATCAAAATTTTGATAAAATGTGATATATATATAGCGAGAGCCTCATTGAAATGGTGTACGTTTGATGGTTTCGAGGCAATTGTGTGTCATGAGATTCGGATATGAGTGGCTTAGTATGATGTTATACTTGGTATGAACTGCGGAGTGCTGCTACTGATGAGATTTGGACTAATGGGCGTTAAAACCAGATACGGGCTTAAATTGATATGTGTGCGGTTTGACTTAAAAAATGGATCTGGTATATGTTTTTGTGAGTTGGACCGAGCTTGAGTAATTTATGTGATGAATTGGATCCAGATGTTGGTCAGATGAGCTTCTCAAAATTGGATTTTATGAAACTTAAATAAAATGATAATTTGATATGTTATAAGATGTGATGATGAGATTCGTTGAGTTATGAGATTTGAATTATTGATAAGAGTTGTAGTGTTGTTGGTATGGGGTTTTGGCACTTTGGTATTTACATATTCACAAAATATATTATGTCACGGCTCAAATTGATGATTGAACTAAAGATTGACTTCGGGGTTGTTTGTTCGGTATCCCTTATTTGGATTTGAAGTGACGTTTTCTGGGCGAGTTTACTTATTTTTCGTCTTCTTTCTTTCTACCCTTCCGCGAAGATGACTTGTTTGGGCGTTTATTGAGTGTGATAAAGATTGACTATTTAGTTACGATTGTGATTCTTTCTCGCTTTACCCACAATGTAGCTATCACTTCGGTGTCTCACGCATTTGAGGATTTGTCAAAAGGTTTGGTACATTGGGTACACCGTTTCTTCTTCACAAGGATTAGTACAAGGTTAAGTAACAAATCTGGGGAATTCTACTTCATGATCAAGTTTGGTATATCAGGTTTACTTCTCCATGTGGTCACTACAATAGTCGACAGATTGCGTGATTACCAAAGTGTTGATTGGATGGTTGATGATGTTGGATAATATACAGCTGATGAACCGCTGCATGTTCCCCTAAAACAGAAATTCACCGAAACCAAAGTTGTCATAAAACATTCAAATTTACATTGTTTACGGTTTTGTCTTGATTTTGCAAAATCCCGCGAAAGAATCTATTTCTCGGTTTAAATCTTTGACTTGTAAAATCCCGTGACAATGGAAACATCCTGGTAATTGCAAGGTGAATTTCCGGATCTATCTTACGGTTTACTCTTGGTTGTGTAAAATCCCGCGAAAGAAACTATTTTTCGGTTTAAACCATAGAGTTGTAAAATCCAGATCCTGATGGAACCATTCTGGAGAAATGGAAAGTATATATCGGGATCTTATTTGATGCTGGTGCTACGGTTTCTACTTCAAAGAAGGGATAAAAGGGTGTACTTCATAAATTAGGTGTTTGTTTGGATTGTCCTCATGGCAGTTTGGCTATTACAAGGTTTTACGGGGTTACGTGCTTTTAACCATGGTCAGGATGAAACCATTATCAAAGTTCATTTAAATGTTAAAGAAGGCTAGATTTGAGCTGTTCAGAAGATGTGACAGAGGCGTTAATTCAGTATTATTTATTTGAGGTTGAAGTGAAATATCACGGGCGAGTGTACTTAGTATCTGAAGGTATCGGGGATGGTTGGATGAAGATTCTTCAAGATCCTTGTTCGAGGTTATCTTCAAATACGAAGACCTGGAAATCTAGTTATTGTTGGGTGTCTTTTACCTTTTCTTTTACCACTTGGGGGAATTGGGCTCATACCACCACAAAATAACTATCACTTTAAGGAGTTACGTTGTAGTGCTCAGTGTCACATTGAATTGTGGATTCTCAAGAGGTGATGTACGTCTATTACTTGATGGTTGGTTGGATGAAGAGAATATAGTACTTAGAGATTCAATGGAGGATGAAGTCTCTAAGACCGCTCTTTGTTACATAAGTGCAAGTTTAAGTCACGAGTTCGGGGTAGTTTACTTCAGGGTCAAATTCATTATATCGGGTTTTCTCCATCAGCTGTCACTACAAAGAGCCTATTGAATGATAATGGGGTTGATTACAAGTTTGCCAAGAGTAGATGAAAAGAGAGAGATTTATGACGTATGAACACAACTATTCATGCCTCGTACTCTAAAGAAAAGAAATGTGTACGTTTCAGTGCGCATTATCTTTCGAAGAAGAGAAATCTTCTTATGACGTATGAATACAACAGTTCATGCCTCGTTCCCTAAAGAAAATAAATGTGTACGTTTCAGTGCGCATTATCTTCGGAAAAAGAGAAATCCTCTTATTATGACCATTCTCATCTACATGCTTCATGCTTTCTCCATGCGCTTCAGTCATCAAGTGAAGATGGCTACCACTGATTGTTTTCTCATTCCACTTGCTTGATTATAATGAAGATGGCGACATCATGTGCTTATTTTACTGGAGAGAAGTGTGAATAGAACATTCGGATGATTTTCACTTATTTAATCAAGAATGGCAACTCCGTATGCAATTCTTGAGGGGGAGAAGAAGTGTGATTTTTTTGCATTGTTGATTGATATTTGAGAATATAAATGGTCATACGGCTCTAAACTCATGTAAGAACCGAGCTTCTTCTGATCAGGTCATCTTCACATGGGGTTTTTCTCTTCTAAGAGCCGTTGGTTGACATCTTCACTCGGATTGATGAGTTTATCGACAAAGTGCTTCCGGTTAATGCTTCACGTATACATAAACATGATGATTCCGAACAATCTCTATGTTCTTGTTTGATGTGATGGGTAGTTTGGTTTTACCATCTTGTGTGTTCGTTGTGGCCTGATTGCTGATTTCCTTGATGAACATCTTTCTGTTCTTGTTTGATTGGGAGGATTTTAGTTAAGGGGATTTGCAAGATGTAAGTTAATTGGGATGCCTTTTGGTGGGATGCTTTTTGGTGTGAGTTGAAGATGTTAACTATCTATTCCCCAACCGGACAATCTTGAAGAAGGTCGAGTCTACATGCGTTCTACATTTCTTGCTATATGTTAGAAGACCAAAGACGTGTTGCATTTAATAATCTAAAGACTTCTTCTTAATCTGGGCATTTATCAAAAAGATTGTCGGTCTTGGGGAGAGCACTAATTGGGGGAATGTGATATGTCGAATTTAATCCCCAATTAGACTTGCTCACATTATTCAGCATGTTGATTCTCACAAAGACTTCAAGCAATCTTCTCAACAAATTTCAAGTATTTGGGCATTCAAAGAGTTGCTGATTCTGAAGTATCAAAACCAGAAAAGGGGAAGGAGACAAGCATCTAAACGCGAGTAAACTTGATGTACTTAATACTTCTAAGTAAGTGAAGATATCCCGAGAAGACAAATTTTATTACCGCAGAGAAACTCAAGGTTTGACTCATGGCGAGTAAACTTGATGAACTTAATTCTTCTAAGTGATTGAAGATATCCCGGGAAAACAAATGTCATGACCGCAGAGAAACTCAAGGTTTTACTCATCAAGGCGTTTAGTATTCTTATTCCAACTATGTGGGGGAAGCGATGGAAGAGTTAGTTTCTGAAGATAAAAGAGGTACACAAGTGCGTGATGATCTCGATGTTATCACAATCATCAGAGGAGAGAGAATTGTGTACATTGGGGGCTCAATTTGTTTCACTTGAGGGCTTAATCGGTGATTCAGAGATATAATCACTTATTCCGGAGTTGACATCCGCAGAGATTTTCATCCGCAGAGATAATCGGTGACGTGGCCCGCTTCTTCAATGTTATCGATTATTCCTTCCTGGGGTATTGGTATACTTCGGATACTTGAGCTTCATACACGATCATCAGGGAAGAAAATGTGAACATGGGGAGGTGTTTTCATTCCCCTCATGATGTGTATTCGAGAGCTCTTGGGTATTGGTGTACTTCGGGTTCTTGAGCTTCATACACAATCATCCGGGAAGAAAAATGTGAACATGGGAAGGTGTTTTCATTCCCCTCATGATGTGTGTTCGAGAGAGTTCTTGAGCATTATACAAAGAAACTGACTGCTTCAATTCAACTACTTGGGGAATTGTTCTCTTGACACCTTTTGGAATGGATTGCTTCAGACCTCAGTGGAAAAGAAATTTGAGAAGATTATTTAAGTGTGGGATGAAACATTGCTGATGTTCTATTGGATGATATAACCCCGAATGGAGAATTTCGATTATCGGTCTTAAAAGGAGCAGCGGGATTTATGATAATGGTGTGCTTCTCTGAGCACCTGGCTAAGGAAAGCTTGAAATAGAGCTTCGAATCTGCTCATCCAAAGGATTTACGGTTTGGGGGGAAGCTGCCAGAGTCTCACTTTCAGATGGTTCAATTTCTCTCAATTCAGGAGCCTCGAAAGCTTTGGTGGTGAATGTTTAAGAGATGATGACTTCTATCTTCTACAATGGGGCTGTTCGATATCCTTATCTCGGTACTCGTTTCATCATCTTCTTTAACTATATCATCTTCTCTATCTTTGTATATATTTATGAAAAACAAAATACAAAAATATAAAACCAACAAAAAGAAAATAGAAAAATATAAAACCTTCAAAAACCCATAAAAATCAGAAAAATTTCAAAAATACCAAAAATATGTTTTCTCAAGACATGTCTTCTGGTATCGATAACATCTACGGTCTTATAAATGTCATTCAATAATGGCACGGGACCATAGATGAAGTTCGAGCAGGAGGTGTAAATATTCTTTTCAAAACATGTCTCAAAATATTGCTTACGTTATTTCAATTGATCAGACCCGCTCAAAAATGGCTTGCAGTTATTTCAGACTGTGACCCGTGCTTAAACTATGGTTTGCTATTATTTCTGATAGCAACCCGCTCTTTTAAAGAAAGGAAAGTGATGCGCTAAACCATTTTTCGAAATTTCGTGCACTTATCCTAAAACTAAATGAGGAAAGCATGTCGTCAAAAGGACTGTTGTTCCTACACAAATGTTTTTCCGTCTAAAAATTCTTCAGAAAAATATTTGTTCTTTTCTAAATGGTGGAAAATGAGTTGCTTTAAAAACAATCAGATTCAGAGTTGTTGTAAAATTGAAATCTCAATCAATGACTTCAGCGCTTTTAAACTTTTATAAAATGGGTTATTGGTTGAGGGGGAGAATGTTTTCAAATCTATATCTTCTAACGAGCTTTCTTAATTATCCTAATATGCTTAATTAAAAATGATGTTAACCTATGTTGAAGGACTAGGTGCCTAGGATATGATTGCTAGGATTAGATGATTAGAGTTTGATGAACACATTATTCCCATACATTTATATGATCTGATTGATATGTTGCATTGACTTTTATTAGTCGATTGTTGTTTGGGTGATGTCGACCACCATATATTTGTATGTGTGTTCACTAACGTATGCAGGTATATTGGTATAAAAGAATGTTCCCGATCCGGATCCCACAATTGAAGATGATTGGATGCCGAAAGGAAAGGGTAACTATATCTTGGGTTGACAAATGAAGAAACGGAGCTTAATTGGACTTCTATGGAGAGTTGGCATAAATGCAACGTAAGAGGTCTCACTGCATCAGCAGATGGTTTTCTTCTAAGTGATTGAAGAAACGGAGCTTAATTTGACCTCAGTTGGCATTCAAAATGCAACGTAAGAAGAAGTCTCACTGCATCAGCAGATGGTTTTTCTTCCAAACCCTACAACAACAAAAACGGAAGCTTCTCATCCACCTAACGTATCTTTGTGCAGGGATAATAGTGATGATACCATTTTTCTAAATAATTTGATTAAATTGTTTTGAAAATGGAAAATATTGTTTTGAAAATAATTTGGACTAAATTTTGAAAATCACCGGACTTCTTTTTATCAAAACCTATGTCACTCAATTATCGACTTCGGTCATCGATTGAGGGGGAGAGTGATTTTAAATATAATATTTTCAAACAATACTTCTTCATAAAAGTTCCGGTTTGTACGTTAAAATGTGGTGATCTAAAGATTTAATGTTATGTCATGGTATGATTTTCTTTAAAACTCAAAGATCTGTCAAAATGAAATTTTTTCTGTTCTTGTTTGATTGTGAAATTGTTTTATTCTAAATAATTTAAATCAGATGGGATCACAAATCTCAAATGGTTTGATATTTTTTATCAAGGGAGAGATCGTGATTTAAATCTCAAATCTGTTTTTATGGAATTGGTTTTAGTCCTTCAAAGGCACTCCTGCCTCCATGTGCCAAACGATTTCAAATACACAATGCACATGTCGAGGAGGAGGATTTATCCAAAAACCAGATGAGTATTTTAAACAAGGCCACATTTTCTCCCATGTTTTCTAAACCTAATTAAATCACTTGGGATCCAAAATCTCAAAGGGTTTGACATTTTTGATCGTGGGAGAATTTGTGATTTAATAATGAAATTTGATAAAAGGTGATCGTTTTGATTTAATTGTGCAGGTTGCTCTCTCATATGTGCTAAAGCTTCGAATCTCGAAGCACATATTGAGGGGGAGCAAATAAACTATCGAGGTACGAAAGTTTTTTAAAAGTGATTTATAAAGTACCTTGATTGAGTTTTCAAATGGTTTCTTAATGGCTTTTGTGATCGTGGATGTACTTCAAAAGAACTCTTGCCTCTATGTGATAAAATGATTTCAAATATCCTATGTACATATTGAGGGGGAGAATTTACCAAGAAAATCAAATGGCTTTTTCTATGAAAATTGTGATCAAAGAAAATATTTCAAAGTCCTCTTGCCTCCATGTGCTAAACAATTTCTAAATCATATGCACATGATGAGGGGGAGATTTTCTAAATGATCAAAACTATTAAGGTACAAAATGTTTTGATCTCGTATCACAAGTACCTTGATTGTTTTTCCAAATGATTTTTCAATTGGTTTCAAGGAAGAATGAACTGTACCAAAAGACCGACCATTTTATTTTATGTATGGAGTTATAAGGATGGTGAGGTTAGGTATTAGTTCCCACGATCCACCAGAACCGGAGGGATCTACCCAGGGACAATCCACTAGATAGTGTAGAGTCCTTAGGTATATTGAAAAAAAAAAAAAAGGAGAAAAATGAGAATGGGAAGAGTCTTGGGACTGAGACAGAACTAATACTGGAATAAACCCAACAAGGTTCTAGTTATGAAGTCTCGGTAAGCACTGAAGGGGTTGAAGAATGAAAAAGAATTGGAATGAGAAAATGGTGAAAAGAAATAGCCCTCCAAATAATTCAACCTTAAGGAAGAAATCGGGTTCAATACATATGCTACTAGTGGTTACTAAGGTAACACTGGTATTGAAGACAAGACGTCATGGACCCAGTGACGCACTGCACTAAACCTTCCCAAGCTACTCAAGTTCCTCTTAAAAGGGCTTGTTTCATTCTCACGGGGAACCGACATAATCTATCGACTTTCTCTTAGAGATTGTTGATATTGAAGAAGGAGACCCTCTCCCTAGTCTCCGGCATAGGAACCAAATGTGCACTATTGAGTCTAGAGCCAAGAGATCATCCACAATATCTCATTAGGACACTAAATTAATGAAGACTTGCTGTTTCACACAATGTGGAAAGTAAGAATATATTAAGAGTCCTACGCATTATCTTTGTGGTATTGCCAGAACATCCGAGTGATATGTAAAAATATTCACATTGAAGATGGAAATCCTTCTAGAGCCAACATCAAACAAGCTCTTGGTGGGTGACATGTGAGATCTTTTCTAAAGATCAAGCTTGTGACAACTGGATAGAAACAATGGGGCGATTCACTCTTGAATAAACCTTGGTCCAGGAATGGAATTGAAGAATACTTTTGGAAAAACCGTTCGGTGTGCAAATCTTCTTTTCTCTAGCACATCGAATGTGTATTCATGTTTTCAAACATAAAAAGTATCTCTGATTGAAAAAATACTTCTGGAAAAAACGTTCGATGTGCGAATCTCCTCTTTGATCTAGCACATTGAATGTGTACTCATTCTTTAATACAAAAAGTATTTTGATTGAAAAATTGATCTTTCTCATAAACCTTCGTTGTATTGCAAAACTCTTTCTTCAAGCAATACACGATTGTTTTTCAAATCATTTTTCATCAATCAGGTGAATCTCAATTATTTGGTTCACTCACTCCGTGTTGTCTTCTTTGAGGCGTTCGGTTTGAGAACGGCTAGAACATTTCGCGAAACCACGTCAAGGAGATTCCTCGGAATCCTACGATCCAGGCGTGCACTTGTCTGATCAGCGAGGGAACCGTGGGCGTGTACCTCAATTCAACGAAAGTGATCAAAGACACTTTCGCGTGTTTTATTGCTAACTGTTGTTTGCAGGTATATTTGGACGGTTGCAGGTGATCGAGGAGTCAATCCAAAGCCGCATGCTCACAGCATCCACTTAATTTGAAGAAATCATGACTGGTGCATATCTACATAACACGGCTCGATATTTCATACTATGCTTCCCCATTGGCTGCAAATATCATGAACCAGTAAGGCTTCCGCTACTCAGATGGAAAGATGTCATGATTCAAAAGTGTGAGCATGTCGGTCCGAAAGTCACAACTTCACATGATGGAAACACAAACAAAGGGTGATCCGAGAGATTTCTGTGGGTGATGATCTCTAAGCTCAAGATCATCAAAGATGTGAATCAGTTCAAAGACCTCCACTTAAAGTACAAATCAATGCGGACTTTGAAGAATCGCTACAAAAGCACAAAGATTGCGGAAGTGAAGAATTCAAGTCTACGAGCTCAAGAACGAAGTCAAAGATAGAATGCTAGGAAGCAAAATGTATTTCATGGGGTGACCTCCCTTAGGGGGAGATTGTTAGGAATTGGAAAATTCCATGTTAAAGTATCGGTCACCCCAATTATAGTCTAGCATTTGTTAGCTTTTAGATTTGTAGTTTGTTACGTTATTTAGTAGCTTATTAGTTAGTTTGTAGCGTAGCTTAGTTTAGTGCAACACCGTGGAGGAAGGACGGATCTTTACCCACTGTATACCTGATCCACAGGCCGATAGGAGGTCGTGTATTCTGTAACTATAAATACCCCTTCCATCCATGGAAGGGGTGTGGCTTCTTGAATCTAACCTTTCATTTGTTTAAGCAACTCTCTTCAAGGAACCTCCTCTCAACTCTCTTCATATCTCTAAAATGGCTTTCTTATTTAATCACAATCCTAGACCACCCGAATCATTAAACAACATAATATTCACGATCC
Organism: Chrysanthemum makinoi; assembly: GCA_910596185.1. Classification (NCBI taxonomy): domain Eukaryota; kingdom Viridiplantae; phylum Streptophyta; class Magnoliopsida; order Asterales; family Asteraceae; genus Chrysanthemum; species Chrysanthemum makinoi. Next base: position 126,697,711 of record OU343216.1, on the reverse strand, counting down.
TACATGAAATATGTCTTTGATTTTTGACAGGGTGCTGTTGAAAATTTGTTGGAAAGAAGTTCCTACATCTGAGTTGCTCGATGGTTCTGTTGTTGAGCTTGACCAGAGGTCAAAATCAGTAATCTTAGACAGTCTTAACGAAATGTCATCAAGTTCATTACGTGTTTTGGGTTTTGCATACAAGGATGATCCTTCAGAGTTTACTACATATAATGGTGATGAAGACCATCCTGCTCATAACCTTTTACTTAACCCATCTAGTTACTCTTCAATCGAAAGTAATCTGACCTTTGCGGGCTTGGCAGGACTGCGGGTGAGCTTTTTAATACATATCAATTATGAATTTAACTTAGTTGTATTAAAGTATTTTCAACTGAATTGCTGTATTAATGTTGTAAGGATCCTCCTCGTAAAGAGGTTCGTCAAGCAATTGAAGACTGCAGAGCTGCTGGAATTCAAGTAATGGTTATAACAGGAGATAACAAGAATACAGCAGAAGCAATTTGCCGTGAGATAGGTGTGTTTGGATCAGATGAGGACATCAGCTCAAAAAGCATAACAGGAAGTGAAAGCTGCAGGATTTCAAATAGGCCCTGATGGATTTGGTCTGCAGATGATGCGATGGAGATGCTTGAATACTTTGCTATTGCAGTTACCGTTATGGAATCCGTTATGTAATTTAGCCTAGTACTTTCTGTTTTTTTTTTGTTTTTTGTTTTTGATTTGTTTTTTTTGTTATGGAATCCGTTATGGAATCCGTTGTGTAAACTGATGTAATTGTTGTAAGGGATGATGGACGCAATTTTTTCCAAACGACAGGGACCATTTATGTAATTTAGCCTAGGGACGATGGATGCAATTTTCGCAAACCCACAGGGACCATTTATGTAATTTGAAAGGGTAAAATGGTCATAATACTCAATTGAAGACAAAAATGTCAAGTTTAATGTCTAGAAGAACTATTTTTTTTTGTTCGCTACGTCGAAATGACATTTGTGACAAGTATGATGCTTTAATTGGTTATTAGCCCAAGAGTTTTTAATTCCCAATGAACATTTTCTTTTTTATTTTATCTAATGAGTTACTAGTCTTTTTCGCAAGAAATCTAGTACTACGTAGCTGTCTAGCTGAGATTGATCCTATATATAATGCATGCTCTTGTACAATGGTTATTAATAGCGAGTAATATAGAAATTGTAAGATACTAAGGGTGTGCTTGGTTCAAACTCGAGAAATGGAAAGATAATGATAATAGTGGGGAAAAGAAAATGGACAAAAAACCATTTCCCTCAATTTATTGGGGAGTAAAGTCCAAAATACATCCCTGTGGTTTGCCCTGTTTCTCGGTTTACATCCCTAAACTTTTTTTTGAAACAATTACATCCCTCCGTTAGTAAAGTTGGCACAAAATCATGCCTAAGGACGAATGCTGCAAAGAAGTCCCCGTTAAGTCCCCACGTGCTAGTCACGTGAGGGGTATTTTTGTCCATTTCTCACTCCCAGCAACCACCCACCTCTTTTAATACCTAAAAAAACACTATAACACCTCTTTAAAAAAAACTAAAGATTGATGTCAACAAAGAAAATTGAGCACAAGTCCACCACAATAATGCTATAGATCCCAAGATCATTTTCTAGCAGAAAAAAAAACAGTGTATAAGAACACTGAAAAAACCCAGCAATAATTATAACAATAAAGAAAACCGTATAGAAACCATTTGCAGATGTTAGCCTCAGTTTTTGATAGTCAGTCACAACGGAAAGAAACCATGTTCCAAGCCAGGCTATATAAAAACCAACAACACCCAACAAATCCAAAAAAATACTCAGACCATTTGAAAAGATTATACACATATACAATTGGAACCTGCAAATTTCAACACATACAAAAAATACTCGGACCATTTAAAAACCAACAAACTATTATACACATACGAATTCGGAACCTCACCAAATTTCAACATCTGAGCAAAACAACTTCGTGCAGCTAACGTACCACCCACTTTGCGAAACAAGTCTATCAAAATACCAAAGGTGACAAAATTCGGGATCAAACCATTTCCCTTAGCTACCAAACAACATGTACTGGGTATATCTTTTTCATTATACAAACATAAAAACCCACCAAACTTTTATTCTTCTACCTCATTCACTTCCCCTAACCCCAATACAAAACCCCAATTGACTTTTATAAACCCAACAAACTTTTATAATGAACACGAGCTTTCTTGGACAATTTAACACTTCCAATTGACTGATTACTAATTGAATTAGAAAACCCCAACTCAATTTAAAAACCCCTAACTTTTATGAACCTAATTCTGTGTTTGTGTGTGATTATGTAAAACCTATGAGAATTTCGCCCTATTTATAGATGAAGTCGTAGAATTGGAGTTCCCTAGCTTTCTTGACCATGCTTGTAGGGTGATACCCGTTCTTGGCTCATGTCACCATCCCCACGCCTCCAACACCATCATGTGCTCCTATGATGATAGATTGCCGATTAAAGGAGGTTGATGGTGACATATTGGGTGAACTAGGAGGAGCAGGAAGAAACATTCAAGTTTTATGTTTGTGTGGGATAGAGCGAAAAGAGAGAGAGACATGGAAAGCAGAAAAAAAAAAAGAAGAAAAGGAGGGGAGGGATAAGAATAGGTTTTAGGTTTTGTATTAAAAGAGGTGGGTGGTAGCTGGGAGTGAGAAATGGACAAAAATACCCCTCACGTGACTAGCACGTGGGAGACTTAACGGGGACTTTTTTGCAGCATTCGTCCTTAGGGATGATTTTGTGCCAACTTTACTAACGGATGGATGTAATTGTTCCAAAAAAAAGTTTAGGGGTGTAAACCGAGACACAAGGCAAACCACAGGGATGTATTTTGGACTTTACTCATTTATTGGGTAATGATCCATTACCCAATGAGTCATTCTTTTATAGAGTTGAGATCAATATAGATCTCATATTTACCATAGATCTAATAAATCAATCTTAGCAATCCATTTTTAATCAAAGTTAATAAAAAATTATTTTCCACCTTTTTTTTAAAACAACATATCTTGCAAACGGTAAATCTTCAAACTATAAAAAATACACCATTGCGGCGAGAATTAAATTATCTTTCTATTAATATGCACTTTTCTATATTTTCGACAAAAATTTTTTTTTCGAAAATTCCGTTCAGAAAAATCATATATGATTTATATGTGATTTTCAAAAATCATATATGATTTTTAAAAATCGAATCATTTATGATTTGTGAAAATCATATATGATTTGTAAAAATCGAATCATATATGATTTTCACAAATCATATATGATTTTTCTGGGCCGAATTTTTGAAAAAAATTGTTAAAATATATAGCGAATGATATCTGTTGAAAGATAATTTAATTCTCGCTCATGACCTGATTTTTATCAGTAACAATTAACTGTTTTAGATATTTAATTTTAAAAAAGAGTGAAGTTTTTTTTTTAAATGAATGGCTATTATTGGTTTATTAGATCTATGATAAATTTGAGATATATATTGAACTTTTGTCTTATATAGCACCAAACATTATTTTTCATAAATATTACTAATAACATTAGCCACCCTCAAATACATCCTACCAAGCACCCCTAAGATGTTTTTAGTTCATTGTTATTGTACACAAGTCATAACTATAAAAAAAAATAAATAAATAAACACCAAGAAACTACAAAATTATAGATTTCAAAAGTAATGATGCACTTGAAACACACTACAAGTATGTAACCGACCCGACCCGACTTGACGATCCATTAATATTTGTTGCGTCTCAACATAAATGAGGGAACCACCTTAGTTTTGCTGTTAGGTCCGCCACTACTTTCAAGGATTACGTATTTTAGTAAAACTTACCCCCCGAATATTAAGAGCTCGTTGCACAGCCTTATCGTTTGCCCAATACGCAATAAAATCATCGTAGTAATCCTAATTAAAAGAGCAAAATGACACCAAAGTTCGTTAGTTTTTAGAACCACAATGCTTTGTGATTCTTGATAATTACACGAGATCAACCATGGAGGTAAAAGAAGTTACTAGGCAAAACGGCTTCATTTCTTTCTCATCGCAAAGTGGGTCCAAAATATTTCTGAGTTCTATTCTACGTGTGCACTGTAACCAGAACATTATATAACCACATGTTTTAGGGACAAATTTTATTTTACCAATCGATGCAATCAACTCACCTCCTCGTACCTTTGAAGACTTTTTAAGCATAACGAATTAGCTGCATACGTGTTCAAATAATCACCAGCGCAATTGTCTATTACAGACTTCATATACGATAATTGTAACTTTATAAGCATGACGCATATATATAGGTTACTGGTATATATATTGTTTATAATGACAGAACTTAATTACCTCATAAATTTCATCAGATACAAGTGCCATACGATGAGCAAATTCAATTCTAGATTGAAGTCCATGAATTTATATGTTAGAGGGCTACAAAGAATGTAACCCTACGTCACAACTCAAAATTAAAGAAACAATATTAGTCTTCTACGCAATTTTATTTGTAAAGATGAGGTTTAGCATTCTTATGGCTGGGCCATTTACTTGAATATTCAATACTGGTTGATCACCACGTTCATTAGCTACAAAAAAGAACGTTCAAAGATCACATTATTTTTTCCGGGAAAAATAAATAAGAAAACTAGTACAGAAATTATGAGAACCAAAGTACCATTGTACAGCTCTAAAGTGACAACAGGTGTGACAATTCCCATGTATGAAATGCCCGCTATGTATAAGGGATTTTCCAAAAACTTGGGATGATCGCTAAAAAACTGATATATAGTACAACAACAAGTATGAAAATAAAAAACATCATGTTCCACAAATATTACGGAAGAAAATAGGAAAGAAATTATACCTTTTTAAGAAATTCGGTGGCCTGCTTGGCCACGACGCTGTCGCTGCTAATGGATGCTTCTTTTGTTGTGGCATATGAAAATCCAGTGCCAGCAGGCATATCAATGAAAATAACACTAGCCATCTACATAATATATAACAAGTTGTGTCATGATTTTAGGTATACAAGTATTATAACTATTTATAGATTGAATGTGAGAAACCTTTGTCCATGAGTTTGGATTCAGTTTCAATGTGGTTTCTTCACAAGCATTTCCAAAGTTGAAATTAAGTGGACCTACACCAAATCAGTGAATTTTCTAATACTTTATACATTAAAGGAAATTGTTGGATAAAACTTCTAACAAACCTGAAAGCTTTGCGCGAAATTAATCAAAGAGTTCACAAGAATAGTCGACACCCCATGATCACAAAGATAATCGACAAAAGAAAGAAGAACATGCACACAATATATACCCTAGATTTGATGAAAGATATATATGAAGTCCCAAAAGAAATCGTACCGATTTGATGAAAGATGGAATAGACAGCGGAGCATGGGACCACCAGTGAGATAAAATATGAGAGGATCTACATCTGGATTGCCTTCCGATTCAACGAAATAGTAGAAAAGCTGTGTCTCTTCCTTTTTCTCCTATTCCCACATAGCTTGCATAGTTTCAAGTGGTTATAAGCATATGGAAACATCAAATAACACAAAGAAATAAAGTAAAACGCTAAGACGGAGATACCCAGTTTCAAACTTGAATGGTAATGGACCAGAATATCCAGGAAGGGTGTCAATAATCGACATTGAATGAATTAAGTGTGATTGAATCGTTAGTAAAAAGAACAAAAATGTCTTGGATCTCCACGCATTGTGTGATAATCACATGCAATTTAAGAAAAATGTCTTGGAACAAAAATGTCTTGCATGATCTTTTCCTTTTATAGAATATGGGAATTGATTTTACATATATGTCTTCCCAACTTTTTTTTAGCTTTAACCATGTTGTTATTCTTTTATAAAAAAATTACACCATTCGTGGTTGTTCATTTTGAGTTGACTGACCATAACGACGTCGATCAGTTCCGTTAGTTAAGTACAGTCGTCATGTGACAACGTTAGTTCATTTAGCCAACGATCGTTTGCGACGTTAATCCTTTATATTGACAATCGTTTCTAATTAACTCAAAATTTGGATTTAAAAAAAAAATATATTTTCTAACTATTTTTATAATTTATATATGTTTTTATAAACGTCTTTATTTACGTTTTTATACAAGTCTTTCTTTACGTTTTTATACACGTCTTTATAAACGTCTTTATTTACGTTTTTATGCACGTACGTTTTATACACGTTTTATGCACGTTTTTATACTCGGTTTTATACGCGATTTTTTACACGTTTATGTTTTTATAGACGTTTTTATATACGTTTTTTACACGTTTTTATACACGTGTATAAAAACCAACACCCATCGCACCACCCCCACTGCCACCCAGCACCACCACCACCCACCACCACCACTTACCACCACCACTCACCACCGCCACTGCCACCACACACCACCACCGTCGTTCACCACCACCACCATTTACCACCAACCACCACCACGTGGCGGTAGTGAGTGGGTGGTGGTAGTGAGTGGTGGTGGGGTTGGCTTGCAGTGGCCATAGCGATGGTGGGTGGCAGTGGAGGTGGTGGTTGTGGGTGGCGGTGTGAGCGGCGGTGGCGAGTAATGGTGGTGGTGGGTGGGAGTGGGGGTGGTGGCGGTGGTGAGTGGTGATGGTAAGTGGTGGTGGTGGTCGTGAGGTTGGGTGGTAACTGGTGGGTGGTGGTGGTGGGTGGCAGTGGAGGTGGTGGCGATGGGTGGTGGTGGTGAGTGGTGGTTGCGATTGGTGGTGGGTGGAGATAGAGGTAGCAGTAGTGAGTGATGGTAGTGGGTCTTTGGTGGTGGGTGATGGGTGGCAGTGGAGGTGGTGGCAATGGGTAGTGGTGGTGAGTCGTGGTGGGATGAGTGGTAAGTGGTAGTGGTTGGTGGTGGTAGTGGGTGGCAGTGAGGGTGGTGGCAATGGGTGGCGGTGGTGAGTGGTGGTTGTGATTGGTGATGGTAAGTGGTGGTGGTGGGTGGTGGTGGTGGGATTGGGTGGTAAGGGGTGGTGGTGAGAGGTAGGTGGACTAACATTGCAAACGACCGTTGGCTAAATGGACTAATGTTGTGTTAGCATTAAAGAAAAGTGATGGTCATTCTCGTATTTAGGATCTTTGTAACGTGTAATAGAATATGCATTAGACTAGTTATTGGGCTCTTGGACTTGGGAAGTTAATAAAATAGTTTGTAAAGTAAGCTAGGCTTCTAAATCCATGTAAACCAAGTCCACCCAAACTAAGCCCATATAAGGCCCATAAGTGGCGTGAACATTAAGTATAAATACCTCCAAATGCTCTCATTTAGAGGTGTGCTTGAGAGTTTAATAGTGTGTGTACGTGGGTGAAGTAATAAAGTTTTATTTCTCTCTTTTCTCTCTACTTCATCACATCACTCACCTCTCTCTTGTCACCATCTGGCTTATTTGTATGTGTGTTTGATTACCTTATTTGGGATCCTTTTAATTGGTATCAAAAACTATATGATGGTTTGGTTGGGTTTTGTGTCGAAAAAGATCTAGTTTTTTGTTTAAAAGTATAAGTCATGAGGTATAAGCTTATATCACTAGAATTTGTTCTTCTTTTGTTCTTCAATCCGTGAAATACAACATATTTATGATGTATTTGAACAAGAAAGTACAAAAAAAATTACAAAAAACGCAACCTTTTTTAGCTTTTTACAAAAAAAAATCGGTTTTTCGGGCTCCTACAAGATAGGTCTTAAAAATCGATTTTTGGTGCTTTAATATTTGAAAGTTTATATTTTGAAGGTCCTAGATACTTCTAAGTGTTGAAGTTTTTATCGTGTTTTTAAAAGTTTGAAAAGTTCGGATTTTACCGAGTTTGTATTGAATTTCTCCGAATTTCAAGTTGCATTCCACCGAGTTTGGGTTGAATTTCTCCGAGTTTGGAGATTTTTGAGTTTCTCTTGATTTTCACCGAGTTTTATTTGAAGTTCTCCGAGTTTCTGTGTAAGAAACTTCCGAGTTTGGACAGTACCGAGTTTATCAGATAGACTCCGAGTTTGACATGGTTTCTCCGACTTTGACCGAGATTCTACGACTTTGAACGGAATTCTTCGAGTTTGGAGTGGATTCACCGAGTTTGACCTAACTCCTCGAGTTTGGACCGAATTCTCCGAGTTTATAGTGGATTCTCCTAGTTTAACCTAACTCTCCAAGTTTTGAACTGAATTCTCCGAGTTTGGACTCCAACTTTCGATATCTCCGAGTTTCAAGCTCCGAATTTCACCATTTTCCAAGTTTCAACTCCGAATTTCAATAATTTTCGAGTTTCAACTCCGAATTTCACCAAAATCCGAATTTTGACTTTCTCCAAGTTGAATTTTGACTATTTCAAAGTCGAATTTTGACTTTTTCAAAGCCGAACTTTGACTTTTTTCGGCAAAACTTCAAATTATCATAACTTGAGCTACGAGTGTTTGTTTTCAGCCCATAACCTATCAAAACGACCGTTGAAAGACTTGGTTATAGTTATGTCGTTTGGATTTTGTTCAGTTGTTGGAAATTGTCCCTTTGGAAAATTTGCATCTTCTTTTGTTGGGCTTTTGAAATTGGTTGTCTTAATCTGATTATCTTTTTGAACATCATTTGAGCGGATTTGTTTATTTAGTCGATCGTTGCGAATTTGTCATATAACAATTGATTGTTCATTTCGAAGTAGTCGACGTTTGTTTTGGGTGGATTTTGTTTGGATCATTTTGGAAGTTGGTCGTTTGTATTGAATTAGGCTAGTATTTCTCATCCGTTTTATTTAGGATTGCTTGATTTTTATTGCCTTCATTTTTCATAACTACATCTGTTGGATCATATATAGATTGATTTTCATGACTCGGGTGGTCGGGGAAGCTCAAACAAAGAGATAGGCATTATACTGAGGTAGAGTAGAGAGAAAAGGAAAGACAGGGTGCTATTGAGGAATGAAACAATGACAATACAACACTCTACCGAGCTTCACCCTCCTAGTGAAGTCTAGGAGGGTTTATATAGACCAACATATGTGATGCTTATTTTCTAGATCACGTTTTAATATTTATATTAACTCATTTACCTATGATCTATGTGTGTAGTAACGGGCAATGTACCCGGTCATGAATAGTCTAGAAATATGTAAAACCGAGGTCGTCCCAAGAGCTAGAGTCAGAAACTAATTTAGGTTCTTTAATGTCACTAAACTGGTTTTGTGAATTGATTAGCTAATTTTACTAACAAACGAAAATGAAATGTAGAAATAATCAATGGGAGAAAAATGTTCTAGCCTAGTTATTACTTTATCATGCAATGATCTAATTCATATGTAATGTCTATTCTCGCCTTATGTAGTGGTTCTAAGGCATTAGGCACAAATGGTCGTTGTGACCTAACCTATAATCCCTAGATCCCAACCCCGATGGTCACGGGAGGCCAAGCATCTAGGCTTAGTCATTAAGCACCAACTATCTTCTAGACCTATCTAGTGGTTTTAGCAGTCAGCCCTCGTTTGGTCTACATAGGGTTTTGCTTGCATTTATTAAGTATTTCTTCTAGTTTGGGTAGTACTATGGTCAAGCCCTACACACGGGTGATGGTCACACCCAAACAACCTAATAAGCTAGTGTTCTAATGGTCGTGTACTAACTAGCGAATGAGGTACTACCCTTGCTTCAATACAACCAAAATGCGGGGATTCAACAATAGGCTAGAAAGATATCTACATAAATCGATAAATAAGCGAGGAACATAAATCAAAGCATATATAAATTCATAACTAGGCTAACACACAAAGTGTTTAGCCTTTCATATTAATAAGTGTAGGAAATATAATGTTAATATTAAAAGAAATAGTAAACACTGAATTTGATACAAATACTTGATGTGATGCTAAAACTATGAATGGTATGAAATGAATTCTTCTCTTGTAAAGTCTTCTAGAACTACAGAATTTCGTTCTTGAATGAGCCCTAATTCGTCCCTTAAGTTGTGGTGTAGAGAGAATGATCTAAAATGCAGAATTATGGCATATATTTATAGGCTCGACTAAGTTACGGCGTAACCATAAGTAAAGGGTTACGTCGTAAGTTCCTTATAACTGGACGCCTTCAAGTCTTGTTAATAGTTACGGCGTAACCTTAATTGTTGTGTTACGCTGCAAAACTCTTGTTAACATTTTTTATGTATTTCTACACCGTAACCCAATTTTTTTGGTTATGGCGCAACCTTCATGACTACTAAATTTGGCTAAATCTTTGGATATCTACGACGTAATCTTGTCGATGGAGTTACGCCATAGTCTTGTGTTGCATTGACTTTAGCCTTTATCTGATTTCTTGAGTTACGGCGTAAGTTGAATGTTGTACTTACACCGTAACTGTCTTCTGCTTAGCAAGTTCAAGTGTAACTTCGTAAGTCTTCTTTCCAAATCCGCGTTTGTTCGTTCTAATGCTTATTTATACCGTGTAATGAAATATAAAGCAATAAGAGTATATTTTCTTATGAGAATGCAATAACAATGAGCATAATTAGGGGAAATCGATACTAAATAATCAGAATATTTGATGTTATCAAATATCCCCTCACTTAAACTCTAGTTACCCTCAAGTAGACCTATTATAATCATTCTGAAAAAGATAAATCCCAAATTAGCTTGGAAGATGTGAATTTAAAAACTACCTATGCTAGAAACATCAAAGCCGAACACCTAACGAAAAGGGTACAAAAACACTCATACACTCACTAATCTAAGTGTTTCATTTTTGAAGTGATCACTCATAAGCTCAGTCATAGCATTTATTCTATAATAGGCTTGGTGGTTATATAAATCTCCACCACTAGAGCTAAGGTCAAGACAATCCTTAAAGGCAATATCAGATGAACAGTTACAAAGGCTAGGGGTGAATCATCCTTTAAGTCAATACTCGCAAGCTATAGCAACGGCGACAAAACCAATGATACATGACCAAATCCATGGCCAAGACATAAATGATTGCTCAACTCCCTCACCTAAACTTGAAGTATGAACATTAAGAACAACAATGGGTAGGAAAAAGACATGGAATGCACATAAATGGGTGTAAAAATGAAAAATACACAAACAAATAGTCTTAATCCATAATCAAGTCGTCACCATCTACCATTCATCCCAAATTCAAGCATCAAGATGCAGAAACCGAATCATCAATTAACAAGTTAGTGTGCTAATATGGATGAATATTTGTCATCCAATGGTGATAAATGCACACTAACTTGACCTTCAAAGAGCTAGTTGGCTAAAATTAGTTTCCAACTCGTACCATCCATCATATGTGTACGAGGCACCGCCTCGATTCTACTCGAATATGCTCATCATCAATAACATGGATTAGTGTTTATAATGTCAATCCTAGAAATGTACACTAATCCATTCTTAAATAATATAATATATTTTTTTAATTCATAACTAAAATAAAAGGTCATCCCCCTACTTGAAATGAACCATATATGAGGCATACGGGGGGTCTTCAACGATCTTCAAAAATGTGTCT
>OU343216.1:126621094-126686059 GCA_910596185.1 Chrysanthemum makinoi | reverse complement strand
CTGTTTATGGTCTATTTTATGCATTTTGTTTATAATTGTTGTATATGGAGTTAATGAATAATGATAGCATATGCCACATTTTGTTTCTATGTTTCTATGTTTCTATGTTATCATGTTTACATATCTATTATCTATATTTGCAGCATGCTAAAATAGTGTATGCACAAAAGGCTGCTTTAGCTACTGAAATGGAGGATCTTCAATTTCGTGCGTCGGGTATGTTGGATGTAGGAGATGAATCTCTTGCAGCTCTTGGCGAGGTACTACTTTTTTTTACCTCTAAAGATTAGTTAGTTCTTGTATTGAGGTTTGGTGATCAGTGTTATATACTATGAGATTTTCTTATCTAGATACGTTATTCCCTGGAGAAAAGATTAGCTTCAACCATCATAAAAAAGGAAGCGGCAGATACGGAAAAGTTAGAGAAAGAAGTAGCTTTTCGCGTACCAAAAAGCCAGATGGTAAAGATGTTAGAAGAGTCAAAGAGACTAGAACAAGAAGCAATGGAGAATTTAAAGGTGCAGGAGTTCCTCAAGGATAGGCGTGATGTAGTCCATATGTTACAGTAAGTTATTTTATTCAATTCACATAGGTTACTATGTGGACTTGAAATTCTTGTTTTACAAACATAAGTTGGATCTTTGCAGAATAGAGATATCTTGTAAATGTTTGGATGTGAACCGGCTAAAAATCGAGCTTGAAGATTATCAGGAAACAAGTGAACTTTTGAGGCCTATTCCACAAAAAGGTGTAGATTGGCGAGAACACTTTGACCCCCTTTTGTGGCATATAACACAAGAAACTACACATAGCCAGGACTGCAAAGAGCGTTTGCTAAAAGCGGAGCTTGAAGATTATTATGAGGATGCAACTGAAGTGTTGGAGCCAATAATACAAGAAACTGAATATGGCCCAGATGACCGTTGTTGTGTACGGTACAAGTTTAAAGCAGACACAAGTTTCAAGTCTTTCCAAAAACATCATAAGAAAAAGGCTACGAGGAAATTGAACGAGGAAATGATCACAGAAGCTGTTAAAGAGTATGAAGAACATGGTTGTGATGCATTACATGGAATACCGTATACGAGTTATAAAATCATGTGAAATGAAAAGTCTACGCTTCCTTCGGTATGAAGAAATTGGCTGCAGAAACACCTTGATTTCTAGTTTCTAGTGCAAGGACTTCTAAAAAAAATTCATTTTTATAGGTGTGAGCAACTTTTTTAAGTACGGAATCTTGTGACTTTTTTTTTTTTTTTTTTTTTTGTTCTTAAGCTATAGATCAAGTTTTATAAAATTATATCTTCAGTTTGTATATTCGCATGATCAGGTGGTAGTGTTTCTAAACTTTTCTTCATTTTGGTAGTTATCCTTGTTTTAAATTTTGTTTACTGCATTTTTTTGTTGACGTTCTGTTAGTTATATTACGCTTTGTTACATTCTTGGTGCAAAACAACCTTGATGTAACAACGCGAACCTTATTATAAAAGGGAGTATTTTAGTTGATTTGTATGAGGTGGTGTGCTCAAATCCCGTGAATTAGTATAACTATATAAGTTTTCGTTATTCTGTTATTTTCCACACTTTTAATTGCGTCCATATCTATTACCACATAAAATCATGCACTTCAAATGTGAAGATAAATATGGTCACCGAATACAACATTTATATAGTCAACTAACAAAATAACACTCGAAACGGAATCTAGTTACCTTAGTGGTATCATAAGGGCAAAAGTTAAGAAAACGTAATATACTCTTTCCAGAGTACCAAAGTAAATAACAGAGTCATAAATGTCTCATTGCTTGCAATACACACTCAAATTACGAGAATTATAAGTAGTTTTTTGACATGTGACTTGTTTAACCAGTACCCTTATATTCTTAATCTTCATCTTCCTCATATTTAAACTTAGATTCTGACAGTCTTTTCCGGCTACAAACCCATATTTCACAAACTAAATTTCTTTAGTTTTACAAAATCAGTTATAAACTTATAAATCGTGATTCTCTGTTTACAATTTATCAAGCTTTAAATGAACTTTAATTTTTGGTTTGAATCGTTTTGATTTATAAGCTTTAATTCCACTCTTTCAGTGAACCTTCTTTGTCATATCCCTCATCTGAATAAAACACACTTTGTCCCATTCAAACTTTGAACAAATTTCAAGATCTAATATCTGTTTCAAAGCAGGCTGGCTTTATGATCAGAACACCAACAAATCATTCGCTGATTATTATATATTTCTGACGTACAAGACATTAAATGGTGAGTTTTAGTTTAATTTGGGTACATTATGTAAGAAACGAGTTTTAGTTGGGGTGGGTCTTTTCAACATATGCACGTTAGATGGTGGTGGTTACAATATGTAATAAACGAGGTTTAGTTTAATTTGGGTTCAATATGGGTAAGTTAGACATTAAACTTGGGTCGAATATGGGTAGGCGCGCCATTGCTACAGATAAAATCAAAGCTTATCTAACTTAATTACTTTTTGATCAAATGAGATTAGCAAGTCAAATTTTTGGATTTGCAATGATAAAGTAAAGTCACAATAATATTGAAAGTAGGACTAAGGATCAAATGAGAAGAATCCTTAAAATAAGAAGAATGAGAAATAGTTATAAATACACATTACAGATGCATCAATTTGATTTAAATGCATCCCTAATCTTTTAGATGCATCACAATATATTTTCTAGCTAAAAATTAGATGCATATACATATATTAGATGCATTTCATCAAGTTATACAAATCCTATGTATTTTTCATCCTCTGCGAGTCAAATTTGTTGCTAGTACTACTTTGCATCGTTTGCACTTCAAAATCACTTTCGAAACTAATTGTGATGCATCTAAATGAATAGAGATGCATCTCATTCAAGTCGATGCATCTCAAATATGCGGTTATAGTTATTTCCCATTCTTTTCATTTTAAGTTTTCTTCTCACCGGATCCTTACCCTTGAAAGTAGCTCAAAAAAAATGATAAAGAAACATATGCTATAACATTTAAAATTCAAAAGAAATACCCAATGCGAAAACCAAAATCATAGTCATAGACTTGGTTGTGACCAATAGCCATCAGTAAAATTAAACTCAATACAAGAAATCTTATGCTCCAAAACTGAACTAAACCCTAGTCTCTCATTCTCCAAATCAAATTGCAACATATTATCCTCCATTTGCTTACCACCAATCACCACAGAAGTCCTTGCCTCATCACCACCATCAACAAACCCTAAACACCACAAACCTTCTCCATATTCACCTTCAAGTTTCACCATTGAATTTGAACCATAAACCTTCCAAAACACAACTTCACTATGCATCACAAGATCAATAACCGGGACCTTAGGTCCAAACCACGTTTCATGCATTCCACTTGCATTAAAGCACACCTCAAACGGGCTCACTGGGTTGGCTGATATAGTTAAGTTACGTGTCATTGATTCGTTTATGAATAACTGGATAAAGGGTCTGTAGATTGAGGTGTGTAAAGTGGTGTAAGGTGTGATTGTGCTTAGTCTTGTCCCTCCAAAGCCATTGTTGTCGATTGTTAAAAGGGACGGGTTGATATCGACTTGTTTCTTGTCAATTTTGATGGATGTAAGTCCTATGAAGTATTCGGCTGAAGGGTAGTTGAAGTAGGTAATTAGGGTGAATCCAATAGGGTTTATGATGAGTGGAGTGTACCTAAGGTGATGGATAGGTCGCTCCCTGATGTGAAATTGTATGGACCGCGTGTGTTGAAGAAGGCTGCACCGGAATATTCTGTGGTATTTGGACAACTAGGAAGACATAACGCGAACACTCGGGGTGAATTAAAGACCTTACTAACCTGCATAAGAAGGAATCAAAGGTTATGTGTTAATGCATGTGTTGTAGATATTAGCAGATACCAAACTCAGTAATCAATTGATGTACATTTTTCTTGCTCTTATTCCAAGAAACTTGGTTTTCAACTAATTACGTTCAATGTTGAAGCATAGTATACATTTGATATATAAGATTATTTATGTACTAAAAAATCAAACACTCTTAAATTTATAAAGTTTTATGAGGGTCGCTATAACAAGAAATCATAGCAACAAAAATCGTCTAATATGACAGATACATAAGACAAGATACAGTTGTAAAAGATCGATTATACGGATCAGTACAATATTCTATAATCATGTTGTAAAAGATCGATTATACGGATCAGTACAATATTCTATAATCATGTGGCATTGTTTATTTGTTGGATCGTAAAACTTATAATATCATCTACAAAACGTGTATCGTATAAAGGGCAAAGACCACATAGGCGCAGTGTGGGCAACTGCCCCACAAAGTTCACTCGAATAATGTCGATTTTCTTGAGATGATAAGTGATTTCGATTTTGCCCTCATAAATGAGTAAATATAAATGAGTAAATAATGGTAAAAATTTATCCATTGGTTGTATCATACTCAAGTGGTTAAGGACATTTGCAATTTTGTGAAGATATAATGTTTGATTTTTGTGCTACTTTATAGATTTTTGTAAATTTTTGTTATCCAACTTTTTATGCTTCAACTACTTGTGTTAATATCGATCAGAAAAAGTAAGTATGTGCTAAATGTCAGGCATGTCATCACTAATTTTTAGTTTTGGTTTTCACATGCAAACATGTACCAAAAAGGTTCATTTTCATTCAAGGTAAAATCAATTTCAATATAGCAACAAAGGTCGAGTTACTGACATGACCCAACTTGGTCCGCACTTTTGATTTTTGCCCCCTTTTTAAAGTTTTTTTGGTACCACCCCTGATCGTATATAAAATTTGGAGAAGTTGCTTTTTCTTGCTCACGTTAATTTGGATTGATTATATCCTTTTAGGCATATATAGCGTTTCAGATTATTTTATTTTCATGGCAAAGGTCAAAAATAACAATGACATATTGTTAGGTTTGGGTGTGTAAAGATTGCCAGGCCTCAGGATTTTTAGGGCCCCAATTTGTCCGTTAATATTTATTTATATTTGTAGGCATATTTTTCACGAAGAAAAAAATATTTAAATGGGAAATATCTTAAATGACTAATATATTAGAACGTTTAGATAATTAATTTTATTATATTTTATAAACGGTGACACATTATATATAATATTACTTAACAAAATGCATCATTATATAATTTTATAAAGAGCTCTCAAAAATTTAGACGATTCCTAAGACGGCCCTTCAAATAGAGGCGCCTATCAAAAAATACTCCAAAGGCTTCGGGATCGAGGTCTCATTAGCCGAAGAAGACCCTAGCCATTTTTCAAGAATTATCAAGGTATTTTTTTAAAACAATATTTTTCCAAAAGATCTTTCATCGTGACCCCAAACATCAATCCTTTTGAAGTCAATGGTAACATGTATTCATCGTAAATCATGAACACATGGACGCCAATACCAAAAGACTTTTTAGTTTAATATCACAAATTACAAAGTTTCATGTAAATACGGTTGTCAACATGCATTATGCATGTATGTCACGATATTTATAAAAGAAATTATATAATAGTTCAAAAACAGTACTTATCAAAAAACGAATTTGTATCTCTTTTATATTTCTGTACCGCTAAGTAAAGCCTAAACAAATTTTTTATAAAAGTTGATGGATAAAATAGTGCAAACAATAAAAGTGTATGGACTAAAACTTCCATCTTAGCAACAATAATTCAAAACGTAAAGAAGATAATTAACATACAACTAACATACCTGCGATGGTAACGAATAGTTAAACCGTCCTAAACCTGCCAAACCCGATACACCATCAGGCAAACCTCGTAACAAAGAAGTATCCGAGCATTACAACACGAAGTTAGGAACAATACCAACTTTACCAGTCACACTATATCCATCAGTGACACTCAAACCAACCGTATCAACTAATGCTTGTGCAAGAACTGTGTTCTTAATAACCAGGTTCTCAGGAAACAACCCACATAAGTTGTTGTGACAACCTGGACCAGGTTGATCGAAGCAGTTGAAGCATGCTAGTGAAGTGAGCGAAGTGCATTGATGTTATTTGCATGGGATGTAATGGTGGGTTGAGGAGATGTATGCTCCTGCACTGCAATCTATCCAGCTATATTTGCTTGATATAGGTCGAGCAGGAGAGTTGCGGGTTGGAGAGGGGTTTTTATGGAGAGTAGCAGGGTGTAGAGGGAAGTGGATTCGTCGCGGGATACTTTGGCGACGAATGAGGTTGATGAGTTTATGATCGTGAAGTGATTGATGATGAGGAATACGGTTAAGAGAGTAAATTTGAGTAATGACATTGAATTTGATTACACGAAAAGAAAAGTTTTTAAAGTTGTTAGGTGTCGAAAAAGGGATTGAATGATGATGCTGAATATAATCAACGAATATAGAAGAAAAAAAAGATTAAGAAGCAAGTATTTATAGTGAATGATTAATCCTATTCCTTATACAAGTCTATTAGGTTTATATAATAATTCTAATTCTATTCTAATTTTGATACTTGCAAATTTACTCCTGTTGGGATTTTAGAACCAGTTAACTATTAACCTCTACGAGTACGCAGCGGATATAGGATCTAGTTAATGCAATTATGTTAAGCACGTATTTAATAAACAAATAATTAATACAATATTAATTAATTAAAAGGGATAAAAGAAACCCTAACCTTGCTTGGCAATTGATCTCTATTAACGGAACGAGAAACCAATACGAAACCTTAAGTATCTAAAATAGATACCTCGAAGAGTATCACACACAAACCCGATAACGTGTACGTTCGATAAAGAAGCTAGTCGAGAACGTAATATTAAACCAATCAACAAGTGACCACTTGAATAAAATCATGAACAAGAAAAACCCAAGAACATCTTCTATCTTTCCTGTCCGAGAACTAATTACTACCCGAGATCAAAACTTAGTTCCATTCGATATCGAACTAGGCTTTGTCCGATAACCCCAACTGCTATTTTCTACCAGAGAAAAATACAAACGAATCCTTTGATCTTGGCTGTCAAATTCGACAAGGAAATAATACCAAGATGTAGCAACACTAGAACCTTAAAACACTTGAATAAAGAATGCAAGTCTAAGGTTTAAGTTTATTCAACTCAAGCTAAAACAATATTCATTATAAATCTGATTGGTTTACTTGGTAAAACAAAGTGAATCGTTTTGTTAAATAGCAGAGAATAAGGATGTGATGCGTGAGGTTTTAGGACCCATGATCAAGTATATATAGTCTCCAAGACATGATACTATTGGGCCTCAAAATTGTCCTCCAAGTAATCATCAAACCCCATTCCATTCAAACTCTACTAGCCCATATTATCATAGACCAAACGCCCCATCAATTGACTAGCAATGGGCTTGGATCCTCTATATAATCGGGTTAAGTATAAGGGTAAAAGACTGGTCAAATAATTCAAGTATTAAATACGTTCGGCACGTACTCTCATGTTTATCGTGTGTGCCCCCATCGGCTCACACACTTCTAGTCGTTTACGTGTGTTTATAACTCCCACAAACCAACAGCTCCCCCTTGGGAGTTGGTGTGTCGAATGGCACACAAAACTAATGACGGAAACGCCTAGCAAACGCTCTCACTCGCTTTTAACTAAAAGTGTCTGAGAGAATAGTTTCGTAAAAGTTTCTCAATAGCATGGTCATTCAATGTCTTGCTCTAATCATCCTTTGTTATAGATACCGTTAAACCATGGATTATGGATCTTAAATCATTCCATATAGTTTAACCATTTAGAATCTCGTTATAGAATTTAATTAGATATACCAAATGTAATCAAGTATCATCTTGCATTACCCTTTGGGTTCGGCCGAACAATTATCTTATTAATTCTGGAGAGGCGCCATGGTATCTTTCTCCACATATCAAGTGGAGTAACAAATCCTTTATTGACTACAAGTGTTGTGGATGCGCTACATCACTCCGAAATATAGCTTTTATAACTACCTTGTTCAGATAGCGTTTTGCATATACTTACAAAAAATGATATCCACACATATCAGAACTTGCTTGCATCTCAAGTCTAAGGATGAAGATAACAAACCATTTTCAATATTTTACTTATGACAAGGATCCAAAGTAAATGTTTGAAAGTTGGGGAATCCAATATGCATCTCTAGTGAATACATATGAGTTTGGTGGGAACAATCCGAATTCTCGTTAGAATTATAACCAACACTCACATTTGCCTTATCATAACAATATTCCCATATTGTTAACCGACAATGGACATATTTAGAATAATAAAAATTATTCAAGGATTAAACATGCAAATATAGGATAACAATTATTATATGAATGAATAACAAATACCAAGTATCTTTATTTATCATAAAGTAAAAATTGTCTTTCAATCCCAATTATCCAAATACTAAAACAGATATGCATGAAACTCATTTAGTAAGTTGAAGCCTAATGTTTCCAACATTTTCAACCTTTCTTTAAAAGAAAAACTAAATAGTCATCTGAATAAACTTTCCGAATACTTGTTTCAAATTTCACATATAGTGAGTGATTTGAAATATAAGATGAGTGTCTTATCTCATATGCTCATACTATTGCAAGAATTATAGTATGGAGATGTCGCCATACCTTGCATGAGGTATTAAAAATCAACGACATCTGACATCATCTTTACGTTTCTAAAAGTGTAAGGTATTCTCATTCATTAATGTGTAATGCAACAATGCTCTATGTTGAGCATAACTAGTTAGCAGATTTATCATAAAAGATGAAATCCTACTACAACTAGTATTAATAATCCTCCAGCATCATTTGTACTTATACAACATTATGCTTTATAATTCGTAAACATTTATAAAAACAATAATCTAAACACTCTCAATTAGATATTGTTGTTGTCAGCTCATTTTGTTCTTGTACAAAAGCAACAACTAGTCTTATACACAATATAATATATACATGACGAATCCTTAGTTTAAAAACACAAGGTTTCCATCCATGTAAATTATTCCAAGTGAAATATATCATTGAAGACTTGCTTGAATAATATATTGCATTTGTGTTAGACTTTATTTTCGGCATTTGTTTATTCCATATAAACATCTATTCCAAGGTTGTTTGTTTTATTCCCTAAATTTCAAGTGAAGTTTCATTCCAAGCTTAAGGATCAATATCTAGCTTAAATAGAATGATATCTTCAACATGTAAATTTTAAGGAAAACACAATGCTTCCATTCAATGTCGGATATACTCAAGAGATATCTTAATTCAATCAGAATCATATTGTGATTAAATTCAAGATCTCAGCTCTTAGATGCACGATACAATCCAAACATGGATTGGTTAAATTCATATATTACATAAAGATTATGTAGATTCATAACCCTTTTGATTACACACCGTCCTCGCAAAAGGTAATCATAAAGAAAGTGTTATAAAATTTAATTGTCTTATTCAACATACAAATCACATGTATGACAATTAAATATCTTTATATAATTAATGCGTGTATTATATAAAAAATGTAATCATAGTCAATTGATTAAGTATGATTAAAAACTTCTTATAAAATGCCATGCATTAATATGTATACAACTTTCGTCCTCGTGAGTCTTTCTTCAAAAGAAACTCATTCCAACCTCATAGGTTAACTGTTAGGCGAAATAACAATCAATCACAAAACTTGATTTGCCTTTTAAGGACTGCATCTTATCATTCATAGTACTAAAAAATTTATCAGATTCAAGATGTGATAATGTTCTAGTAGTTAGCTGATTTACAACAATCTTCTAACTTACATCCCTCAGCAATTGATACAAAATATAACTCAAGTGATGAGGCATCCTTTCGGATTTATGAATGAAAGTAATCATTATACTTTGGTCAACATTTTCATGTTTAACCTTAGTATGACATTAATAAGGAGATTTTAGAAGGTTAAGTATTTTGTTCTAAAAAACTTTGAGATATATATATATATATATATATACTCCCACTTACTTTTGTAAGTAGAGACAATTCTCTAAATACTAAGTATTTAAGCAACAATAAATTGTCCTTTATGGAGAATCACAAAATACATTTTAAGTTCTCATCTTAAGATTTGTTAATAAAATGCTTCATAAGATTTTAACAAATTCAGAACTTAAATCAAGACATAATGGAATTCCTTCCAACAACTCAAATTAGGGTTTATAGAAAAACTCTAATTTAGTATCACTCTTTAACCAAAAGTTTAGTGTTTCGTCAAGCTAGGAAGAACACCAAAACTACAATCTTCAAGCTAGGAAGTGTAGAAAAATCATAAATCCAAAAGGGTTTATGATTCAATTGGTTTGAATAGTAAAACCTCAAATCCCTAATGAATTAGGGTTTTCAATTATGGGTTGTCTTGAATACCTTCTAGGTTTGAACTATATTGAGTGTATTTATGACACACGCAATTTTTAACCTTGATATATTTTGGAGGTAGAGCAATTAAAGCTATCAGAAACCAAACAATATAAATAAGGTTTGATTGAACACATTAGACATACCATAATGAAGTGGTATCCTATGAGTTATTAGAATTGTGAAACTATATCAGAATTCTATAGATAACTTAATTCTCTTAGGACCAAATACTTGTCAATTGGGTCGAGCCAAATTGCATATAAAGTATTTACGAACCAAGTGCATGCAATAATGTATATTCATTGAACAATACAAGAAACTTATGTTCACGTGTTCACAAGAAGACATAACTGTTCAAGGATTATATGTTCATGTGTTATCAAGAAAACATAACATTTCAATAATATATTATGAGTCTTTGAATAATTCAAAGCCTCATGTTTATGTGTTAACGAGAAGACATAACACATTTAATATATATATATATACTTTATGTTATAAATCATTGATTAATACAAGGACTTTATAATTATGTCTTAACATGTAAGCATAATTATACTAACAAAAGTAATCATGAACGCAAACTATTGAGTTCTATAGTAATTTCAAGTTAATTTTATACTTCAGAATTATGATCATTATCATATAACCATAATTATGTTGACTAAAACATGTAGTCAAATGTTGAAGTATCTATACACAATATCATGACATTTGAATGTAGTAGGGCAACAAACATCTAGCGTGTTCACGTCCTAGTAGAATCATTATTAGAATGTAGTAGAGCATTAAACATCTAACGTGTTTAAGTCCTAGTAGAATTATTAGTTTCCTTTACCTTGCGGTCAAGAGATACCAATAATATTGTTGTTCCTTGCACACACTTTGAGATTTCTCCCACTTGTGAAAGGTACAATATCATATTATGAAAACAAACAACACGTGATTGATTGTTCAAACAATATGATAATGTCATAGATATCATAAGTAGTTTTAGAACCATAACCTATAATAAGGAATTTGTGGATTATTATTCTATAGATAACGCTTCAGGAAGCGACAGCAGGAAGGCAACGAGTTATCTGATAAAATAAAATGCAATTTTCCTTTAAGCAATGGTTGTTCATATTCGAAAAGTAATGGATTATTTCAAAGCTAGTTTGAAATGATATGGGTGACTAATAGGAAATAAATCCCGTAGCTCCCACTGAAAATGACAGCATTACATGAATGATATTTCAGTTATAAAATGCAACTACTCCCACTAGATTTGTCAACATAGTAAGTGTTACATTTCCAGAGAGAAAGAATATAGCAGTTTTATATACTTTCCTATTCTCTTCAATTGCCTACGAGTAACATGTACTTAGGTATTGAGCAGAGTTTATGAAGTTCTACTTATGTAGACAATGGACTAGCCATTCTTTTATTCAATTAACTTGAATCTTTAGCATGCAATTCCTCCTTTATCGCCTACAAAGCCCCAAGGGTATTTAGCACTTTAGGAATAAAAAGAGTCCAAGAAAATTACCTAGCGAATATCCTAGTAATTTCTTTACTCTTTGCGGTTTAAACTCATACATCGTGACAAGTGCAGGATGTTATTTATTTTGGTAGCTCTAAACACAATGTTTCCAGTTACACAAAATATTATATCTTTCAATTAACTCTAGACCACAAAAGGGTAATGAAATATCATTAATGAGTTTACCAATTAGTAATCCTATCTTAGTTTGTCAACTAAGGAGAAAAGATAGGTATAAGTCTCACTCTTTTTACTAGGAAAAGAGACTAAGTTTGCCTTTCAAAGAAAAACAAATTTGTTTACGAATTATGTTGCAATAACACAATTAATCGAGACATAAAAGTTCAAATCTAGAATTTTCGATAATTACATTCTTAAAAGAATTAACTACCCAATTAATTACTAATAAGACTAAGATCCATCTTGCAACCCCATTTAATTACCATAGGTCTGACCAGTGTATAAAAAAATAGGCCAAGAGGTAAGCGACGAGCGTTAATTGCATAATGCAACTCTTAGATTTATGAGACTGTTTAAGGCATTAATATCAAGTAATAATGTCAAAAGCATGTTTAGTTCTCATCTTATGCCTCGGGTCCGAGGTCGACCGAGTTAACTCGATATAAGTCGACCAAGTATGAACGTGTAAAATAACAGAGGTCGACCAGGTGAGAAATAATTACCATGCGTTGGAAAGGCCCTTAGGTCTGATCAGAGAAGTCAATCCAAGTGCACGTGTTCATAGTTGGATGGCATAGACTTAAAATTAAAAATAGGTATGCACACATAAATGTGGGAAAAGTCGTGTACAAAGAAGCATGCAAAACAACTTTGTAACACTAATTTTAAAAACTTTTGGTAATGACACTTTAGTGATCATCATGGTTCACGGTAGCTCCAATCGAACGCATACAGGGAGGCAGAGGACCGGTGCGCAAAGCATAACCTTAGACATCCTTTCAGTTGTTTCTCACTTCTTTAAACCCCTTTCTAGTTTGTTCTAGTGGGTGAGCCGTACATCCCAAGTGTCCATAGCGTCTAGTTTTTAAATTCTTGAAAACGTGTTTCATATATTAGGTCACTTTATTTTACAAAAACAATTTTCCACGAATCAAATAGCAGGTCACAATGAGCATGGTATTTAGGCGTGTAAATAAAGACCAATATTAATGTTATGGTTACTGTAGGATCGTTATTTTTATTGTGTTGATGATTCGGGTGGTCTTGGAAGATCAAAATACATGTTTGCCATTAGAGAGAGAAAGTTAGAGAGTTGGGTGGTTTCTTGGTAGAGAGTTACTTCACAAAATGTAGAGTATTAGATTGACAGCACCACCCCTTCCATGGATGGAAGGGGTATTTATACTTACAAATACACGACCTCCTATCGGCCTGTGGATCAGGGATACAGTGGGTAAAGACCCGTCCTTCCTCCACGGTGTTGCACTAAACTATACTACGCTACAAACTAATAAATAAACTACTAAATAACGTAACTAATGACAAGTCTACGAGCTAACTCAAGCTATATAACATTTGGGGTGACCGACACTTCACTAAGGAATTTTCTAATTCCTAACAATCTCCCCCTAAGGGAGGTCACCCCATGTTTTACATTTCGAATCCTAGCAATCTATTCTTGTCATTGTTCTTGAGCTCGTAGACTTCAATTCTTCAATTCCGCAATCTTTGTGCTTTTGTAGTGCAACTTCAAAGTCCGCATTGATTTGTACTTTCAGTGGAGGTCTTTGAACTGATCCACATCTTTGATGATCTTCGAGCTTTCTTTGAGATCATCAGCCACAGTAAATCTCTCTGGATCATCCATAGTAGTGTTGCCTTCATGTGAAGTTGTGACATTTGGACCGACATGCTCACACTTTTGAATCATGACATCTTTCCATCAGAGTAGCGGAAGCCTTACTGGTTCATGATATTTGCAGCAGTAAGCGAGAGCATAGTATAGAAATATCATAACCAGGTTATGTAGATTATGCACCAGTCATGATTTCTTCAAATTAAGTGTGGATGTTGTGAGCATGCGGCTTTGGATTGACTTCTCAATTCGATCACCGCAACACCGTCCAAATGTACCTACAAACAACAGTTAGTAATAAAACACACGAAAGTGTCTTTGATCACTTTCGCTGAATTGAGGTACACGGCCCACGGTTCCCGTTGATCGTACAAGTACTTTGCCTTGTGATCGGTATGATTCCTAAGAATCTCCTTGACAGGGTTTCAGCTTTGTTCTAGCTGTTCTCCACCCGGAACGTCTCAAAGAAGACAACACGGAGTGAGTGAACCAGCAAATTGAGATTCACTGATTGATGAAAAATTGATTTGAAAACAATCGCGTATTGCTTAGAATAAAGAGTTTTGCAATACGACGAAGGTTTTATGAGAAATATCAATTTTCAATCAAAACACTTTTTGTATTTGAAAATAGTACACAATCGACGTGCTAGTGAAAAGAAGAGATTCGCACATCGATCGGTTTTTCTAAAAGTATTTTTCAATCAGAGATATTTTTTGAATTTTGAAAACATAAGTACACATTCGACGTGCTAGAGAAAAGAAAAGATTTGCACATCGAACGGTTTTTCCAAAAGCATCCGTCAATCCATTTCCTGGACCAAGGTTGATTCACGAGTGATAAGCCCCATCGTTTCTATCCAGTTGTCACATGGTTGATCTATAGAATACATCTCACATGCCACCTACCAGGAGCTTGTTTGATGTTGGCTCCAGAAGGCTTTCCATCTTCATTGTGAATATGTTTACATATCACTCGGATGTTCTGGCAATACCACAAGGATAATGCGAAGGACTCTTAATATATACTTACTTTCCACAATGTGTGAAACAGAAAGTCTTCATTAATTTTGTGTCCTAATGAGATATTGTGGATGATCTCTTGGCTCTAGACTCAATTGTGCACATTTGGTTCCTGTATCGGAGACTAGGGAGAGGGTCTCCTTCTTCAATATCAACAATCTCTAAGAGAAAGTCGATAGATTATGTTGGTTCCCCGTGAGAATGAAACAAGCCCTTTTAAGAGGAACTTGAGTGGTTTGGGAAGTTTAGTGCAGTGCATCATTGGGTCCATGATGTCTTGTTTTCAATACCAGTGTTACCTTAGTAACCACCAGTAGCATATGAATTGAACCGGTTTCTGCCCTAAGGTTGAATTGATGGAGGGCTATTTCTTTACACCCTTTTATCATTCATTTCTTTTTCATTCTTCAACCCCTTCAGTGCTTACCGAGACTTCATAACTAGAACCTTGTTGGGTTTATTCCAGTACTAGCTCTGTCTCAGTCCGCACTCTTCCCATATTCTCATTTTTCTCCTTTTTTTTTTCATCATACCTAAGGACTCTACACTATCTAGTGGATTGTCCCTGGGTAGATCCCTCCGGCTCTGGCGGGATCGTGGGAACGAATACCTAACCTAACCATCCTTATAACACCATGCATAAAGTAAAATGGTCGGTCTTTTGGTACAGTTCATTCTTCCTTGAAACCAATTGAAAAATCATTTGGAAAAACAATTAAGGTACTTGTGATACGAGATCAAAGCATTTTGTACCCTAATAGTTTTGATCATTTAGAAAACCTCCCCCTCAACATGTGCGTATGATTTAGAAATTGTTTAGCACAAGGAGGCAAGAGGACTTTGAAATATTTTCTTTGATCACAATTTTCATCCGAAAAAGCCATTTGATTTTCTTGGTAAAATTCTCCCCCTCAATATGTGCATAGGATATTTTAAAACATTTTATCACATAGAGGCAAGAGTTCTTTTGAAGCACATCCACGATCACACAAACCATTAAGAAACCATTTAAAAACTCAATCAAGGTACTTTATAAATCACTTTAAAAAGCTTTCGTACCTCGATAGTTTATTTACTCCCCCTCAATATGTGCTTCAAGATTCGAAAGCGTTTAGCACATATGAGCGAGCAGCGTGCACAATTAAATCAAAACGATCACCTTTTATCAAATTTCATTATTAAATCACAAATTCTCCCCGATCAAAAATATCAAACCCTTTGAGATTTTGGATCCCAAGTGATTTAATAAGGTTTAGAAAACATGGGAGAATATGTGGCCTAGTTTAAATACTCATCATGTTTTTGGATAAATCCTCCTCCTCAACATGTGCATTATGTATATTAAAATCGTTTGGCACATGGAGGCAGGAGTGCCTATAAAGGACTAAAACCAATTCCATTTAAACATATTTGAGATTTAAAACACGATCTCTACCCCGATCAGAAATATCAAACCATTTGAGATTTGTGATCCCAATTGATTTAAATCATTTAGAAAAATTTGGGGAAAGACGTGGCAAGATTCAATTTTTGAAAAATGACAGATAAGGACCAATTTAAGACATTAAAGATTGTTAGTGTCAGGTATGATAGTTTTTAAGAGATCTTTTAGTAAAATAAAACAATTTCACAATCAAACAAGAACAGAAAAAATTTCATTTTGAAATACCTTGATTCTAAAGAAAAAATCATACCATGACATAACATTAAATCTTTAGATCACCACTTATATTGTACACACGGACTTTTGTGAAGAAATATCGTTTGAAAATATTTTATTTAAAATCACTCTCCCCCTCAAACCATGACAGTAGTCGATGATTGAGTGACTTAAGTTTTGATAAAATGAAGTCCGGTGATTTTCAAAGATTAAGTCCAATATATTTTCAAAACAATATTTTTCCATTTTCAAAAATAATATTTTTCAAAGTTTTAGAAAATGGTGTCCTGCACAAAGATTCGTTAGGTGGTTGAGCCGCGTTTGTTGTTGTTGCTGTAAGGCTTGGAAGAAAAACCGTCTGCTGATGCAGTGAGACTTCTTACATTGCATTTATGCCAACTCTCCACAGAAGTCCAATTAAGCTCCGTTTCTTCATTTGTCAACCCAAGATATAGTTACCCTTTCCTTTCGGCATCCAATCATCTTCATTTGTGGGATCCGGATCGGGAACATTCTTTTATACCAATATACTTGCATATGTTAGTGAACACACATACAAATATATGGTGGTCGACATCACCCAAACAATCGACTAATTAAAGTCAATTCAACATAACAATCAGATCATATAAGGTATGGGGTTTATGTGTTAATCAAACTCTAATCATCTAAACCTAACAATCATATCCTAAATTCCTAGTCCTTCGACATAGGAAATATCATTTTTAATTAAGCACGTAGGATAATTAAAAAAGCTCGTTAGATGATATAGATTTGAAAACATTCTCCCCCTCAATCATTGACTCATTTTTTTGAAAAGTTTTAAAAGCGCAGAAGTCATTGATTGAGTTTGCAAATTAATACGAAAACTCTGATAGATTGATTTAATAGCAACTCATTTACCACCATTAAGTTAAAACAAATATTTTTCTGAAGAATTTTAGACGGAAAAATATTTGAGTAGGAACAGCGGTCCTTCGACATACTTTCCTCATTTTGTTTTAGGATAAGTGCACGAAATATTTGAAAATTAGTTTAGCGTAGCACTTTCCTTTCTTGAAAAACGGGTTGCTATCAGAAATAATAGCAAGCCATGGTTTAAAATACGGTTACAGTCTGAGATAGCTGCAAGCCACCATTTGAAGCCCGGGTTACAGTCTGAAATAACTGTAAGCCATTTTTTGAAGCGCGGGTTACAGTCTGAAATAACTGTAAGCCATGGTTTTTGGACATGTTTTGAAAGAAATATTTACACCTCCTGCTCGAACTTCATCTAAAGTCCCGTGCCATTATTGAATGACATTTCTAAGACCGTAGATGTTATCGATACCAGAAGACATGTCTTGAGAAAACATATTTTTGGTATTTTTGAAATTTTTCAGATTTTTATGGGTTTTTGAAGGTTTTATATTTTTCTATTTTCTTTTTGTTGGTTTTATATTTTTGTATTTTGTTTTTCTGATAAATATATACAGGGATAGAGTAGATGATATAGTTAAAGAAGATGATGATACGAGTACCGAGATAAGGATATCGAGCGGCACGTCGTAGAAGATAGAAGTCATCAACTCTTAAACATTCACCACCAAAGCTTCTAGGGGCTCTTGAATTGAGAGAAATTGAACCATCTGAAAGTGAGACTCTGCGACTTCCCCAAACCGAAAATCCTTTAGATGAGCGATTCAAAGCTTTCTTACAAGCTTCCCTTAGCAGTGCACAAAGGCGCACCATTATCATCGAAATTGCTGCTCCTTTTAAGAATAATCATCGTGATTCATCGTTCGGGGTTATATCATCAGAGAACGAACGTATCATCCCACTCATAAATAATCTTCTCAAATTTCTTTTCTCGACGTCTGAAGCAATCCATTCCAAAGGTGTCAAGAGACCACTTCCCCCGAGTAGTTGAATTGATGTAGTCAATCTCTTAGACTAGAGCTCACGAACCCGAATACACATACCCGAAGACAATGAAACTTATACCATCGAGTAGCAGATTAAGTCCAATAGCCAAAGAATAACCCCGATGTATACTTTTCTCTCCCCAGAAGAAAGTGTATGAAGCTCAAGAACCTGAAGTACCCGAATGCCCAAAGAGAATAATTGTAACATTGAAGAAGCGGGCGAATCAGCGATTATCTCTGCGGTGACAATCTCTGCGGATGTCAACAGGAATAAGTGATTATATCTCGGAATCACAGATTAAGCCCTCGGAGTAAACCCGTGAGCATCCCCAATGTACATAATCTCTATCCCTTGATGATTGTGATAAGATCAAAATCATCACACACTTGTGTACCTCTTTCATCTTCAGAAACTAACTCTTTCATCTCTTCCCCCACGTCGTTGGAATAAAAACCAAACAGCTATGAGTCAAATCTTGAGTTTCTCTGCGGTAATGACAATAGTCTTCCTGGGATATCTTCAATCACTTAGAAGTATTAAGCTCGTCAAGATTACTCGCGTATAGATGTGTCTCCTTCCCCCTTGCTGGTTTTGATACTTGGAATCAACAACTCTATGTAAGCCATAATCGTGAAATCTTTTGAGAAGAACACTGTAATCTTGTGGAATCAACATCTGAAGACTCTCTCGACTATTTTTATCAACCCTTATGTAGACGATTTGAAGTGACTCTTTGAAGAAGAAAACCCGATATACCCTACTTGAAACTGAAGTCAACTTCCCACATTTGTATCTTAAGCTTGCACCTAATGATGGAAGAACGGTGTAGAGAATTTATGCTTCAAGCAAATCTCTAAGTACTCACTACCCAAACAAAGTATGAGACATTAACACCTCTTGAGATTATCCACACCGTCATATGCGTGTGACACTGAGTAAAACAAAGTAACTCCTAATAGTGATAGTTAGCCAGGTCTTCAACCATCCACCTCGACTGCTGGTAACTAGATAAACCAAGTCTTCACCTCAAATTCTTAAGCTCGAGCAAGTTATCAAATAAGAACACGCCTTTGTGAAAGTCAACTTCAATCTCAAATAAGTGATAAATGATTAACTCCGAGTAATCACCTTGTGACAAATGTCCAACAATAGTCAATATCAACGTCTCGAGGAGTCACTGCTAAAAATATGAGCAAGTCTAATTGGGAATTGAATTTGACTTATAACTTTCTCCCAATTAGTGCTCCCCCCTAAACCGACAATCAGTTTGATAAATGCCCAGATTAAGAAGAAGTCTTTAGATCGTTAAATGCAACTCGTCTTTAGTCTTCTAACATGTAGCGAAAATGTAGAGCAGGCTAGACTCGACCTTCTACAAGATTGTGCAGTTGGGGAATAGATAGTTAACATCTTCAACTCACACCAAAAAGCATCCCACCAAGAAGCATCCCAATTAACTTACATCTTGCAAATCCCCTTAACTAAAATCCCTCCCAATCAAACAAGAACGGAAAGATGTTCATCAAGGAAATGCAATCGTGAGGCCACAACGAACACACAAGATGGTAACACCAAACTACCCATCACTTCAAACAAGAACAGAGAGATTGTTCGTAATCATCATGTTGATGTATACGTGAAGCATTAACCGGAAGCACTTTGTCGATAAACTCATCAATCCGGGTGAAGATGTCAACCAACGGCTCTTAGAAGAGAAAAACTCCATGTGAAGATGACCCGATAACAAGAAGCTCGGTTCTTACATGAGTTTAGAGCCGTATGACCATTTTTATATTCTCAAATATCAATCAACAATGCAAAAAATTCACACTTCTTCTCCCCCTCAAGAATTGCATACGGAGATGCCATTCTTGACTGAATAAGTGAAAATCATCCGAATGTTCTATTCACACTTCTCTCCCGCAAAATAAGCACATGATGTCGCCATCTTCATTATAATCGAGCAAGTGGAATGAGAAAACAATCTGGTAGCCGTTCACTTTGTGAAAGCGTATGGAAAAAGTATGAAGCATGTTGATGAGAATGGTCATAATAAGAAGATTTCTCTTCTTGAAGATAAAGCATGACCACACTTTTCTTTCTATAGAGAACGAGGCATGTTGTGTTCATACGTCATAATGTTGAAGTCGAGGCGGGCCGAGCCCGTGTGAACAGGGCGTCATTATCTCTCTCTTTTCTCGTTCTCTTAGCAAAACATGTAATCAACCCCATTATCATTCATAGGGCTCTTTGTCGTGACAATGATGGAGAAAACCAATATGATGAATTTGACCTCACGAGTAGAATAACTCAAACTTCGTGACTTAAACTTGCACATGTGTAACAAAGGCGTGTCGATGATTCATGCCCATTTGAATCTCTAAGTACTCTATACTCTTCAACCAACCAACCATCAAGTAATAGGCGTACATTACCTCTTGAAAATCCACAATTGAATGTGACCTTTAGCACTACAACGTAACTCCTTTAAGTGATAGTTATTTTGAGGTGATAAGAGCCCATTTCCCCCAAGTGGTAAAAGAAAAGGTAAAAGTCACCCGACAATAACTAGATTTCCAAGTCTTCATTTTTGATAATAAGCTCGAACAAGGATCATGAAGAATCTTCATCCATCCATCCCCGATACCTTCAGATACTAAGTACACTTGCCCGTGATATTTCACTTCAACCTCAAAAAAATGATAGTGAATTAACCCCGTTGTCACATCTTCTGATTAAAAGCCCAAATCTAGCCTTCTTTGACAGTAAAACGAACTTTGATAATGGTTTCATCCTGACCATGGTTAGAAGCACGTAATCCCGTAAAACCAAGTGATAACCAAACTACCATGACGAATATCCAAGTACACATCCAATTCATGAAGTACACCCTTTTATCCCTTCTTCGAAGCAGAAATCGTAGCACCAGCATCAAATAAGATCCCGAAATACACTTTCCTTTCTCCAGGATGAATCCATCATTACGGGATTTTACAATTCTATAGATTAAACCGAGAAATAGTTTCTTTCGCGGGATTTTACAAAAACAAGAATAAACCGCAAGATAGATCCGGAAATGCTCATTACTTTAACCAGGATGTTTCCATTGTTACGGGATTTTACAAGTCTATGATTTAAACCGAGAAATAATTTCTTTCGCGGGATTTCACAAAATCAAGACTAAACCGTAAACAATGTCAGCTTGAAAGTGTTATGACAACTTTGGTTTTGGTGAATATATGTTTTAGGGGAACATGCATTGGTTCTTTAACGATTCATTATCACCATCAATAATTCATTTCACAAATTTGTAAGCTCAAACCGTGAATTTGTATCCTCCGTGAAAATTTATACCATACCAAAATACCACTCATTTAACCAAAATAGTATATCCAAGAAATGTTGGACAATATCTTTTGAGAATATGATATGTAGATTCAGTCCACGTGACATTATCTTAACCATCAGCCCACATGTCCAAATGAGAAGCCAAGCCCAAATTCAAGTATGATTGAGGCCCGATCCAACACCCACCCTTATATGCATCAACCCGATCCATATTTAGGAATAGTTATAACCGGTTAAGTGTATAAAATAGATACAAGTTATCACACTTTTACCCTAAACCTAAAACACATCATCTCCGCCTCTCTCATCATAGACGCAGAAAAATGAAACCCTAATCTCAAACTTAGTCGCCACCATCCAAATCCTTTACAAAATATATCGTCAAACACAAATATCCGCCTCCCCTCTTCAGCTTAAGTCTCTTATCACAACAATATGCATCAATGGCCTCGCCACAGGGTTGGCTCGAGGTTATGTGGTGGTAACGAGATCAAACCATATGAACACGGTTAGATCTTGGACACGTTAAGGTTGGTTCCTCTTTCGTTATGTCGATTACTTTTTCATTTGGAAGTCTTGAACGAATTATATGAAAGACACTTAACAATCTTGTTACTTGTTTAATCTTAAAAATTTGAATATTATCAAAAAAAACTTAGGATCGATGATGGTATAATCTTTATGTGTATAGATCTTTTTAGATCTATGTGTTGTGAAAACCATACACAAAAGAAACAAAACTGAGATCCATTTTGTATTTAACATCAAGTTTGTTTGAGATAAGATCAGTGATGAAGACCTATTTCGTGTAATAGACCGTTGGTCTTGATATTACTTTTGAGTACCACGAAACAAGAACCTGAGATCTTTTGTCTTATGATTATTAACGAGTCTTGATTTTTTCTTGTAAACGAACGAGAGAAGGATGAATCTTAATCGATTAGTCCTTCTTAAACTGTTCGGATATTAACCATGAAGCTTAGCATTAACGGGTCTATGATGATGTTGGATTAATTAGACCAATCTTTTAAAGATTACAAAAATTGAATCCAAGTGCGGGAGATCTTGAGAAAATGTTTTTTGTTATCGTTTTTGAGTTTTGGATTCGATTGAGGGTTGGAGTAGTTTATGTTTTATTTTTATTTTTTTTTTGAACGTGTGGGTTGATGTCTTCAATTCGTTGCTGTTGATGAGCAAGGACCAATGATGGTTTGGACTGAGGTCATGAGTCTTGATGGTATATGGTTCGAGTCTTTTTGTGGTCGTGGTCTTGGTTCAGTCACTCTTCTTCTTCATTTCTGTTGCAAAACCATTTTACACAAGTTGCTACGACTAACTCGCCAAGGCCAAGTCGCCACGGCTAACTCGCCAAGGCCAAGTCGCCACGGCTAACTCGCCAAGGCCAAGTCGCCCGCGGCTAACTCGCCAAGGCCAAGTCGCCTTCTAACTTCGCCAAGGCCAGTTGCGGGCTAAGTCGTAGCGACTTGTAAAGACAAGTCGCTATAAAAAGTTCAGTGCATCTGGACAGGTTTGTGTTAAATCGCTAGCATGAATATTCATATTTTCCGATGAGTTTTCTGGTTAAATTCCGATCATATACATATGAAACCCAGAAAAAGTGCATAAAAATGCAACTTTTTACCCATTTTGACCATAAAACAGCATAAGAAATGCATTTTGTTTACTCATTTTGACCATGTATGACTGTAAAAACTGACCCGATGACCATATGGTAATTCAAGCGTTTGTACAAAAAAATCATATTACAGATAAAAGCACTCTATTTGGACAAAGACATGACACAAAACAGGATGGCACAAAACTTTTGACCCAAAGAAATACAAGCATAGTTTTTCTAAAACCGTTTACCCCTAAAAGTAAACCGACCACAGAAAATACACAAGACAGTTTTAAAGCAAGATTAGAACCACAAGAGTAACCACAAAATTCGACCAAATAACATAACCGGTACCAAACCGCATCAAACCATGAAGTAAACCACAAGAATCAACACACACAACACAACCTTGGCTCTGGTACCAATTGTAGGATCGTTATTTTTATTGTGTTGATGATTCGGGTGGTCTTGGGAGATCAAAATACATGTTTGCCATTAGAGAGAGAAAGTTAGAGAGTTGGGTGGTTTCTTGGTAGAGAGTTACTTCACAAAATGTAGAGTATTAGATTGAAAGCACCACCCCTTCCATGGATGGAAGGGGTATTTCTACAAATACACGACCTCCTATGGCTGTGGATGAGGGATCACATTGGGTAAAGACCCGTCCCTTCCTCCACGGTTGTTGCACTAAACTATTCTACGCTACAAACTAATAAATAAACTACTAAATAACGTAACTAATGACAAGTCTACGAGCTAACTCAAGCTATATAACATTTGGGGTGACCGACACTTCACTAAGGAATTTTCTAATTCCTAACAGTTACGATATGTATTATTCCATATTGCATACAATTAGGTGTCAAAGCAAGTAATAATGCATATATAGGAATCACAAACATACAAGCATAAACATCAATATAAATAACCACATATTGTTTCGAGTTCTCTTGCGAGTCTTCCTTAAACAGAACCATAAGACCGTCACTAGGGATGTGCCTAGATCGCTCCATACATCACTTAGAAAAGCAATTGAGTGGGTCTTGTGGCCGGAAAACACATAAAGCATGGCAATCTCAATTAACAAGTAATTACGCAATATATGTATTTAATCAATATGTAATTCTAATTATCACAATAATTCTAATTAACAATTAATAAATACAAATTAACTTTTAATTCTAATTAGCAAGTAATTATAATTTAACATGTAATTCTTAATTAACAATTTAATTTTAATTATCAAAGTAATTATAATTCACATGTAAATTAAATTCTAATTAACAAATTAATTCTAATTATCAATATAATTTTAATTTGTGTGTGACTAGTTATTATTTATTAAAATTGACAAGTATTGCATGTAATTGTCAAAATTAAAATAAAACATAATAACTAAACTAGGTTTCATCTGCCCTTTTAAAACATGTTTATTAATATCGGAACGTGTAACCCATAATCGCCTTAAAAGAGATGGCTCGATACCCTTGTTGGGATTTTAGAACCAGTTAACTATTAACCTCTACGAGTGCATAGCGGATATAGGATCTAGTTAATGCAATTATGTTAAGCACGTATTTAATAAACAAATAATTAATACAATATTAATTAATTAAAAGGGATAAAAGAAACCCTAACCTTGCTTGGCAATTGATCTCTATTAACGAACGAAACCAATACGAAACAAGTATCTAAAATAGATACCTCGAAGAGTATCACACACAAACCCGATAACGTGACTTAGATAAAGAAGCTAATTAGAGAGCGTAATATTAAACCAATCAACAAGTGACCACTTGAATAAAATCATGAACAAGAAAAACCCAAGAACATCTTCTATCTTTCCTGTCCGAGAACTAATACTACCGAGATCAAAACTTAGTTCCATTCGATATCGAACAAGGCTTTGTCCGATAACCCCAAGCGCTATTTTCTACGAGAGAAAAATACAAAGCGAATCCTTTGATCTTGGTACATCCAAATTCGACAAGGAAATAATACCAAGATGTAGCAACACTAGAACCTTAAAACACTTGAATAAAGAATGCAAGTCTAAGGTTTAAGTTTATTCAACTCAAGCTAAAACAATATTCATTATAATCGATTGGTTTACTTGGTAAAACAAAGTGAATCGTTTTGTTAAATAGCAGAGAATAAGGATGTGATGCGTGAGGTTTTAGGACCCATGATCAAGTATATATAGTCTCGAGACATGATACTATTGGGCCTCAAAATTGTCCTCCAAGTAATCATCAAACCCCATTCCATTCAAACTCTACTAGCCCATATTATCATAGACCAAGCGCCCCATCAATTGAGCTAGCAATGGGCTTGGATCCTCTATATAATCGGGTTAAGTATAAAGGGTAAAAGGCGGTCAAATAATTCAAGTATTAAATACGTTCAACACGTATACTCGTGTTTATCGTGTGTGCCCCCATCGGCTCACACACTTCTAGTCGCTTACGTGTGTTTATAACTCCCACAAACCAACAGCTCCCACTTGGGAGTTGGAGTGTCGAATGACACACAAAACTAACGACGGAAACGCCTAGCAAACGCTCTCACTCGCTTTTAACTAAAAGTGTCTGAGAGAATAGTTTCGTAAAAGTTTCTCAATAGCATGGTCATTCAATGTCTTGCTCTAATCATCCTTTGTTATAGATACCGTTAAACCATGGATTATGGATCTTAAATCATTCCATATAGTTTAACCATTTAGAATCTCGTTATAGAATTTAATTAGATATACCAAATGTAATCAAGTATCATCTTGCATTACCCTTTGGGTTCGGCCGAACAATTATCTTATTAATTCGGAGAGCCATGGTATCTTTTTGCACATATCAAGTGGAGTAACAAATCCTTTATTGACTACAAGTGTTGTGGATGCTTGCTTCACATCACTCCGAAATATAGCTTTATAACTACCTTGTTCGGATACGTTTTGCGATATACTTACAAAAATGATATCCACATCATAACGAACTTGCTTGCATCTCAGGTCTAAGGATGAAGATAACAAACCATTTTCAATATTTTACTTATGACAAGGATCCAAAAGTAAATGTTTGAAAGTTGGGGAATCCAATATGCATCTCTAGTGAATACATATGAGTTTGGTGGGAACAATCCAATTCTCGTTAGAATTATAACTAACACTCACATTTGCCTTATCATAACAATATTCCCATATTGTTAACCGACAATGGACATATTTAGAATAATAAAAATTATTCAAGGATTAAACATGCAAATATAGGATAACAATTATTATATGAATGAATAACAAATACCAAGTATCTTTATTTATCATAAAGTAAAAATTGTCTTTCAATCCCAATTATCCAAATACTAAAACAGATATGCATGAAACTCATTTAGTAAGTTGAAGCCTAATGTTTCAAACATTATCAACCTTTCTTTAAAAGAAAAACTAAATAGTCATCTGAATAAACTTTCCGAATACTTGTTTCAAATTTCACATATAGTGAGTGATTTGAAATATAAGATGAGTGTCTTATCTCATATGCTCATACTATTGCAAGAATTATAGTATGGAGATGTCGCCATACCTTGCATGAGGTATTAAAAATCAACGACATCTTGTGACATCATCTTTACAGCTTCTAAAAGTGTAAATTATTCTCATTCATTAATGTGTAATGCAACAATGCTCTATGTTGAGCATAACTAGTTAGCAAATTTATCATAAAAGATGAAATCCTACTACAACTAGTATTAATAATCCTCTAGCATCATTTGTACTTATACAACATTATGCTTTATAATTCGTAAACATTTATAAAACAATAATCTAAACACTCTCAATTAGATATTGTTGTTGTCAACTCATTTTGTTCTTGTACAAAAGCAACAACTAGTCTTATACACAATATAATATATACATGAATCCTTAGTTTAAAACACAAGGTTTCCATCCATGTAAATTTATTCCAGTGAAATATATCATTTAAGACTTGCTTGAATAATATATTGCATTTGTGTTAGACTTTATTTTCCGCATTTGTTTATTCCATATAAACATCTATTCCAAGGTTGTTTGTTTTATTCCTAAATTTCAAGTGAAGTTTCATTCCAAGCTTAAGGATCAATATCTAGCTTAAATAGAATGATATCTTCAACATGTAAATTTTAAGGAAAAACACAATGCTTCCATTCAATGTCAGATATACTCAAGAGATATCTTAATTCAATCGAAATCATATTGTGATTAAATTCAAGATCTCAGCTCTTAGATGCACGATACAATCCAAACATGGATTGGTTAAATTCATATATTACATAAAGATTATGTAGATTCATAACCCTTTTGATTACACCGCCCTTCAAAAGGTAATCATAAAGAAAGAGTTATAACATCTAATTGTCCTATTCAACATACAAATCACATGTATGACAATTAAATATCTTTATATAAATTAATGTGTATTATATAAAAAAAATGTAATCATAGTCAATTGATTAAGTATGATTAAAAACTTCTTATAAAATGCCATGCATTAATATGTATACAACTTTCGTCCTCGTGAGTCTTTCTTCAAAAGAAACTCATTCCAACCTCATAGGTTAACTGTTAGGCGAAATAACAATCAATCACAAAACTTGATTTGCCTTTTAAGGACTGCATCTTATCATTCATAGTACTAAAAATTTATCAGATTCAAGATGTGATAATGTTCTAGTAGTTAGCTGATTTACAACAATCTTCTAACTTACATCCCTCAGCATTGATACAAAATATCACTCAAGTGATGAGGCATCCTTTCGGATTTATGAATGAAAGTAATCATTATACTTTGGTCAACATTTTCATGTTTAACCTTAGTATGACATTAATAAGGAGATTTTAGAAGGTTAAGTATTTTGTTCTAAAAAACTTTGAGATATATATATATATATATATACTCCCACTTACTTTTGTAAGTAGAGACAATTCTCTAAATACTAAGTATTTAAGCAACAATAAATTGTCCTTTATGGAGAATCACAAAATACATTTTAAGTTCTCATCTTAAGATTTGTTAATAAAATGCTTCATAAGATTTTAACAAATTCGAACTTAAATCAAGACATAATGGAATTCCTTCCAACAACTCAAATTAGGGTTTATAGAAAACTCTAATTTAGTATCACTCTTTAACCAAAAGTTTAGTGTTTCGTCAAGCTAGGAAGAACACCAAAACTACAATCTTCAAGCTAGGAAGTGTAGAAAAATCATAAATCCAAAAGGGTTTATGATTCAATTGGTTTGAATAGTAAAACCTCAAATCCCTAATGAATTAGGGTTTTCAGTTATAGGTTGTCTTGAATACCTTCTAGGTTTGAACTATATTGAGTGTATTTATGACACACGCAATTTTTAACCTTGATATATTTTGGAGGTAGAGCAATTAAAGCTATCAGAAACCAAACAATATAAATAAGGTTTGATTGAATACATTAGACATACCATAATGAAGTGGTATCCTATGAGTTATTAGAATTGTGAAACTATATCAGAATTCTATAGATAACTTAATTCTCTTAGGACCAAATACTTGTCAATTGGGTCGAGCCAAATTGCATATAAAGTATTTACGAACCAAGTGCATGCAATAATGTATATTCATTGAACAATACAAGAAACTTATGTTCACGTGTTCACAAGAAGACATAACTGTTCAAGGATTATATGTTCATGTGTTATCAAGAAAACATAACATTTCAATAATATATTATGAGTCTTTGAATAATTCAAAGCCTCATGTTTATGTGTTAACGAGAAGACATAACACATTTACTATATATATATACTTTATGTTATAAATCATTGATTAATACAAGGACTTTATAATTATGTCTTAACATATAAGCATAATTATACTAACAAAAGTAATCATGAGCGCAAACTATTGAGTTCTATAGTAATTTCAAGTTAATTTTATACTTCATAATTATGATCATTATCATATAACCATAATTATGTTGACTAAAACATGTAGTCAAATGTTGAAGTATCTATACACAATATCATGACATTTGAATGTAGTAGGGCAACAAACATCTAGCGTGTTCACGTCCTAGTAGAATCATTATTAGAATGTAGTAGAGCATTAAACATCTAACGTGTTTAAGTCCTAGTAGAATTATTAGTTTCCTTTACCTTGCGGTCAAGAGATACCAATAATATTGTTGTTCCTTGCACACACTTTGAGATTTCTCCCACTTGTGAAAGGTACAATATCATATTATGAAAACAAACAACACGTGATTGATTGTTCAAACAATATGATAATGTCATAGATATCATAAGTAGTTTTAGAACCATAACCTATAATAAGGAATTTGTGGATTATTATTCTATAGATAAACCGGAAGTTTACGCAGAGAAGGCAACGAGTTATCTGATAAAATAAAATGCAATTTTCCTTTAAGCAATGGTTGTTCATATTAGGAAAGTAATGGATTATTTCAAAGCTAGTTTGAAATGATATGGGTGACTAATAGGAAATAAATCCCGTAGCTCCCACTGAAAATGACATCATTACATGAATGATATTTCAGTTATAAAATGCAACTACTCCCACTAGATTTGTCAACATAGTAAGTGTTACATTTCCAGTAGAAAGAATATAGCAGTTTTATATACTTTCCTATTCTCTTCAATTGCCTACGAGTAACATGTACTTAGGTATTGAGCGTAGTTTATGAAGTTCTACTTATGTAGACAATGGACTAGCCATTCTTTCATTCAATTAACTTGAATCTTTATCATGCAATTCCTCCTTTATCGTCTACATAGCCCCAAGGGTATTTAGCACTTTAGGAATAATAAGAGTCCAAGAAAATTACCTAGCGAATATCCTAGTAATTTCTTTACTCTTTGCGGTTTAAACTCATACATCGTGACAAGTCGCAGGGATGTTATTTATTTTGGTAGCTCTAAACACAATGTTTCCGGTTACACAAAATATTCTATCTTTCAATTAACTCTAGACCACAAAAGGGTAATGAAAGATCATTAATGAGTTTACCAATTAGTAATCCTATCTTAGTTTGTCAACTAAGGAGAAAAGATAGGTATAAGTCTCACTCTTTTTACTAGGAAAAGAGACTAAGTTTGCCTTTCAAAGAAAAACAAATTTGTTTACGAATTATGTTGCAATAACACAATTAATCGGAACATAAAAAGTTCAAATCTAGTATTTTCGATAATTACATTCTTAAAAGAATTAACTACCCAATTAATTACTAATAAGACTAAGATCCATCTTGCAACCCCATTTAATTACCATAGGTCCTAGACCGTGTATAAAAAAATAGGCCAAGAGGTGCGACGAGCCGTTAATTGCATAATGCAACTCTTAGATTTATGAGACTGTTTAAGGCATTATTATCAAGTAATAATGTCAAAAGCATGTTTAGTTCTCATCTTATGCCTCGGTCCGAGGTCTCGACCAGTTAACTTCGATATAAGTCGACCAAGTATGAGCGTGTAAAAATAACCGAGGTCGACCAAAGGAGAAATAATTACCATGGGTTGGAAAGGCCCTTAGGTCGACCACTGAGAAGTCAATCCAAGTGCACGTGTCCATAGTTGGATGGCATAGACTTAAAATTAAAATAGGTATGCACATATAAATGTGGTAAAAGTAGTGTACAAAGAAGCATGCAAAACAACTTTGTAACACTAATTTTAAAAACTTTTGGTAATGACACTTTAGTGATCATCATGGTTCACGGTAGCTCCAATCGAACGCACAGGGGAGGCAGAGGACCGTAAGCGAAAGCATACCTTAGACATCCTTTCGGTGAGGCTGTTCTCACTTCTTTAAACCCTCTTTCTAGTTTGTTCTAGTGGGTGAGCCGTACATCCCAAGTGTCCATAGCGTCTAGTTTTAAATTCTTGAAAACGTGTTTCATATATTAGGTCACTTTATTTTACAAAAACAATTTTCCACGATCAAATAGCAGGTCACAATGAGCATGGTATTTTAGCGTGTAAATAAAGACCAATATTAATGTTATGGTTACGATATGTATTATTCCATATTGCATACAATTAGGTGTCAAAGCAAGTAATAATGCATATATAGGAATCACAAACATACAAGCATAAACATCAATATAAATAACCACATATTGTTTGAGTTCTCTTCGAGTCTTCCCCAAACGGAGAACCATAAGACCGTCACTAGGATGTAATACCTAGATCGCTCCATACATCACTTAGAAAAGCAATTGAGTGGGTCTTGTGGCCGGAAAACACATAAAGCATGGCAATCTCAATTAACAAGTAATTACGCAATATATGTATTTAATCAATATGTAATTCTAATTATCACAATAATTCTAATTAACAATTAATAAATACAAATTAACTTTTAATTCTAATTAGCAAGTAATTATAATTTAACATGTAATTCTTAATTAACAATTTAATTTTAATTATCAAAGTAATTATAATTCACATGTAAATTAAATTCTAATTAACAAATTAATTCTAATTATCAATATAATTTTAATTTGTGTGTGACTAGTTATTATTTATTAAAAATTGACAAGTATTGCATGTAATTGTCAAAATTAAAATAAAACATAATAACTAAACTAGGTTTCATGCAACCCTTTTAAAACATGTTTATTAATATGAACGTGTAACCCATAATCGCAAAAACGAGATGGCTCGATGACCACTGTTGGGATTTTAGAACCAGTTAACCATTAACCTCTACGAGTACTTGCAATGGATATAGGATCTAGTTATCGCAATTATGTTAAGCACGTAATTAATAAACAAATAATTAATACAATATTAATTAATTAAAAGGGATAAAAGAAACCCTAACCTTGCTTGGCAATTGATCTCTATTAACGAACAAGAAACCAATACTAAACCTAAGTATCTAAAATAGATACCTCAAGAGTATCACACACAAACCCGATAACCCAACGCTCGATAAAGAAGCTAGTCGAGAACGTAATATTAAACCAATCAACAAGTGACCA
Organism: Chrysanthemum makinoi; assembly: GCA_910596185.1. NCBI lineage: Eukaryota > Viridiplantae > Streptophyta > Magnoliopsida > Asterales > Asteraceae > Chrysanthemum > Chrysanthemum makinoi. The sequence continues at coordinate 126,653,779 of OU343216.1, read as the reverse complement.
CTTGAATAAAATCATGAACAAGAAAAACCCAAGAACATCTTCTATCTTTCCTGTCCGAGAACTAATTACTACCCGAGATCAAAACTAGTTCCATTCGACATCTAACTAGGCTTTGTCCGATAACCCCAACTGCTATTTTCTTTTACCAGAAAATATTAAACGAATCCTTTGGATCTTACCAAATTCACAAGGAAATAATACCAAGATGTAGCAACACTAGAACCTTAAAACACTTGAATAAAGAAAGTCTATGTTTAAGTTTATTCAACCTCAAGCTAAAACAATATTCATTATAAATCGATTGGTTTACTTGGTAAAAACAAAGTGAATCGCTTGTTAAATAGCGTAGAATAAGGATGTGATGCGGAGGTTTTAGGACCCATGATCAAGTATATATATATTCCAAGACATGATACTATTGGGCCTCAAAATTGTCCTCCAAGTAATCATCAAAACCTATTCCATTCAAACTCTACTAGCCCATATTATCATAGACCAAACTTCCCATCAATTGACTAGCAATGGGCTTGGATCCTCTATATAATCGGGTTAAGTATAAGGGTAAAAGACCGTCAAATAATTCAAGTATTAAATACGCTCTCATTACTTATTACACTCGTGTTTATCGTGTGTGCCCCCATCTACCACAATTTACTTTAGTCGTTACGGTGTTTATAACTCCCACAAACCAACAACTCCGACTTTTACTTGAGGTTTTGAACCCAAGAACTTTATGCCATGTCCACTTGAAGATAAACTGATTGAAATCAAGTGTTAGTACAGTATATCAAGAAGTCACTCTTTTGTTACTCAGGTTAAGATTGTGTTAGAGCATAAGGTGTCTTAACCTTGTGTTAAGATTTAACTCATTGCTACGCAAATACACATCAGCATTCTAACATTATTTCAACTTAAATAAAAATAAAACACTTATTATCATAACTCAAACCTTTTCAAATTCAACCCTAAACTAAAACTAATACTTTATTTATTAAAAATATAACATTAATTTAAACATAATTACAGGAGAGTTATATTTTACATACTAAACTTTCACATACCAAGTGGACTCATCTCCACCATTCATCTAAAAAAAATCAATAGCCGTATATTTAAAAGCATTTAATTATTTCACCCATTTTTATAATTTAATATTCATAAACCGCTTATCATTAAGCTTAAAAATATTTGCAACCACGCTGACGAAGCATTTAATTATCTTTTTATACATGGAACTTCGATATACTTTCTAAAAAAGAAAAATTATTTTTTTTCAATGCTTTTTTCGCCTTTTTCATTTATTTTATAAGTATCCAATTTGCATGAAAAAAATCATATGTGATAAAAACACCAAATTGAATATCACACGCGATATTAGTGTTAAATCATATATGATATGTATTATCACATGTGATATATCATATGTGATTTACATCATATCACATATCATATTACATATCATATAAGATTTTACACTAATATCAAATTAGTGTTATTATATCATATATTATTTTAATGCAAATTTCGAACGTAAAAAACGAAAAATCTTTAAAAACATGAAAAATACTAAAAAAATTTTTAAAGTATATCAAAGTTCATCTATAGAAAGAGAGAATAAATGCTCGTCGCAATGATATATTTTTTCTTCACGACAATGTTTAAAAGATATTAATATTCAAAAAAGATGAAGTTGGTTTTTATATATTGCTGGGATTAATTCCATCCATTGGTGATCAAATAAAACGGCTTAGCCGATCTCAGATGTAAATAATTTGTCCTCAAATGATCTTATATCATACAATACGAATTATAAAAAAGGTTTCCAAAAAAAAAAAGAAAAAGAAAAATACTAAATAAAAAAAACACAACACAAAGCAAACTACAACATAAAGGAAATTATGAAAATATAATTGAATTCCAGCCGGAACGAGGTTTGTAGTTATATTTTTTTATGATTCAAGTCATTTTCTTCATTGATCCAAGCCATTAACGTTTGGATCCTTGCCATCATGTCAATCATCGTGGCCTTCATCTCTTCCAACTCATATCGTTTCATCTTTTACTTGAGTCACCCGATACGCCTACTCATGTTTCCGCTTTATACGATACTTGCTGTCATAGTCTCGTGGAATTGGCTTGACGAGCTCGCTCTCCTGCTCGCTTCCTCCCAAACTTGTCGTGTTTCCTCGGATTTGGCTTTCTTCAAGCACGCTTTTTTCCCATGAGACATGGTTAGTTCATCGACCAAACAAAGTTTCCTTGTTTGGGTTTAGGACATTGCCGACAAAATCAAGCCGGATTCGGGCGCTGGCCCCATTTTATGACCAAGAAACCCTCCCAAGCTATTGCCAAAACGGCGTAGTTTTGTGCTCGCTCAAGATACATTTGTTTCGGGCCGATCGGTGATATCCATCTCACTTTCCCCACTTTTCTCTTCTCGCTTCTCAACGCTATAATACGCTGCTGAACTTTGTGCAATCATGGTTCAACGTTTTCCACTTTTAAGCGTGGTTGAAAATTTGTCTATTGAACCTATTCTTTCCCCGCTGCCAAACGTATCGAGATCTTGTGCACGCCCACAAGTGGATCCTCCATAGCGTTACATAACGTATGGCAAATAATTTTCTCATTTGGTTGCCAAACGGTAGGGACGGTTGGGAATTTCTTCATCCTCATCAATTGGTTCGCCATCTTTGGATTTTTTGCCTTCGCTACTACTTAATTTGGGTTTTGAGGAGACGTAAGGTTTCGTGAACCTCATGTGTTTCGGCTTGTGAATGCTGTGAGAATTGTAGATTTTAAAAAATTGGTGCTAATGTGTTCCGTTGGCTTTGTTCCCACATTATAGAAATCGTTGATGTTGTAGGTGTTCTGCACCATTGCCGAAAGTGGGTTAAGAAAAGATGTTATGCATGATGAACCCGCTGGTTTGAAGATGAACCCGCTCGGTTTGAGTTATTCCACCCCACCTAAGAGATTCAAGAAAAGAATCATCGTTGTTGACTCCTCGACATTCTTTTAGCAAAATGTTTATATAATTGATTAGATTGAAAGTTGTGGAAGTGTAAAAAATTGTGTGTTAATTGGGTATTTATGGTGGTGGGAAAATGGTTTTTTTTTAAAGGAAAACAAGTTGTTTGTTTTGAGGGAAAACTGATTTTTAAACCCAACGGCTAGTATGCCCGCTTTAGGGGTGAAAGTGATTTTTTAATTAAAACTGTTTAATGTCGCTATAAGGGCTTGGAACGACCTTTAACTCATTCCCGACAATATGGTTAACGACCCTTTTAATGCGAGCGGTGAAGTTAGCTTTAACTCGGTGGTGCGCACACACCGAAAGCCTATAAACTTAAGTTAAATAAGTTATATCATTTTTCATGTAACTTGGTGTATGTCTAAAGCACTTATAGCAATATATAATACTTAAAGCTAGCAATTTAAAAAATAAACACAACAAAGTTTTTTAACGCTTAAAAATCTTATTAAAAAATCAAACATCATTAACTTAAACATTAACTTAAAAATATGTATTTTAGTAATAATCATGCTAACATTCTGACTTTATCAGAGGGACTTAGTTTCATGTATAAATGCTCTTGAATACGATCACATTAATTGCAAGATATAACATTTTACTCTTTTGAGAAATTCTTTTATAGGCTGTGATACATAGTGATTACATGTGGGGTAACATGGACGGTTTCCATTGATCTAATCTATAAGGCATACTTCAACATACAATTACATTAAATGCTTCTATCTATACTACATATAAAAGTAAAAATAATCAATGTTGAAAATGTTAAAATGTTGAAAAATGGTCAAACTTAGCACATTTGAAAATAATGAAATTAAGCTATGCATTTGGAAAGTATTGAAGTGTTTGAAAAGATTGCTATTAATACACATCAAAAACCGGGTTGAGCCGGTTTAATTTTGGCCCGTTTTTGACCCAACCCGGCTCTGATGACCTAGTTAAATTGGACCCGCTTTTTCGATCGAACGGTTCAACTAGTTGAACCACCCGTCGAACTGGTTTCAAAGTTAATATGTTTAATCCCAATATCCTCAAAGTTTTATTATTTTTTGTTTATAACCCATAAACTTTTTTATCACTAAAATCGACCGCCTAAAATCCGCTTTTCGACCCAACCCGGCCGGAATGACCCGGAATTCACTCAATCTTCTGAATCGGAACGTGTTCAACAGTTGAACCACCCTGCCTAACCGGTTTCAAAACATTATGTTTAATCTTAAAATCCTCAAAGTTTTAATATTTTTCGTTTATAACCCATAAACTTTTTCTATCAATAAAACTATATATGCCGTTATAAAATCCGCTGCTATGCACGGTAATTTATAAGCATTTAAACGCACGCTTTTAATGGGTCATTTAAGCCCTAAATCTATCACTTTTATATCCTACATCGCTAATTTCGCTCCTTTTCACTTTTAGGTCTCTTTAGGGATGGCAAAAAATCCAAATCCTACGGGAAAACCCTAACTTATTGGGCGGGCGGGCGTGGCATGCTTATCTCCAAGTTTTCGGGCCTTAGGGGATTCTTATCAGCTTAGCGGGACGGGCACACCATTCCCTACCAGCTCTCACCAAAATACATATACATATACCATATACAAAAATATTGTGTTATATTTACGTATTAAATATAATTCTCTAATTTTTGTTACTTTATCTTTGTGATATTTCAAATTTGATCATGGAAGCTTGTTTTTTGTCATACTATTCTATAAAGTTGTGATTTATTCCAATGATTGGTTATATATTACTAATGGTTTTTCAATTATTCAAGCTTATTCTAAAATCATATTGTTAATAGTGTAGAAATAAGAGAACATGGAGCGACACGAAAGGATTGAGTAACGCCAGACAAAAGATAACCCGATAAGACCCCCAATGGGGAATGGGCAAGGTTTGGAGTATCTCACTTCCAATGGGGATTGGGGCATTTGGGATGGTTTTTGTTATCGGTTTGGGACTGGATGACCGCCTACCAAACCCTTCCATTTAAGTTATTCCTAGGTGCAAAAATGAACAAGATATTCGGACGTAAAGAAAAATACATGAAGAAAATGGCAAAGTCAAGATCGAATACCAAAGTGACAATCAAAGCATTCTCGACCAAAGCCCCAATCAGCATAATACCGTCCTCTATGATGACTTGATCAAAAACATGCACGCGACTTTCCAATGGAAATTTTGGTCACATAACCGACGGGCACACTTCCTAATATTGGAGGGCGCCACTACGTTTCAACTCGCATCTACCCGTATCTAGAATCAAGAAGACGCCCCAATCCGGCTATTAATCGACCGCTGCCACAACTCTAAGGTGACGCCGTCCCCATCGATGACTTGGCCCGTGATTTAAACCCATGATAATGAAGCCGACGGGCGTCCCCATTTAAAAGGTGACGCCGTCGCATTTGTAAATCTATATAGAATTCATTTTTCTAATGATTAAGAGGTAGACTTATGGAGAATAGACCCTAAATCGCTTCAGAAATCCAAATTGACAGTATCTTAGGTCCCATACCCTATTTTACACATCAAGATAAGTCTTTTAATCCAAAGTAACATTATGTCTATCCCTTACTCGATTGATTGTGTGTATGCTTGCTTGTTTACCATGTCTAGCTAAATTTTATTGTGTGTTTGCTTAGATCTATGAAACCTAGTTATTCATTATTGTTAGGTTGTTTCTTATCTTAATTGTAAATTGGCTTAGAGTGCAACTAGCATCATTCGTTGTATTCAATGCTTGAGTATGCTTTATGAGGATATGGTCTATGAATGAAATAGCCAAGGCTTGCCGACCCGTAGGGTTGTATAAAAGAGATAACCTCAAAGAACTAAGGACTACAGATACCCTAATGCACTTTGGGTGATACAACACGCTAAGCTAAGGTGTGACAATTCAACCGACCAATAAAAGATAACTAGGGAGTAATAGTATCTAGGTAAACAACACATTTTAATCATCATAATGAGCACACATCAAATAGACATAGCTACCCGTAGTAATTAGATAAACTAGATATAATTAGATAAATAGAGTAATCGGTAAAAGTACCACCCCAAACCAATTATTCCTAGATTTTTTAATACCTTAGCTTTCTAAAACCATAAAAAAGATAAAAGAATCATCCTCAACCCCCACCTTCTCACATACATTTCTTACTAGCATTCATATTCCATAGAGAATCCATATCAACTCTTCTAGGCTTACCCAATACTACACTACAATGATTAGTTTCATCATTTATGAGGTTGAAAAACTGCTAAAAAGGAAGTTCTTTGACCCCGAACGCCTCCTCGTATCAAAGTTTGAAAGTTACCGCCGGGAATAGAATAGCTAGTTAGATTTCTATCTCAATAGGTTCCTTGCTTGATTCCTATCAAGTGAGATTTTTTCTCATTTTCATTAGCATCCTAGTAGTCGAAATGATTTGGCCTGTGTAGGACGTAAGGAAATTGTGACATGGCCCCATTTCCAGAGGGCCTCAAGCCTGGGTCCGTCACACACTGATAACAAAATAGAGATCATTAAAAGACCAATTCAAGTTTTTTGCCCTTTGGTTTTAAGCGAAATATTGGAAGCCAAGAGTAGTATTGCATTTCACGGTGAATCAACTTCCTTTTCACACCTTTCTAACTATAATTAATATCTTATAAATCATTATACTTTATCATCTTAATATAGATGTTATATACCGTAACTTATATTTGACATGATACTTCAAGACATAACTCAAAGATCGCAGCATCATTAAACCATTACCCGCTAGAACTCAGAAAGTTTTAACATTAAAAATACTTTAGTAATCCAATTATATATGTTTATTTTTCTTCCAAAAATGCAAGAAGAATAAACATAGTTTGCTGTTCAAGGAATAGATCACTAGTAAACGATAATGGTGACAAATTTTAAGATAGTAGTGAAATGTTTACATATACACTTGTTAAAAGGGCCAAATTTGTAGTAACTCAAGACAAGCCACAAAATATCACTTTATCTAATTCCCCGCTATAGTAGTCTATCCCTTCTTCGTGAAATTCTTGTTCGTAACCTCATCACTTTTCATCATGGAAGGTGATACAACCACCAAGAGGCTTCTACTCTTGGTGAATACTCTAGACCGAAAGCCACCAAGGCTATAGGGAACACCATTGAAGCTCCCTCGATCAAGCTCAAACTACGGTTCCGAATCTACACCATCCGTTGGTGCAAAACGGATGTGCATTCCATGGACTTCGCTCAAGATTTAATCGACATCTCAAGGACTTTAAAACTGTTGACTCCATCGACCTTGATCCTACCACACGACCACCGCCTTGCCTCTTCCAATTCTCTACTGACCAAAGTTAAAATACGAGCTTAATTTCCCGGATCCATCTCAAGTTGGGATGATTCACCACTTATTTTCTAGCTCAATTTTTTCCTAACAATGAGCAACCTCATCAAACTTAGGAATGACATCTTGATGTTCCAACAACGTCAAGGCTTAAACTCTAACAGGCGTGGACTCGATTCAAGGACATAATCCATAAAGTCCCTCATCAAGGCATTGATCTTTGGCTTAAAGTCCAAATCTTTTACGCTCATGTCAACTTCAACTAGGCAAACCATCACTGCGTGCCGTGCAAACATAGTGAACTCACCGTGAAGAATCGTGGGGTACAATAGACCTTTGCCCTCTATGACAAATCTAATGTTGAATGACCCCCGAGTTGCCTACAAAACCGTCAAGGCAATCTCCTTGCCTCCATTGACTACACAATCTTCCAATCGTAGGATGCTCAACTTGAAGATCAAGTCAAATTCCTAATGAGATCCTAATGAGAATCCTAAGCTTCATACCAAGTGAACAAAATCACTCTACCTTGTGAATTATGTAGTGGTCCCCACGACAATTGTGATTTGCAATAAGACCCCTAACAAGCTTTTGCGCATCACGCCCACGCCAGACGACGGAGTTTTAGAGAAGTGGTACACTTTCAAGCCCGAAAGCAAAACAACTTAGAAATTCCTACAACCTTCATATAGAAATCACCCTAACCTGTGAGCCAAAATCAACCCGATCTAAAAACAACTCATCTAGTCCACCCAATAGGTCCCAACCAAACCAAATCTTAGAACAACCCTCCAAACACCGGAATTCCACTAATCCGAGGCAATGGTGTCCAAATTTGTCATCTCAAGAACTCGATTGGACTAAGCTTAAAGCTTCATTTCAAGCAAATCGACAAAGCGAGATGATAACCAAGCCTCGACGCCTCTTAAAAAGTTTTTCCTTCATGACCTGTAAGATTGGAGCACTCCAAGTGACACTATAAAGAACCCAAAAGTGAATTTGATTTATCGACTTCATATGTTCTTGTCACCACGGGAGTGCATATCCATGACCTTCACACCCAAAAGTCCACTCGGTCAACGCCATCAACACGGGTTCCAAATGATCCCTCATGAGATACCAAGGAGCCGAGTTTAACGTGGTCCATCCAACTCTTAAGAAAACCCATCAACCAAGAACCCAAACTTAATCCTTTAAGAGGAGTATAAGGAGCTCCACCAAGAAAACCGTTCTTAAAGTCTTGACTCATACTCTTATTTATAATGCTTTTTTAAAAGAAAAATATGAGATGATCCCGGCTATTCATTCTTCCGTAGAATTGGAAACTCCAAATATTTCTAATAATATTGAATTTTAATTTAGGATCAAGCATCAAATCTTATTCCGCTGTCCCTCCATGAAGCCTTAACCTAGGTAAAGATAGAACCAACATAAACCATCTTAGGACTAGTGGATTTTGTAGTATTGCATATCCGTAGGGATAATTAAGGACATAGTAGTGCACGAGGTCCATTAACTCTTTTGACGGATTTCATGCTGTGACATGAATTAAGACCCTCGGCTATGCCCATTGTTAGTAGTGAAGAGGATTATTAGCTACCGCTAGTGCTACAATGGATTGTAAGATGCTCTAAGATAGTGGTAGAGGGAGGCGGGAGTGCTAGGGTCAATTTACGTATGTCAAGAAGCATATCTACTACAAAAAGGATGAACAAATACCCTATGAGATCATGTTGGATAGAAAATCATCTAGATATGGACCTTGGATTAATGGAGATTTTGTAGGTCCTCATGACTCGTCTACCCTAGAAGAGACCTTCGTAGTAACTCAACCATCCATGAACAACAATTGGCTAGGGACATTGAAGTGGACCCGTTCGAGGATACCTTAGTGTTTAGGAAGATGATCGAGTTCCTAGGAACCTTGCCCATTAATCTTAATATGAATAAGTGAAAGTTTATTTGTGAAGCTCAAGAGTATACTGAAATGGATAATCACCTAATGATGGAATGAGAATGACACATTAGGATGACAAATCAGATCCCGATGGAGAAAAAGTTTGAAAAGTACACCGGACTAAGCGCATTTTTAATAGGGTTAAAAGATAAGTTTGATCCCTATGATATTCTTGAGATAAACTTATTTATTATAGGCAATGAGGAGCAACTTCGATTTAGCTACAAGACTATAAATAAAGAAAGTGCTGGCAAGTAAACCTAAGGCTTAATATTTGCCGGTTTTGTGTTGTACATCTTTTCATTGTTGTTTACCATGTTAGACTTGTGAAAATACTTTATGTTGTCTTCTAACCTCGCCTAATTACATAAAGTATTTTACAAAAAGATAAGTGTAGGGAAGATAATATACATTTTTTTAAGAACATGAACATGAGAATTACAATTAGTGAAATTGATATATATGTGTGTGTTTGTTAGAGTCAAATGCTTGTATCGAGTCATAATGGATGTTTTCACAGAATTTTTCCTGGGGTTTAAAGGATTTAATCTTTCCCAAAAAACTAGAGTAGACTGGGCCAATGACAACCTGACTGCCAAGATTAAGCTTCCTATCTTTATCTTAGGGCTACATGCAAAACAGCCATCATTTTTTCATTTCGTGCTACTTATAAATTTTTTAAAATTCCCTGTGTCTTAATTTTCCAAAACCCAGAAACATCCATTCCACAAGCATTATATCTTACTTGCTTTAGTCTTAATAAAGCGTCTCATGGATAGGAATTATATGACTAGTGATACGCTTACACAGCCCGTTCGGGGTCAAAGGAACTTCCTTTTCGTCGAGCAAGTTTTAACACCCAGGCAAAGGAACCTAATCGTTGTAATGTAGTATTAGGGTAAGCCACGGGTATTGATATCGTTCTCTAAGGGAATAAGAATGCTAGTAAGAAGTTACTACGCTAAGGTTGGGGTTGAGGAAGATTATTTTTTATCTTTTTTATATTTTTTAGGAAATGGAAAGGTACGAATCTCGGGGTTTGAATTTTGGGGTTGGTATTTCTAATGATTAATTTATCTAATTATTCAATTAACTAAGCTAGGGGTAGTCTATGTCTATTGTTGTGTGCTCGTATGATGATTTAAAATGTGTTTACTTTGAGTTTTAATACTCCCTAGTTATCTCCTCTGATGGTTGAATTGTCATCCTTATTCTTAACGCGTTGTGTTTCTAAGGTCAGAGGGTATGCGCTTATCCCTAACTCTTTGAAGCTACCAAAGGTTAATGACTACGAAATCTCTAGGATTCATAAACTTAACACTAAGGTATTCTTTGGATGTTTAGCCTACAATTCCAATAGTAACTATATGCTAAGGTTCAACAAAGATTAATCAAGACATTAGCACAACTTAATGACCTATCGCAATTTGTAGGTCAATCACAATTAAGATAAGAGACAACCAATAAATATTCAATAACTAGGTTTCATATTACTTCTAAGAAAAACACACTAATAAATTTGTTTGACATGGAGAACATGCAAGTATACACACAATCAATTGAAGACATAATTGAATTAATGAATTAAAACACTTATCTTGATGTAAGATAGGGTATGGAACCCTAAAATACTGCATAAGACAAAATTCTTGGTTCGGTTTAGTTTTTACTCCACAAAACTACTCTCTTAAAACTAAAAAATTGATTCTATATATAGTGTTACAAACTGCGACTTGCCACACTTCTTATCTGTCACGCCGGGTCATTGCCATTAGGTTTTGTCTTGGCCATGTTATCATTGGCTATTGTGACGGCGCCAATATGCCCGTGACGCCGCCTCACCGACGCCTTCGATCAAATCTAGGCGTCTGAAGCTGCGACGCCCTACTCTTTAAAAACCTAATGCCATCACTTGTAAATAAGCAATTTGGCTAATGAGTCGCCACAAATCTTGTTCCGACGGCGCCACAAATAGAACCTGACCGCCCCTTTCAATTCAGTGTACTTCATGCCCGATTCTTGACTTTGGCCATTTCTTCAGATATTCAAAATTTCGTCGTCCAAGTGTCATTCCAAAGAATTTGCCTTCAAGAGACCTTAAAAGTGAAAAGGAACGAAATTAAGTAGTAACGGATACAAAAGTGATCAATTATAAATGACCCCTCAAAAGGTACCTTTAAATCCTTATCAAATATCCCACACTTGGTATTTGCTTGTCCTCATGAAAAATGTGCTGCCAATTGATTTATAAATTAGTCATGAAACATTAGTTTAAAATCCATCCACAACACTTATAAGCCCCCAAAAAAGTCATAACAAGCACGAAATTACATACTAGCACCTCACATGGGTGTTTGATACTACATCTCTAGTGTATATATGAAATATAACAAGTTGGAAATGAAAGATAAACACTCATTAACCGATCCTAGTACATAGATTACCATAGGCTTGAGACTAGATCAAACCTCCATCGCCATGTATAACCTAGGAGATCATCCAAGAGGTCTTTTAAAGGGTTGTAACGTTAGGCTTACAGTATGGAAACAAAGGGTTTGGTGGGATAGGCAATTTAGTGGTGGCAAGTAAAAAATCTTTATGTTACAAGCATGCGAAGAATGGCATTGCTAAGCCAAGACTCGACACTCTAAATTCTAGATAACTGAAACAACCAAAGAAAATTTAAAGATAGATGTAGGATGGTAGCCCGTATGTTTTTTTCATTTTTTTTCAACACTTTTACTCTACCATCCTCTACGATACATCAAAATAATAGGGATTTATAGGCACATCCCTACACTTGAGTTTTTATTACTCTAACACTAATTTGACCCGAATGAAAAGATCAAAACACTTGGAGTACATTATTATGCAAATAAAGGAGTTTAAATTAACGCTCTTCCGCCATTTTCATAAAAATTTAACTTTTCCTATGAGTCCCAATCATCCCAAAATCGTGTACAAAGGATATGACTTAACTTAGCAAATCCTATGCAAGCAACTAGATATTTGAACTAAGGGTTTAGTGTGATAACAATAATGCATTAAAAGTGAGTGCATACAAGGTAGGCTATACATTTGGGTGTACATTTGGGGGTGGATTGTAAACAATGCTCTTTTCATTGATATTCGAAAACCAAACATCACGAGAACCGCAAAAAGGATAGGCTCAAAGGGGTTAACTAGGGGTATCGTGTACTAAAGATGAGTACAACGCAAGGGTGTGGGGAATTACTCAACCGATGTGGAAGAAGTAATTATATTTACGGGTATCAAACAAGGGTTATCCTAATGCCCTTATCATTTAGTTATTCCTAACTACACAAGTGTAGTCTTACTAGCGATCTCGGAATGCATCACAAAACAAGTTCTAGAATCTATTATACTATCGGTTCACACTCTAAGCATTAAAGATGAATGCTTTAATTCCTACAAATCTATGGGCGATCCTCACATTTTGGTGAATTAATGGTAAAGGGTTTTTTTTTTGTGCTAGTCATATAACTTCCTATCCGTGAGACGCTTTTGTTAAGACTAATGGCCCACCTTATATGTCATGAAAAATTTTAAATTTGGTGCCAAAATTACCCTAACCGATGTTTCTCATGGTTTATTACACAAATGAAATTGGACAAGCAAATATTAGGATAAGCATAGTTTCAAAGTTCCCGCTTTATTTTCCTCCCTGTTACTTTAAACTCAACATTGTCCCCAATGTTCCCCAAAAGTGTCAAAGTTATGATAATGGAAGGTAAAAAAAACTTAAAGAAACTAGTACCCCCTCATTAGCCCGGTAGGATCCGTGGTGAAGTGGTGGTTACATCTTCTTCAAGAAGAATGTTTATGCGGAAAAGCCTTTTCTCATATTATGTATCTTCTTCTTGATAAATTAAACTGCATTAATTTTTGAAGAAAAACAAACTAAACCTTCGCAGATAAAATCGGGCGGTAACAATATATATTAGACTCTACTAAACTAGGATATAATGCTTATGGAATGGATGTTTACGCATTTTCTCGAAAATTAAGACTGAAAATTCCAAAAATTTATAAGTAGCTCAAAACGAGAAAAGTAATAAGTCAAGTTTCGATCCTCCTCGACGCCGCAGGGGCATTATCCTTGACACTGCCAGTTATCCCGACAGAAATCGTCTCACATTTTCTGGGAAAAAAATTTAACATTTTTATCTTTAAAACTGAAAAATTTCCTACAAAATATCTATATTATGACTGATAAGCATTTGACTCGAATAAACACACACGATATCTTTAATTAATTGAATTTCATACCACGCTTTTGAAAATGTGTAATCCTCCCCATACACTTATTATCCCTTTTGTAAAATACCTTTATATGTAATTAAGACGAGGTTAAAGACAAAAATAAAAGCATTTTACAAATTTAAACATGAGAATAAACAATCCATAAAAGATACACGACACAAACATAGACAATCCATCCACACAAGTCATAGATAAAACTACATGCAAATAAACATACACATCAAATTGTTCAACGTTCACCACAAAGTTAAGATAGCCTAGATTATTACATGCCCAAATAAAATTGTTCCAACAACCAACCATTCCTAACCATAAAATATCCATAAACATACACATGAGTCAGAGGGTCCATAACGTAGTCATAACCAGAGGGAGGTGGTCTGTATCCATAAGGCGGGCAATCCTTCTTCCATTCGAAATGACTGACCAGCAAAAAGGGTTTAGGTTGATCACGCGATGCATAAATGTTAGACCATCTCTGACGGTATGATCATATGTCCAGCCTATGTTTTCCGGCACTAAGACTGTCCCTACTTCTTCGTGCTTCGCTTCATCCAAACAGAAATCAAATAGATGGGGAATAAATGAGTAACATTTGCGATGCTAAGGACGCCGCAAAAGGTTCTCACGGCGTCAGCAACATAAACCTGACACAATCGCATGTACCCTTGAACCGGACATTCATGTAGGAAAAATCCATGTTTTTAACCATAACCCTGACCCAAACACCTCATAAGTGTTAAATAAATGGTATATTGGCTAGGTGGTTGGTTATTGGGATAAATGTCAAGAATGACAGCATCGAAAAGCTAAAGTAATGCTAAAGAAGAAGTCAGCACCGGCTGTCGAAGTCAAAGTATCGCAAGGCTAAAAGAACTGCTATATTCGCTATGGAAAGTTTTGTAATTCTAGAATATTCTTTTTTTAGATTACTTGTCGTACAAGGTTACAAGTTGTAAACCGACTAGGGTTATCCTTGAGGCTATAAAAGGATCCCTAGATTGGCATTAGAGTTAACGAGTTTACAAGTTTAGAGTACGCGTATCATTAGAGTTTTAGAGAGTTCGATATTATTAGAGTTGTTAAAGAGTCCCATAACAAGCGATTTAGAGTTATTAATAAAATCATTGAAAGTTGTGCAAGTTATATTCTTTTCTTACGAAAGGTAAATTTCGCATTACTTAATAGAGTTTGCTCAGTTTCATTGTTAATAACTTAGATTTATCCAGGTTATTAAACCCAACAAGCCATCTAAGTTAGTTTGGTTAGAGTACATCGATCCAACAAGTGGCACGTAGCCAGGTGGAAAACTCCGACTAAAGAAACCCAAAACCTAGTTAACAAACCTAAAGATGTCAATCGGGGTTTGCTCCACCACCATATCCATCACTTCACCTGTGATACCTATCATCAAGAAGGAGAGTACTAATTTATGGAGCATGAAGATGAGGCAAGATACTGCAAATTACGCATCATGCAATCGTGGAATGTACTGTCAATGGTAATGAAGTCGCTCTGCAACCCATTGATATAATGTGGATAACCAAGCACCTAAGGATGTCTTTACCAAAGCAGCTAAATAATAAGGAATCAAGAGAAGGCACTCAACATACTCTTGTCTCGCTATCCTGCATGGTCATCTACTCAAGTTCCATGATGCTAAAAATACAGCAACTATGGGCTGCTCTCAAGACAAGATTTAGAGGTAATGATGCTTCAAGAAGATGCAATGTAAATCGTTGAAGCAGCAATTTGAAACATTCACCGTTGGAGAAAGAGAAGGTTTTGATGCCGCTTATGACATTCCAAATCTTCCTCAAGATGTCGGAGTTATACAAAGCATAGGTCTCAGCTTGAAGATGCTAATCTTAAGTTCTTATGAGTTTGCCATCGACATGGCATGTGATCGCCATAATGATCGTGAGGACAACCTCGTTTGATGTTATGGACTTTGATGATCTCTATATGCCAATCATCTCAAGGTGTATGACATGAGATGAATGGTCAAACCAAATCTAAATCTCACAAGATTGCCTTCATTATCTCAAAAGTTAGGCGTGATTTCCACTGTACCATCAAGCCTACTCAAAGTAATCATGCTCAAAGTACTATCTTCTATTCTACCCCCACCTATGCTCGCAGGCCCCACCAACAAATACCATGCACTCCGTGATGAAGTTGTATGCTCTTTTCTTTGCAATGTACAGTTTTTTACCTATCAATTTTATGAAGAAGATCTCTCACATTGAAGAGATGCACTTGAAGAAATTGATATCGTGGTAAGTTGCTATGACACGTAGCGATCAAGAAGTATGGTGAAGAATACAGAAAAGCATTGACTTCAAAACCAAAATGTGAATTACTTGACAAATCCAAAACCTAATGCTTCAATTGTCGTAAAATATCGACACTTTGCAAGGGAATGCAGGTTTGCTAAATATCAAGCAAACAGGATGATTGAGAAACCAAAGCTTGTTAGGTCACTAGTTTTACAACACAAGCTTATAAGAAAGGAGATGAGGCGATTGAACAAGTATAACCACACACACACACACATATATAGTATAATACGGTTATAGCGAGGAGAGTATGAAAGAAATAACTTGAACAACCAACCTTCAAATGAAGGTTATTACATGGTTTATATAGGCAAGGAGCTAGGGCAACACTCCCTCTCCTTCCCTATTCCTTATTGGCTTGGGCCTAAGCTTATGGGCCTTCTACATAAGCTTGACCTTAAACAAACATAAAGGCCATAATAAAGCTACCTATTACATATGAAATATAAATACTTGAAATACTGTTTAGGAGTGATTCCAACAATCTCCCCTCAAGTATATATGAATGAAAACGGTGAAGGCGTTGATGTAATAGTAGCAGTGACGCCTTCTGACATTCTTCTTTCTTGTGAGAAGAATTGCCTTGATTCAACAATCTCCCAAGGTAGAGAGATAGTTATCTTTGAACAGTTATGCTTTGACGCCATCTTTAACTTTGTTCTTTGATCATTGTTCTTTGTGGTGAAAGTGATAGTATGTTGTTGTTCCGTGATCGGTCCGCTCTCAGTTCCCGCTTCGCCGCTCCAGTGTCTCCACGTCATTCTTCAACATGCTCACACGCTCTTTGACGCTGGAAATCAATATCGATGAAGTTCTTTAAGTCTTTGACTTTGTAGATTCTTTGGTTTGACGAAGAATCATTCCGACAGTTGTGTTGCATTGAGATAGAACTTCCATTAGTGATGATGTTGGCGTGAGCATGAGAAGAATCAAGACGATCATCCCGCCCCGGAGCTTCCATAAGAAGAAAACATTTCAAACGGTTAGTAATAAGCGTTTCCGGCACTTACAAGTTTGAACTTCGAGAGTGTTCAACAAAGATAGTGTGAGGACACAACTCTAATTTTACAAAGGCCGCTCCGAATCGAGTCCCACAAGTGAGATAACACGATGTACAAAATCGGTACACCTACGATTCCAGATGAGTCGCCGAGGTACACCAAGCATCACCTCACGCATCAGACCGCTTGAGACACACTCCGCGCTAATCCACGGGAGTTACCGGCGACCCGGCCGACAGGCTGTGGTCCGTTGATGTTGACCCCGCAGAGTTTCCATTCAATCACCGAGGATCACAATGTGAACCTCTCATAAATGTTCTCATGCATTGCTAAGATCTCGTGAAGGACTCGATATGAACCACCGATGATCTTATTAGTTGATCATCAAGTGATTAAATGTCAAGTGTTCCTAAGAGATCTTTTGATGAATCTCGTGGCTCTAGACTCAATAGTGCGCTTTTGGTTTTCCTGAGCGGAGACTAGGGAGAGGGTCTCCTTCTTCAATACCAAAGAATCTCTAGGAGAAAGCCGATAGTTTACGTAGGGTTCTCCTGAGAATGAAACAAGCTTCTGTTGAGAGAAACTTGAGTGGATAAGAAGGTTTAGTGCATGCGTCACCGGGTCCATGACGACTTTTAATCTTCAATACCAAGCGCACTAAGTGACAACCAAGAGTATATGAATTGAACCCGTGTCGCCTCTAAGTTGAATAACTGAGGGCTATTTCTTTTCACCTGTTTCTTTGCATTTCTTTTTAATTCTTCAACTCCTTCTTTCTCCCATTCTCATTTTCTCCTTTTTACAATCATACCTAAGGACTTCTAAATACTAACTATTTGTAGTGTCCTTGGGTAGATCCTCCGGCTCAAGGGATCATAGGACGGTTTTTCCTAACCTTAGTCACCTTATAACTCCATGACTAACCTATGTTTGCCATTAAAACCATCAGTGATGAAAAATGTCTCTCAAAGGGTTTGTTAATGCAAAAACATGTTTGAACCATTGTGAGAGATGATGTTTTGCATAAATACTCCCTCTCCACATGTGCTTAATAGTTTTAATGGTTAAATGCACAAAGGAGGAAAGAGCGCTGCACTTTTGAATTGATCCATCAAGATAGACAATCCCCATGCAGACACGGTTACGCTGCATAGTTAAAGAGTTACATTGTCAGCTTTTAGGTGACAACTAGCTCTAATAACTACCTTGAAGGTGTAGACAAACCTTGGAAGGTTGTCAAACCCGCCAGAGTTCATGTCTATCAAAAGTTTCTCGAATGGTACATTCTACTCGCACAAGTCCTTTATGAGACACGCTTACATCACTAGCTTAACTAGCTTGAAATTATTACCCGTCCAGACAAGTCTTTTCGAAGTTACTAACAGTTAGTACCCAATTCGTTGGTTAAGTTTGAGGTACACAGATTCATTTGCATTTTGTACAACATATTTCTTATCACACAATTTTCTCCCCTCAAAAATGGCATATTAAAGTGTTATTTTTGAAACGTTTGAGAATAAATATGACCATTTCGAAGTGTTGGGAAGAATGACCACCGTGAACAATTTTGAACAAAGTTTCAAATACTCCCCTCAACAAGTGATATAAACGGTTGAGGTTTTGAAAGTCTTAAGGGAAAGTACTTGTTCTTTTGAGCAAAACCTTGAAAAGTGAAAGGTTTGATAGGTTTTACTCAAAAGTAAGAAGCTTTCGCTCCTTTTATAAGGATTGTGGCACCGGCCGCTACCACGTGGTCCTTTATTGACAATTACGGGTTGTACAATCGCTATGTGTGCACAAGCCATTGGCATATATAATCATACATCCAAAATTATGAAGGAAACAATTCAAGGGGTACCTGAAGTGCAAAGTGATGTTCCTGTGAGTGCGCAGTGACGCTTGAAAGCCGGTGATGTTTCTCCCGGTCGACTCACCAACATAGCTCTCCAATCGCTCGAATCGATCCCTTCGAACAACCGCTCATCAATCATGGTGATGATCCTTCTCACATCCCTCCTTTCCCGAGAATTCCAGCGTTTACGAGATCCCACTTTCAGGCGTATATCCTTCAACCTCAGTACGCTAATCCGCCCCTAACCAGCTTCAAAGTATGATCCCCGACTTTCTGAAGATCACTACACGCCATTAAGCAGTTTCTTTGAAGTTCACCGCGTAAACAACTCCAAAGGTTTGCCGATGAGCGTATATTGAGGTAGCCGATTGAGATCGAAGAGTAAGCATGGAGGAGTGAGGTTGACACGCCCCGATAAGATTCAATGCCATCCGATATCTTCAACACGCTCTTGATCACAATGCGCCTAATGAAGATGAGAACCGACTTGATAAATTCACGCTTGAACTTCAGCCGAGAATTGTCTCATACGACTCGACTCTTGGCAAGGTACATGTCTTCGATGTCGCTGAGGGACAAGTTCTCAAAGTCACCGGAGAATCCATAGTCCTGTTCATCTTGTCGCTTGACTATGATATTCTTTAAGAATGTGTAGTCCCACTTAGACTTGAGATCAATGTGTTTGATGGCCACGATGTCCTTAGAACTATATACAATGCATGTTGAGACTTCAACCATGCAGCTTCAGAGTAGATTCTTCGCGCTCGTGCCAATGATGAATCCCATAAAATGCATCTTGGTCGTATGCTTGCACGCTGTCAGAAAACAAGTGATTTGCACGTTCCTCGATAGCTATGCAGCTTTGAGTAAATAGTCACGGAATGGAAGAGTCAATGATGTAGCGTATTTTCGCGAACCATCGCTACCGTGTAAGAGAAAATCCATGTCTCTGTTAAAGAAGTATCGGAAGGGAATCCGTGGTTCGTCTGCTTGGCCAATGGTCGGTAGGGGTTTGGTCCAATCGGTGTAGTATGGAGGGTTGTCCCTTTGTGTGAAGTCAATGTTTGCTTCCGGATTGAGCCAATCCATGTCGTTAGACATAGCTCGAGCGATGTTCTCAAGATGATATTCGACCTCTACAGGCGCTTTCAGAGTCTGTCTTTAAGAAGTTGGAATGCTTCATTCTTGATTCGCTTCAATTCAGATTTCGCCATTTTCTTCACATGGAACTTTTCTTGCAAAAGTTTTATGCGGCTCCAATGTAGAACCGTATACCAATTCTTGACCTTCATCAGGGTAGGGAGTTTGATTGACAAGTGTGGAGAACCATTCAAATTCTTCGTTTTTATCGTCATCTAGCCATGAGACAACTCCAGGCCGAGTCGCCTTCTTCTTCTTTTGGAAGGCCTTGATGATGATACCGGTTTCTGCACTTGTTTGGGTGAGGTGGGTTGTTGTCGGGGCTCAAGGACCTCTTCATCGCCACCACCCGTATACTCAAAGTAATCACCGCTTTTATGAGTCAGGGTGGTAACTCGAATCGCCCCAGGTTTATCAAGAGAAGACCGAGGTGGAAGAGACTTTTGTTGAGAAGAAGTTCGTGGTGGAGGAGGTGGCATAGAGGTAGATTTACCAGCATGCTTCCGACGCTTAGGTGCAATCCTTATCCTTATCATCGCCATCTCTTGGTCGCTTGGGTTGATCGGCTGACTCCTTGCATGATGATCCGAGTTGAAAATCAAGTAGATTTTCGAAAAATTTAGCTTCATCCGAAGTAAACGCTCCAGATCGCTTTGACATTTGTATCACAAGTTTAGCGATTAACTCGCATTCGAGAGATCACTTCTTTTGGCCATTGTATTTTTAACCAATGCTACGATGTTAGGGGTGAGTTGTCCGGAAAATATTTCTCTAGTCACACCGGGACAGTGTCGAGAAGAAACTTGTGAGTATGATCTCTTGCTGTCTTTTCCAGCCTTTTTAGGACTTTAGGAACGATATCCCTAAGGTACTTGTTAGTGTAACCTTCGATCATTTCGCTCAGTTCCTCTTTACGATGACTCTTCATGAACTTCTGAACAAATTCCCTTTCTTTCTCCATCTTGTCATGCTCGTCATACATATGTCTGTATGTGATCAAAGAAAGAAATTTAGCTTTTGTAGAGCACGCTTTTTCCTCGACTTGTTTGACAACTTTGTGAATTCGTTTATGAGCTTGAGAAATCCAAGATCGAGGTGGTTTCTTCACAGATTTGGATGATGATTTTGTTGATCTTTTTGATGGTGGTGGTGATGAGTGAGATGAAGAACTGATGAGGAGGGACATGAGGAGATTGGGTCCTTTGGAGGTGCAACAGTATCCTCCTTGGAACGAGTTGGACTGCTGAGAAGAAAGTCATCATAATCTTCTTCGCCATCATGTCCAGCTTTTAGCCTTTTCTTCCGCTCTGCTCCTTAGCTTCTTCATCGCTTTCTTTCTCAGCCTTATTCTTTTCTCGTTCCTCAAAGTTAAGATCAAGAGACTCCTTCACAAGCGCTTGTTGTTGCACAAGAGTGGTGGCACCGCATCCCTTATCGGGTTGATTAACCGCATCAGTGACTCGTGAAGAGTGGACAATACCACTCGATCCTCCGGGGCCACCCATTTGATCTTTTGCAAATTCTTCAGCCTTTTTGAATTTGTCTAACTAATTTAAACTTCTTCCTGTATGATTGATCCAGTTGCTCTTCTTCTTCTTAAGAGCTTTCATCATAAGACTCAAGTACGGAGTCTTTCCTTTCCATTTGTTCACATTGGACTTGGAGGTTTAGCTCTGAGGAGGTGTAACGGCTTGCAGCATTCGAGTAGGTAATCTCTTCATCCGTGTCAGCATACTTCAGAGCTTTCGCCCACAAGCTTTTGGCGTTCGGGTTTGGGAATAGGTTCAGCTTCCTTTAGATGGAACAATCCTTTTACGAGGAGGATTCCTCTGGGGAACTTTCTACTACAAGATTTGTACTTGTAACACTTCCAAGACTTCCTCTTTTGGTTCTCCTTACGGTGTTCCGTAAGATTTTTCGTCGAGATGACCAACTTTGCCTTGTCTGACCGCTTCCAGATACCTTTTGTATGCTTCGAGCTTTCGACATCTTCGCTAGAAGGAAATCGGCAAAGACAAAGACCTTGTTTCTTTGTAGACGCTTCCTTGATTCTCGACAGATAGAATGGGTTCCGTCCACATGTCGTGATTGTTGGGGTCATTGAGCCTCTTGGGAATGTCAGGATGAAGTCCAAGTGCTCTCTGATCAACAATTTTGTATATCTGATGTAGGGAATCTTTGAGCCAAGTTTGTTGAGAAATGACATCATGTCATCCCAAATCGGAGCTTCGATAGCGATGTGTTTCTTGTTGACCAATGCCCGTAATATTTGCAGCTCCATGAGCTTAGGGTGCTCATAGCTGCCACGCACCGTAGAACAGACTTGGTGATGATCATGTAGAGAGTTCTCCGTGGTTGAGGAATACTCTTAAGCTCTACGTGAGAATGCTTGGTGATTACTCGTAGCCTCGCCATAACCGATATTGATTAAGAATTGGAGAGTGAGCTCTTCAAGCAGTGTGGCATATAGTTTGGTTGGATCGACATCAGAATTAGGAGAATGTACCCTTAAGTCTGCAGTGTAATGGTGACTTGTTTGTGATTCGAGTCACCGCCACAGCAGCTTTGTCCTTTGACCCTTTCCATAGTGTTCCGTGAACCGTTGGATGTAGATCTCGTGAACAGCTTGCAGAGTGTGAAAGCATGTTCGATACGGATGAGTCCTCTAATGTCAATAGCAATTGAACACGAAGATTCAGAGCAAGTGAGGGTGTCAAAGTCAACACGGAGATTATTCTTTCCTATCTTCATTGGATAGCCATGAGGATAGATATCAAGAATGGAGAGAACTTCAGTGCATCCATATTCATTTGTTCACCATGTCGCGGATCTCAAATAACATTAGCCAAAAGAACCAACATATCGAAGACATAATGTTAGTCAACGTAAGGTCTTATTGTCTAGTTATTGAATGTGTCAATGATTGTTACGAGTCCTAAGTCACTTGTATATTCAATAGTCCAATGACGCCGTGAAATGTTTCGTGAGTTAGTTAACTTTAAGTTTTAAAGTTTATTTTATCACTTATTGTTCACAACATATCAAACGATTTAAGTTTATTAGTGACATTTTAGGATTCGTGATGATATGATTAGTTTATTTACAAGTTTGTACACGTAACAATTCATAACGAAGGTATGATCACGGCTTATGCGTAGGATTGGCAAAGTTATGCGTAGACGTGAATGATATATGCGTAGGCGTAAACTTACGCGTTGGGTCTTAACTTACGCGTAAGAAGTGTTACGCGTAGGAAAAAGAGGACCTTATGCGTAAAGCTTATGCGTAGGCATATATTAACCTTACGCGTAAGGCTACTCGTAAGAGTTGACCTTATGCGTAGAGGTCATCGCTTACGCATATCCTTCACAGATACGCCGTAGTCCCATATGTAGAACCTTATGCGTAGCTTACGCGTAAGATAAATCTTACGATAACAAGCTACGCGTAAGGTGATCCTTATGCGTAGGCGAATATTAACCTTGATTCTGAATATTTAAGTGTTGCAAGCCTGAAATAAAGCATCATATCATCAATGTTAAACACATAACATTCATTTTATGACAGATCAAAACACATTTGGACATTTTAACAGCTTACGCGTAGAACTCATACGCAGTAGTCTAAACCCTAAATCTACGCTGCATGAGATCTAGCCATAGAATATGCACCAAAGTTTTTCTGGTATATCTTAGATGTTGTGAGAGCATAATGACCAAGTTTTAACACTTAATTTGCAATGAATCAAAAATACCCAATCTCAAGAACCTTAAACCCTAATTTCAAATTGTTAACCAATTGTGTTTCGGGTGGTTATAGACCTTGGAAATCATCAATTCAATAATACAGAGCATAACACAACAATCTTTTTGACCAAAACACTTCACATTTGAAAATACCCAATTCGACTCATAAACCCTAATTTTCAAAAATCATCAATTCGTGTTTCTCGGGTGAGTTTTGATGATTAAAACTATATCATTGATGTGTTAAAACGTTTTGACACATTCTTTTAACCATAAACACCACATCTTGATCATGTGTTCATACGCTTATGAGAACACAAAACAGATTATACAAAGTTTTAACCGTTGGATTTTTGAAAGATTCAAAGCCATAGTTTAAAAACATGTTGTAAACACAAAAATCACTTACAAAATGATGATCCAAACACGGATTTTGAGTGAATACTATGCGTAGGATGGTTTTAGGTATTTTGTAATAAATGAGAAGTGAAAGTTAGGTGGAGGGTGTTTTATTAAAAATATTTAAGGTTTTGACAGCTTTGGTCCCTCCACCTTTTATTTTTTCAAACAAAGCCATTTAACTTCCATTTTGGTTACCAAACAAAGATTTTAGGAAAGAAACTTGACGACACTCCCCTCGACTTGAGAAAATAATGAAAGGTTATTAATTAAAGTCCGAGGAGTGTCTTTGAACCGTAAAATGTACCACCATTTGTAACAGAATCAACCGAGATATGATAACATGCAAGTACACAGATGTTTTGAAGCATTAAAAGATTATTTTCTCCCCCTCAACACTTGATCGAAAAATACTGAATTTTGAAAGATTAAAGTGTTGACGGAAGAAATGTACTTGCAATGTTGAAAGAAATGTAGATTAGAAGAATATTTTTGTTGTTTTATCGGGTTTTATAATTTTGTATTTTGTTTTTGAAAAATTATTTACAAAATAGAATTTGGTGTTTGACAGTTTTAAGACTGCTTTTAGGAGATCATCCAATTCCTCTTGAGTCAAACACCTCATACCAATCCGTTGGACCAACTCATTAAACCTAGCGGGAGGCAAGGCTTTGGTGAGAAGATCCGCCAATTGGTATTCGCAGACTCCACAAAATATAATTCAACAGCACTGCTCCACGCGGATCCTTGATGAAATGATATCAAGATCGATGTGCTTTGATTTCGAAAGGCCGAACTCGAAGTTGCACGAGATTGCAATGGCACTCCGATTGTCGCAATACATCGGGATTCTGACAAATACGTAACCATAGTCTTTGAGTTGTGTTCTCATCCATATGACTTGAGCACAACATGAGGACATGGCTACATATTCTCGCTCGTTGATGACAGCGTGTACAATCCTCGCTTCTTCGATTGCCATGACACCGCTTTATCACCAAGAAATTGTAAAGCTCCCAAGTGCTTTTCCGTGAGTCTAAGCATCCTCGCGGTCGCCCCAAAAGCGATTAGTTCAAAACCGTAATCCTTCGGATACCAGATCACCAAGTTAATGGTTCCCTTGATGTATCGGAGGATTCTTTTAGCCTCAGAGAGGTGGGTTTCAGCTTGGTCGCGACCGATAACGGAGCATAGATAAACGCAAAGACAATATCAGTCCGCTAGTGTTAGATACATGAGAGACCCAATAATACTATGGTATTTTGTATGGTCCACCAATTTCCCATGTAAATCAGCGTCTAGCTTCTTGGTATGAGCCATTGGTGTGGCATAGGTGTCACAGTGTTTTCATTCCAAATTTGTTTACAATTCAAGGGCATATTTGGACTGACTCAAGAAAATACCACGGGTGATTGATGAACTTGCAGTCCGAGAAAGAATGTAAGTTCACCCATCATGGACATTTCAAAATTTTTCTTCATTAGTTTTGCAAAAGCGATTGAAAACTTTTTATGTGTAGACCCAAAATGATGTCATCCACGTAAATTTGAACAATTAAGATATGTTCCCCGTGATATTGTATAAAAAGAGTTGGGTCAACCGAAGCTTTGGTGAAATTATTAGCAATGAGGAAAGATGATAGCTTATCGTACCATGCCCGAGGGCTTGTTTGAGACCATAAAGAGCTTTGTTCAGCTTTGTAACATGGTTCGGAACTCGGATCAACGAATCCATCCGGTTGGTCGACATAAACCGCTTTTTAAGTTGTCCATTGAGAAACGCAGCTTTGACATCCATCCGATAGACCGCTATATTCATATGAGCTAACGCTAGAAATATCCGAACAGCCTCAAGACGAGCAACCAGAGCAAAAGATTCTTCAAAGTCTAATCCCTCTTCCCGACGATAACCCTTAGCCACCAGACGTGACTTGTTTCGATGACGTTCCTTCAAAGATCCAATTTGTTTTTCCAAATCCATTTTAGACCAATGACGAGACTCCTCGTTGGTCTTTCAACCGCCTCCCATACTTCAAGACGTATGAATTGGTTGAGTTCTTCTTGCATGGATTCAATCCAGTTGTCTTTTGTCATTGCGTCTTTGATGTTTTAGGTTCGTGATTGGCAGACAAAGTGAGTGCATAAATGCAATGTTCACCGTCTGTGTGAAGACCTTGTCTCGTAACGACTGGTTGATTCGGGTTGCCAATAATGTTTTCCAGAGGATGGTCTTTCGTCCATCTATGTGTGGAGGGTTGATGTTGGTATACATTGTGCAGATTCCGAGGATTCAAATGGTTTGTTGAAGATTCCGTGACATCCGTGCGCAGCCTCATTAGCAAACGGGTTGAAGAACGATTTGGATCAAAATCTGCAGGTGGGGGTATCATTCCGTAATATCATCACCGGTTCATCATTGTTGGAAGCGTGTGTTCAACTGTTGTGTTGGAGTCAATCGTGTAGGTGCATCTTCAACAAGAGTTGTTGTAGCAGTGTATCGTATAGGAATATTATCGTTGTGCAGGAAACAAATGGATACACTCGAGCACGCTCATCAATATCGCCACTGAACAAATGGAGCAAATAACCTTCCATTTGTTGACGAGTAAGCGAGGGCTTTCTTCACTGATGATGGGGTTTGAGGGAAGTTTAAGCGGTTGTGACCGGTTCTAAGTCTGTTATACTCGTAAGCCATTTCAGTAAGTTCATCGAAATGAGCATGAATCGTTTCCATCACCTGCTTTGTACGACGATTCCGATTCGAAACCTTTGGAATTATCACAATATCCAATAAAGACTCCAATGTCAGCTTTGGCTTTGAGCTTTCCAAAGTCATCACGATCATTATTCGAATAGCAAAGAGATCCAAATACATGAAAGTGTTTTAGATTCGGTTTTCTGTTATGGACAAGCTCGAAAGGTGTTTTGTTGTATGCTTTGTGATCATAGAACGGTTTTGAGTATAGCATGCAAAGAGATACAGTTCTTCCCATAAGTAACTGAAGTTTAGCATTGATTAACATTGTTCTGCAGCTTCCACTAACGCTCGTTTCGCTCTTTCAACAACTCCGCTTTGTTCAGGTGTACGCGGCAATAGATGTTTGATGCTGAATTACCACTTTCTCATAGAATTCTCGAAGGGTTTTGTTAACAAATTCAGCCTTTGTCTGCTCTCGATGATTCCGACGGTGTTGCGGAGTCAACTGTATTTTTGTGAGATAGGTGATGATCATTTGTGGAGCTTGGTCTTTGCTACGAAGAAAGTAGACCCAAGTCCATCGAGAGTAGTCATCAACAATTACTAAGATGTAGCGCTTGCCATTGATCGCTTGCACGCCGCGATCGGGCCACACAAATCCATGTGAAGAAGATGAAGCACATGCCGAGAGCCGTGGTTCCACCTTTGAAGGAAAATGAGCACGAGTTCTTTTCCCTTGTTCACAAGCCGAGCAAAGGTGATCTTTGAATACCGAATCGTGGGAGTCCTTCAATTAGTTTGTGTCGAGCAAGGTTGGTGATGGTTTGAAAGTTTAGATGTGAGAGACGACGGTGCCATAGCCAGATTTTGTTGATGTTGCCTTAGAAAGTAAGCAAATGGGAGAGGAAGCAACCATGTCTTGCATAGAGATAGTGTAGAGACTAGAATTACGCGAGCCGGACATAAGGTCATTTCCTTGTAGATCACTAATGAAACAAGTTTTCTCCCTGAAAGCAACCTCCAAATCTCCATCACAAAATTGACCTATTGAAAACAGATTGTGACCGAGGCCTTCCACATAGTAAACCCTGCTAATTTCGATGTTCCCATTGACATAATCTCCGTAGAGCCCATGATAGCGCGGTGATCATTCCCTAACCCGACAAAGGCCAATGAACTTTGCAATAAAGTTTGATAACAGCTTTAAGATTGCCTCGTCATGTGTCGGGAACATCCGCTATCAACAATCCAGAGAATGATCTCAGATCACCCCATTACACCATACACATAGATGGAATAGAAGTAGATGTGGAACCCGAAATGTTAGAGGGTTCCATAGCAGTTATAGTAGATATACACACATCAATAGCTTTAGGTATCCACTTAAATCCTAGTGTGTTATATATCCATTTCTGCCATCTATAACTACTCTTTGCTTTAGTCTTAGTGAATTCACTAGGTGGTACTACATTCCTAGGAGGTGAAACCGAGCTACAGGGACAAATGCTTCTTAGAATCTAAAGATGGCGGTCTACCGCACAATGCACTTAGAAAGATTAGGTGGCCTAGAGGTATTCCAGTTCTTAGGATTCCTTAAACGAGAGATTATAGCTTTAGCAACACATTTATCATGGCAATCAAAATTCATACTTTTACCACAAATAACACAAGGTGCATCAGACTGAATATCAAAAGTACTTAACGGTTTAGCATTCGCTACATCACTATTTCTATTACATTTGCCGGACGCAATATCTATAGTGGAGGCAACGTGAGTCTTATTCATAGTCCTAGGGTGTTCTTCTACTTTAGCATTCTTGATTGATCTTTTCTTAGGTCGCAACTTCCTATTCTTCGATTGAGTGCTCTTAGGTCGTGAAGTGGACGCTTGGAAAAGGCTCAACTATTCCTCGCTTTCAAGAGAAGGAAGCACGCTAGCTACTTGTGATTTGGCAGTAGAGATTCTAGGTGCATGAGTACTAAGTGTTACGGGGCTAATCTCTTAATGATTGTTGGCGGAAGTTGTTCATACTTTCCTAACATTTCTCTTAACTTGATGATAGTGTGAATCGATCTTGATTTTCGTGACCAACATTTCCAAAGAAAATGCATAACTTCCTTAGTGTGTGCAAGATAATGATCAAGTTCATTTGATGCTTCATCACGAGTCTTTTGAGTAAATCAAATATGACACCATATTCCTTTTAACTTTTACAAGTTCTTGTTCATATTTTGAGATTTGACACTTGAAAGACACGCTTTGATCATCCAGTTGCTCAATTTTAGAATCAGAAGGTTTTGCACGCAATCGTTGATTTTGTTTTGAGAAGCAATTTGTTGATCGTGAATATCTTTTTGACACCAATTAAGACGACGATTTGCATTTGAAAGTTCGTTTGACAATCGTTTGTTTTCAACAGCTAAGGACTCGACCAAGCACATTATCCTGTTCTCAACATTTACCACGTACGCAACAAAGATCGCCAGAGATATTATCAAATGCATATGACAACGAATTCAATAACACAACATTTTGAACATCCGCACGGATAACATCTTCCAAGAGTCGATCAACATCTTTTCTTAACATTTTCTTTTTACGCTTAGTGTTTGAAATAGATGTTTCGCTTTCTCGAAAACGCTTTTCATGACCCCAAGTTCCTTATGAAAATCCTTTTCCAGTGCAATTGCACAACTTTTCAAGTTTTTAACATTAGGTAAAAGATTTTTCTCAAAAATGTCTCTTTGTTCTCGCCCAGAGGCATTGAAAATGTTCAACTTTGATTTCAGGTCGATATTCTATCTCATGTTGTAAAATTTTGAGGTCAGCCATGAAAATGTCAAAATATCGAAGAATTTTTCGATTTTCGGGTTGTGAGTTTACTTCACTAATGGAAGGTAAAGGACCATAAGTTTGTGCAAAGTCTGTTTTGGGATTAACAATAGAAGACTCAGTTGTTCTGATGATAACTCTTGGTGTGTTGAAGAACTGCTGGTGTGACGAAAGTGACCGGTTTTAGAATAATTAAAAGGTTTGTTGTAAACAAAGCTTTTAATTTTGATCGACTCTCGCCTTCTCGTTCATCTAATTCCTCTTGACGATGATATTCAACAACATTCATAATGTAATTATCAATTTTATATTCTCGTGACCGAAACTTCGTGATTTGGTTTGAATGATTTTATTGAAAGCTTAGGTTTGTAATCAGCAAGATTCGGTCCATATCCATTTGGATTTGGTTTTAAAGTAAACTTTTCAATGGTTGTGACCGACTCGCCATGTTTGTAAACAACAGCTTTAAACTCTTTAAGTTTGTTTTGCAAGCCGATGATTTCTTCAAGATGATCATCTATTCGCTTCGTTGAATGCTTTTTGTATGCAGAGAACTGTTTTTGACAAGTTAACAACTCAAATCTTTAGCTTTTTGATTTTCCAAGGTGAGAGCGTGCTAATTTGCTTTTTATGTTCATGTTTCAGCTTGTTCTATTTCGCATAACAAAGCATTCTTCGAAGCGCTAGATCACGATCTGCCGTTCTAAATATTTTTCGCTTTGATAAGATTTGGCAAAGGTCGCTTCAAAACCGCTTTCACGCTTTTCTTGAGTTTTGAAAAAGTTGAGTTGCTTTTGTAAACATTCAAAATCCTTTGTTAACAGTGCATTTTTACTTTTCAAGTCCCGATTTAATGCAACACATGCAGCAATTTGGGATTGTTGGTCTTGAAGTAACATAACAAGATCTGGATGGGGCAACAGTTCATCTTGTTCAACGTGAGTCACAACATGATCATTATTTAGATCCTCAAGTATAACCACGGAGTCAATTTGATTATCAAGGGAAACCGGTTGGTCATCTTGATCGCCAAATATAACTACGGGGTCTAGTTGAAAATCGTCGGAATGAGATGTGGATGACTCATTTTGAACATTCCGAGCCTTGCCGATGCATGTTGGCGAGATATGAGATCGAGATAAATATGGTTTGTTCGGTACCGAGACAAGCCATCGTCAGGTCATACATCGGGCCTCGTGTCACTCATGTGTAACGCCGCATATTAGCCATCAACATAACAAATGCATTGGCCCGCAAGTCCTCCATATCATCATCCGAAGTCAGATTTGCCATAAAGCTCGTTTTTGTCCGTGAGAGTTCCACCAGCTTCATTCTTAAGAGCCAAAAGAAGAGCCTCTTTGAAATAAGCACTGCCTCTAGTCCTTGGCTTTGGGCATGCATTAGCCAAGTGTCCCTTCTCATTGCAGTTGTAGCATCAAGACCATTCAACCCATGCCGAGCATTTCCTGCTCCACCACATGAGCTCGTTGTTATTCCTACCCACAGATTAAACCCTTGACCACCGCCCATCCGAGACCATAATCACGATTCTCAACTTCAACACGCCCATTGTTCACAAACTTGAGTCCGTGTGTTAGATGAGGAACTAATACGATTGTTGGATTTGTTGGTATAACGGCTAAAGGCATTAGCAATCATAGCAAATCCTTGTTGCAATGCTTCGAACGGATCGATTCCTCAGTCGCTTCAATGACATATGCTTGAGCATTGTTGTTGTATGGAACCAATTGATTTTGTTGAGGTTGTTGTTGTGAAGGTGTGTTTGAAGCATTTGGTTGAGTTGCGGGTTGAGGAGAATAACGGTTTTGAGCATATAAGGCAAGTTGTTGTTGATTTTCTGGATGTGTTGGTGGAGCAATTTGAGCACGGAGAATCCTTTCCCAATCAACTTCCTTTTCATGAGGTTTCAAGTAATCGTACAACAATCCGTAGGTAGAATGATGCATGTTCTTCGCTTGACGGAGAAAAATGACATACTTCTCCCATTCAGAACCAAGACTACTCAGGAACTTAGTATTCACCGCAATTCTTGGCATGATGATGTTGTGTTTATCCAAATCATTGATGATGTCTGAAAATCTATGATGATAGGACTCTAGTGTCTCCGTGTTCAATCATGAAGTATTCATAAGCCAAGTAAATTTTGGATTCCAAATCCTCCTGATTGAGTACGGATCCTTCCATAAGAAGACGAATATGATCCCACATTTTTTGTACAGTCTTTTGAGCATCAACACTACGAAGAATTGGGTTTGGTAATCCTAAGAGGATGTATTCCATTGCAAGTTCATCGGCTTCATAGTGTAGAAGTTCTCAGGATTTAAATCTGAATACAACAGAGCAATGTTGGTTTGTTCATCTCTTGGTGGAATGGCATTTGGATCTCCAGGTACAATGATAGTAGGCATCTCAAATGGACCTTCTAAGATAACCTTCTTTAAGAACTTTCCATGTGGCTTCTTAGATCACAAAACCTAAAGAACCTTATCACCCATTGATCGTAGTTTCCCGGAGTGAGCATTGGAGGTCTATCAAGTGATCCAGCCTCATGAATTGATTGTTGGTCGCTAAAGCTTCACACATCTATGCAAACCAAGTGGGTTCCTTCATAGTGTTCCTTGATGGATGTTGATTGAATTCATTTGTGTACGGTTGAACTTGAGGACTTGGTGGTGGTTGAACCATTTGAGGTTGTGGATTTGCAGCAGTGAAGTGTTGTTGATAACCATTGTTGTTGATCTAAACCTGGCTCTGATACCACTGTTAGGTCACTAGTTTTACAACACAAGCTTATAAGAAAGGAGATGAGGCGATTGAACAAGTATAACCACACACACAATACTTATACATTTGATAGTACTTACGCGTAGGAGTATAAAAGGAAATAACTTGAACAACCAACCTTCAAATGAAGGTTATTACATGGTTTATATAGGCAAGGAGCTAGGCAACACTCCTCTCCTTCCCTATCCCTTATTGTTTTGGGCCGCTTATGGGCCTTCTAAATAAGCTTGACCTTAAACAAACATAAAGGCCATAATA
>OU343216.1:126589048-126620994 GCA_910596185.1 Chrysanthemum makinoi | reverse complement strand
GTGAGTTAATGATATCAAATGTATAG
Organism: Chrysanthemum makinoi; assembly: GCA_910596185.1. Lineage (NCBI taxonomy): Eukaryota > Viridiplantae > Streptophyta > Magnoliopsida > Asterales > Asteraceae > Chrysanthemum > Chrysanthemum makinoi. The sequence goes on along the minus strand of OU343216.1, from coordinate 126,620,968 downwards.
TGAGGAAGATGGATATGCGAGAGAACCTCACGAGCAACCTAGAATATGATGTTGCGACTTAGGTTTGAAATAATGATGCGAAAGAAATAACAATCCTATATACGTCTTTATATTGATCATGGTGTAGTACATGGTATTTGTGTATGTCGTTTATAGAAATGGTCTAGTTGTGAAAACGCGGTTTAGTTTATATATATCGTATCACCGTTTGGGCCATCACAATTCAGAGGTCATGTAGTAAACGTCAGGAGCTAGACACTTTAATTGTAAATCCAAAGAATCCTCATGGATCCGTTTACCCAAATGAAACCCCTCACATGAAGCTCCCTAGTATTGTAGCACTTAGTAGATAAGACATATGATTTGTTTATATATCATAAGTGTCATATGGTTATACGGTTTGTAAAGTAGGTTTAGTTGTTTTCCAGAATTGTTCTTGCCGTTTTCAAAGTAAAATGAAAGTTGTGAAATCCTTAAATGCTTTGGTTATTTGGAAATATAATGTCGGTTTATAAGTTCTCGTCATTTCATAAATATGATCATTTGATAATTTAAGTATATAAAGTTGTGTCGTTTGGTTTGTGTTGGTGTTGATTTGGCAAGGTTAACACCTTAGTTAACGGTCTTGGGTAAATAAGTCTTGAGGCTTTAGCCATGGCCTTGCCGTGGCTTTGGTCTATACTACCATGGTCTTGAGACTCAGCCTTGGCCTTAGCCATGGCTGTGGTCTCGGCTTAAGAACATTAGGCATCTTGGTTTGCCTTTAGTTGTGACAAAAGTATAGTTATATAGGGCAGTTTCAGTTTTTGAATGAAAGTGGCATGTTTTAAGCTTTTTCAGGGCCCAGCTTCTTTTTAAATCAATGAAAACATCGTTCCTACAACTTTAGTGTTTTAACTTTTGATGAAATGGACCGTATGGCCTCGTTCAAAACGGACAACAAGCAATGCTTGTTTTAGGCAGCCGTGTTTTGGTTTCGCTGACTTCTTTGGCAGATTCTTTGGACTCGTGTACTCGCTTTGGTGGTTCAAATTGATATGTTTTCCTTTTAAAGTCCTTTTTAACAATATGTAAGTGTCTAATATCATGGTTATACTATATTTGTCATATTTCATAATATATATGTCACTAGTTTTCTTGTTTACATCCATTTGGCTAACATATGATTCCTTTAACTTGTTTTAGTGGTTTTTGTACATCATGATAACAATATAAATACCATATATAACATAAATGAAGTATGAGAAACATGTTAATGATGTTGAGCAAGAGAGTGTGTTAGGGTTTCTTACAACTTTTGGCTTTCTAAAGAAAGGAGAAACAAGTAAGGATTAGGACTTTGATTGAACACTTAGGACCTTGGATTGAGCAAGCTTTCCACACCTTGACACCCTTATATACTTTTTGTATTCTTGAAGGAGAATAGAAGATTATAACAATGTCTTTTCGGAGACTTAAAGTTATTTGAAGATTATAACTACTCTTTTGAAAACTTCCAAGAACAAAGATCAAAACCTAGTTTTTCTTCAAGAACACATTAATGTTATTACAAGATCTATATGAAATGCCTTAGGTTTAGGAATTTAGATGTTAAGAAGGTGTGGTGCCATTTTTGTCAAGTGATTTGCTTGGTATTTATAGGAGGAAAAGTTTGGTTAACATATATTGGGCAACATTAACCATGGTTAAGTTAAGACACATGTAAAGATCAAAATGAAGCATGGTTAAGATCAAGCCACCAAAATGATGAATACCCTCCCTAAATTCGTTTATATAGAGATAAGATGACTTAGGTGGATAGTCTTGGTATTATCTTGGCTACGGAGTGAGTTTTGGTTCCGCAACCGCTAATCAGAATGCTATTTAAACGTAAAAACCGGTAACGTAAAATATGAAACTTATAGGAATAATTAAAACTTATAAATATACTCATATTATCTTATAAAATGAGTGATAAGTTTAATGGGTCGCTAAAACACCGTTAAAACTTGAAACGTAGGCTAAATAACTGAAAATGCAATTTATTAGAAAAGAACGAGATTTCAGGGAAATGACCGTGAATTTATTTAAAGTAGACTAAATTAGTCTATAAGTGATATGAGATGTCAAATTTGTTTCGTTATAATGTAGATAACTTAATAGTTATAATGTGAAGTCTAAAAAAGTTACATTTAAGCAAAAATGTAGAACGTATAAGGTTAATTTCTTTATGGTCAAAGGAGGAGGGAAATATGTTTGACTTTTCCAAAAATTGTAAAAGTGTCAAAACATCTAGAAAACACATGGCAGAATGGTTAAGTCTAGGTTCAAGTAGAATTGTTTAAAACGTAGTTTAGTCTCGCATCTACTGGGTTTATTTGGTAACATTTAAAATGAAATCTTAAAAGTTCTCTAATTGATTATGAGTGATCTAAAAATTAATCTGATGTGAGGAAAATTGTCGAGTTGATTGTTATGCGCTGATATTTAAATGGTGTTCCGACCAAAACAAAACTTTAAGACGATGTTTTCTTAATAACTTTTGCGAAGATGATCTAACGATTGTCAATCTCTCAGGTTATTACTAAAATAAATTAACTTACGAGAATGTGAAATAAAATTTTTACGGGATGAATAATGAAAGTGAATAGAAACTTTTCAAAAAAAATAAAAAGTAACCTGAAAATAAGGGTTGTTACAGTCTCACCACCTTAATGGGAATTCGGCTCGAAATTCAGTGGTGTTATCCGATGTTGAATTGTCTAGGAAAAAGGTGGTATATGCTACCAATTCTAATCTTTGGTTTAAGTTTGGTCATAGAATGTGTTATGTAGCATTTTATGTTTTTGTGGTATTGCTGATAATCTAAAAAGTATAAGATGTTCTTGATGTGAAATGGTTTATAATGATGTGATAATTGTCGTTTGTAGAAAAGTATTGATAGGTGTAAAGGGTTATCAAAACCATTTACAAAGTTGATCATGTCTTAGGCGGTTTCGATGAAGCTATATCGTGATAGTGTTTATGTCTACTAGTGTTTGAAAAGAACGCGGGTACTGTGGAATTTTACATACTGACTTTCAATGGGGTTCAGATAATGATGTGATATGTTGACGATTAGAAGAGTGTAGTGTATGTTTACCATTATTCTTAGGTAGAGATGTCAAGTTTGCTTTAAAATCATAAGTGGATTGTTTTAAGGTATGATATTCTTGAAACCTAAAATGGCTAGTAATTCTAAGAAATGACGAGAAGACTTGATGACTATCCCAAGATAGTAGTTAGAATTATTTCATAAATGAAAACTTTCAAGAATGAAATTAGGTAGTATAATTAAGTATTAAGATTCGCAGTGGTAAGACACTATCATGTCTCTAGATATTTTTAATGAATTTAGTGGTTTATCAGTTTAAGTAGGAAATTAACCTGATATAACCCTTGATAACTATTTCTGTTTGAAAATTTGTTGAACATAGTTAACTGACTATGTTCCATCGCCCCAAGGTTAAATATAGGTGATTAGGCTATATTTAGACGAGGTTCGATAAATTTTCCAAATACCTAAATTAGGTATACTTGTGATATGTCCATAGCTTTTGATAAATTGTCCACTAAGCAAGGATATCAAAACCATTAGTTGCAAGTCCTAGCCATAAAAGACTTGTAACCTATGTTTTCACATTCCATTGCATAGAAGATAGTATGGGTAGATACGTGTGGAAATGAAATCTTATGTAATTCTAAAATAGTCTATAATTTGGCTAGCATCACTTTACATTTAACAATGAAGGTTTCAAAAGAGAATTTTGATGAATGTAGAGAAAGTCATTAACTTCAGCTTTTTGTATATGATGAATTAGTTAGTCTTTTAGAAATTCCATTTCTTGTATTTACATTGGGGAAATTGATAGATTGTGACGGGTTTCATGTAAAACAATATCATATAAAGTTTATAAGATAATTTCTAGAGACTTTGTATAACTTACAATGTCTATGAAGTAAATTAGACCATTGTGTAACTCACAATGTCTGAGAAAGTAAATGAGACCACCGCTTTCCTACAAAGGTCCGAGGATATAGCAGAGGCCATCTGAGGATTTTTAAAGGTTCTGAGAGTGTACTGTAGACCATCAGACTAACAGTTGTCTCAAAAATGAATGAGACCATTGTATCTCACAATGTCTGGGAAGTAGGAAAGACCATTGCAATTGTTAGGAATTAGAAATTCCAGGTATTAAAGAGTCGGTTACCTCAAGTATATGTAATCTAGAGCCTGTAGTCATAGTTAATTTATGACATAGTATTTAGTTTAGTAACACTGTGGAGGACTGACGGTCTTACCCATCAGATGCCCGATCCACGTTCTCGTAGGTGGCGTTTGTTTGTAAGATACTATAAATAATTTCTACCTCCCAAGGTAGAGGGTTGGAGCTTCAATACCATTTTTTTTTCTTTGCTTCAAGATAGTTCCCAACTCTCTTCTCTTTCTCTCACTAGAACTTTCTCTCTAAATATTGTTAACGCCTTAACACGGTTATGGTTTAATGTGTTTGGAAATCCTATATCTAACAATTGGTATCGAGCCGGTTTGATCACTCATCTTTCATGCTTTTGTTTTGGTGGATTTCATGGTTTTTGTGGTATAAAGGTTTAGAGAGTTTGATTCATTGGACAAATTCTAGTGTTAAAGTTTGAATTTTTCTTGTACTTTTGTGTTTAGGATCATCATATGTGTTTATGTTTTAGATTGGAAGGCTTAAATCGCTAGGTTTGGTTGTTTTGATCGATAAAGTGGCTATTTTTAAGTTTGTACGGCTTAGTTGGTCTCAGATAGTTTTTTCTTCAAAGCGAAGTTGCTTTGTTATTGGATGAAGTTGGTATTATGCGAATTTGGTCAAGTTTAGCGAGTTGATTTTTATGCTTAATTGGGTTCTGCGAAGTTGTTTCTTTTAAGTTTAATTTAAGATCTAAAGTTTACTTAGCTATTAAGCGAGTTGTAAAGCTAATGAGTTAATTTTGGCTTAACTTGGTGTTCAAGCGAAGTTGATTGTGTTAAGTAGTTGATACCAAAGCGAAGTTGGCTATTTAGCTTAATTTGATTCATTGCTACGTCGATGTTGTCATGAGTTGATGCTAATGCGACTTGGCTATTTAGCGAAGTTGATTCCTTGCGAGTTTTCTCCTTGAAAGCGAAGTCAAGTGTTTAGCGAGTTGATAACTGCCGAAGGCGTGTTTTACTAATACTTGTCTAATTTTAGACTCATACTTCTTCGATACATTTCCTATGGTTGTCTTTTGGTTTAGTAAAATCCCGCGGAAAGAATCACTTCCTGCTTAATCAAAGAATTGTAAAATCCCGTAGAACTTGTAATCATGGCAAACATCGTTCCTACTATTGTTTCTTCCGTAACAGGACGCTCAAGCAACAGGTCGATATCGGCTCACCTATGCTTGACAGTAACCCACTACCACTCTGGGCTTAAAGAATCGATTGTACTGTCTTGAAAGGAAAATGGGGTCAACATTCTCAAATCAATTGATGAAGGACCGTATAGAGTTGAGACTAATAGAGACATAATTGATAAAATTAAGATGGAACAATGATCTATGGAATAGACAGTACTCAAAGACGATGATGATCTCAATGATAAAGGAGAAAAAGAGATTCAAAGCGGATATCGTGGCTTCTAACATCATATTGCAGGTCTTCCAAGCATCTACAAGCTTATCAACTCAACATCAAGCAAAGGATGGATAATGTCAAGATGCTTCTTTTCTGGTCTCCATTAACCATGGAAGACAGAGAATCACAACTCTATGATGAATTTGAGCACTTCAAGATGAAACCAGATGAGAGTGTCTATGAGTATTACGCGAGATTCCACAAGCTTGTTAATGACGCCAGAAACATCAATGACTATGCTAAACATCAGCTTGAATCTCAAAGTTTGTGAACAAATATGAACTCAATGGCACAAGTTTTTCACCTCTGCGGAAGCTAACCAAAAGGATTGAAGAATACAACTATGAGCAACTCTATGCCTCCTTCTTCGAATGAGAGACATGCCATGTTTGAAAAGAGGATTCTGAACAATTCAAAACAAATCCAGAGAGACAAGCTCATCAAATGATTCAATCGCCTTTCTGATTCGCCCAAGACGGTCAAGTTTTATCAACAAAGCTAGCCACTTGTGAATGGCTAACCGTAAGAAACTTAAAACAGCTCGAAAACAAATGCAATGAAGATCAGGAGAGTATAGTGTTTCCCCAGGTCGTTATGTCCCAACGAAGCTGCGATGAATCACCAAACGAATAGTGATCGAGAATTTGAATGAAAAGAGGTATGATTGATTATAACTAAGAAAAGTTTATAAATTACAAGGGCTTAAATGCAAATTAAAGAAAATTAAAAGATAAAAAATATTAAATAAACGCTATCACTATTTGCAAAATGATGTTTTTGATTTTTCTTTATAAACTTAAATTAAAAAAAACTACGTGACGTACAAAAGAAAATGAAACTTAAACAATAATATTAATCCTAAAAATATGAAAATGACATTTTTACAAACCTAATGATAAAAGAAAATTTTAGAAAAAGAAAATTATTTTTAAAACTATTTATCTAATTATTATTAATTAAAAACTATTTTACTTATTTAATAATAGCCTAAAATACAAGAAAATATGAAATAAAGCTAGAAAAATGAAATTATGACTTGGAAAAATCTAAAATAACCAAAGAGAATTTTCAAAACTATTTTTGTATTTTTCTGATTATTTTTCTATTTTCTATGAATTAAAACTATTTAAAACTAATTAAATTGCTTAAAAATACAAATTTAACTAAGAAAAATCTAGAAAAATATTTTTTGACTTTTATATTTATCTTAACCTAGGAAAAATGAAAACTTATTTTTTTGAAACTTTTCTGAATTATTTGTATTAAATGCTAATTAAAAAGTGCTAAAAATTGATTTAAATGCAGAAAAATAGCAAAACTGACTAGAAAATATGAAAAATTCAAGAAAAGTCTAAAATAATATTGTGAATCTAGGAAAAATATAAAAACAGTGGGTTGTGTGCAAGAAATGAATCAGAAAGATGCAAGTGCTTATAAATAAGCACTTAGGAATAAGCCAAAAGCACAATAAGCACCAAACTGACAATGAAGCTTATAATAAGCTAAAACTACTCAAAAGAAACTTATTTAACAACTATCTTAAACCTCAATGCAAATTACACAGATTTGATGATTTGAGCTAAAGTGCTAAAAAAGCTTTTTATCACTACTTTTCAAGCTTAAGCCACAAGCTTATTAATAAGCCGAATCTGAAAACCATGAAAGTTGAACTATACTCAAGACCACCAAGACCTTAACTAACTTAAACCAAAATATGAGCCCTAGATAAGCTCTATGAGCTCAGGTAGTGATTAAGACAACACCTCACATAAGTTGTCTGTATAGTTGCCTCAGCACATCACGCTGTGTAATGTGGCAATTTGAGCCCTATGTACAAGCTTATTTGGAAGCTTATAAAAATTGACAAAAATCAACAAAAATCATAATAAGAAACTAGACCACTGAAGTTTATAAAACCCAAAATTTCACTTGAATTTGACCAAAATGAATCCATGAAAATCACCCAGTTAGGGCTCAAAAATGGTTTTTCGTTTTTGACTTTTGACAACAGAGTTTGAATAACTTTGACTTATTTGAGATTTGAATTTGAACCAATTTGTGGACTGATTGATGTTAAATGATGAAATGATAACTAATACAAGCTATACCTATGATTTCTAAACACAAAACAAGCTTTTGATTTGCAAAATTCCAACAGTAATAGCTTATAAGACAGATTAAGTGAGAATTTTGACTTTCGAGAGTGTTTTAGTGCACAAAAGACTGACCAGTTAATTTGAGCTATAACTACTAACATAGACTAAAGCAACAGGTTTGACCAACTATCAATAAACCTCAAACACGTGATAACCAAATCCAAACACCATTTCTACCGATATGCAAAGCAAAACTATCATCCTTACTTTAATATCAAAGTAAGCCAAACTACTAACAACTTGTTTTAATAGATCAAACTAAGTTATTTAACTACTAAATAATAAAATTAAATGACTATTAATAAACTACAAAACAAATTATGCTATGGAAATGACTTACATGGTCCTAGCCACAATGGCTTGCCAAAGAACCATAACAACTACTAGCCTATCTAAACCATAACCTAAGCTCATTTTCAACCCAAATCCATGCTCTGAACACCCATTATCCATTTCCATTTCCAAATGATGATTCAGTTGACTTTTGTTGACCAATACCAAATTTGCTTGAAACTTAAATATAAGCTTACAAAAAGCTATAAGTAGCTTATATAAGCTTATTTGAGCTTAAAATAAGCTATTTAAGAGCTGAATGGACATAAGATTTGAAACTGAAAATTTCAAAGTGTGAACTTGAAAACATGAATTGATATTAAACCTTGAATTGTAACACTTGAAATTGATTATATTGATGAAATAACTTGAATTTAGTACAACAAATAAAGAACAAAAGATTACAACTTAAAGCTTAATTAAAGACATAATCATAAAAACGACATACATAAAAATTTTTAAACTAAGTACTACTCCATCTCTTCTTTCTTCTTCCTTTATTTATACCCAAACTCACCTCTTCTGACTTCTCGAAGCATCCCACTTCAATTTAAGACCATTGGATGAGCTTGAAGATATTGGCCATTTGATCAATTTTACGCCAAAAAGTGCTTTTGCCGATGGGGGTTGAGTGAAATGGAAAGAGATGCATTAAATGCTTTGTATCTTGAGTTGTGGAGGTGGGGACATGGAATGGAGGTGAGCCGTGAATGGATGCCCTGGGGTGGCTAGTTTTGAGGTGAGGCAAAAGGGAAGAAGAAGAAAAGGAGGGAACAAGTGTGTTTGACCGTTTTATATATTATGAAGGGGGGTCAAATGAAGGGTCCAAATGGTGTTATGGCAGGGTCAAATTGTAAATGACAAGGGCCAAGGGCTTGTGGGTTTAATAACAAGGACCTATTGTGTAATTTCTCGAAAATGCAAGGACCAAGGTCTGCCATATTTCAAAGTTGCTCAAGGACCAAAAGTGACAAGCTCCAATAGTACAAGGACCAAACTTGACATTTTCAATTTTCCAAGGACCATTTTTGCCAATTTTAAACTTGAGGACCAAACTTGTAATTTCTCAAAACTTTTGATATTTTTCACCAAAGGACTAATTTTGACAACTTATGATTTTAAAAGGACCTTTGGTGATTTTTCTTTTTAAATTATGTGCTCAGGGACTATTTCTGACAACTTTTGAAACTTGGGGGAATGAAACTGCCAATTATGCAAACTTAGCTCATTTTTCATCTGATTTTAAACATTTTGCATCTCAAACATATAAAATGCAATTTTGAGATATTTTCAGTATTTTGATGCATTTCTGAGCATTTTAAACGTTTTGCAGTTCAGATTTAACCAAAAATGATGAGTATTTACACACTCATCAATCCCCACACTAAACTATTGCTAGTCCCTAGCAATCTTTTGAGAAAACTTAATGGATTTGAATCTCTTTACCAAAAGCCATTACTTCTGAGTAGCCAAATGTTTTAGTTCAAGTAAGAACCATGGTACACCGATAACCATGTGAATTTGAGCAAACCACCAATTTTCCAACGGATTTGATTTGTTTACCGAAGCCGCTTGCTTCGACTAGCCAACTCTTAGATAAATTATCAATATTATCTTTGGTGAGTCGATTACCAATTATGGTTTTTCCACCGCCTTTACCACAAGCCATAAACTTGCGGGCTAGCCAACTCTTCACTAATTAAAGATATGGTGAGTTGAATACCATACAATTTTGGGCAAATTGCAAGCCATAAACGGATTTGAGATATCTTTACCAAGAGCCGTTTGCTCCGGATTAGCCAATCCTTTTGTTTATTAGACATGGCGGACTGATAACCATAAGCTGAGTAAGTGCAAAACACTTACTCCAAAAAAAATTTTGGCCAAAAATGGGGAATTAGGCGGTATAATTACATGATAAAATTCGTGAGAATTCCCCCACACTAGAAATGAATATTGCCCTCAATATTCAAAGTACCCTATTATGCCAAACTAGAACGAAAGGGAAATACTACGCCATTATTTTGAAAGAATTTTTTTTTTTTTTTGAAACTTTATATATACACAACATGTGGGCAACCCCCACACTAGGGTGGTAGAACAGAGAAAGAAGACAGAAATATGGGTGAAAACCCATATGGCATGCTACTGTTTTTGATTCCCGAAGTCGCTAGCTTGACTCGATCCCCGCATTCATTGGTTCATGGGGAAAGTTTGTAAGATCCGGACAACCACAGGAGGTATGTCCTCTCCAAAATAATGCTTCAACCGATGACCATTCACTTTAAAGTTTGGACCATCGGGTTGAGATAACTCAATGGTTCCATATGGAAATACTTTAGTGATGGTAAATGGTCCAGACCAGCGGGATTTTAATTTTTCCGAGAAAATCTTCAATCTTGAGTTGAAAAGAAGGACTCGATCACCGACGTTGAAAACGCGGTTCTTGATTTTTGAGTCATGAATCTTCTTTGTCTTTTGTTTGTAGATCAAAGAGTTCTCGTATGCTTGATCACGGAGTTCATTTAATTCTTTCATTTGAACTTTCCTCGGTGATCACCACTGTCAATATCAAAGTTGGCATGTTTCAAGGCCCGATGCCTTGTGCTCAAGCTCAACCGCGATGACATGCCTTCCCGTATACAAGCTTGTATGGAGTGCACCCGATGGGTGTTTTATAAGCTGTACGGAAGGCCCAGAGTGCGCCATCTAGCTTATCCGACCAAGAGGCACGGTTTTCGCCAACCGTCCTCTCCAGAATTCTTTTAATCCCTCGGTTGGAAACTTCCACTTGCCCACTTGTTTGGGGTGGTACGCAGTAGAGAGACGGTGAGTTACACCATACTTTTGCATGACTCTATCAAATTTGTCATTGCAAAAATGCGCACTACCACGATCACTGATTATAGCTCGTGGAGTTCCAAACCTAGCAAAAAGAGATTTTAAGAATTTCACAACAACTCGGGCATCGTTGGTAGGTAAAGCCTTAGCTTCAACCCATTTTGACAAATAGTCAACGGCCACGAGTATGTATTTATTTCCGCGAGAAGAAGGAAATGGCCCCATAAAGTCAATGCCCCAGATGTCAAAAATCTCGCACACTTGAATGGCGCTTTTGCGCATTTCATTTCTTTGTGAGATATTCCCGTGACGCTGACAAGCGCCACAGTGTTTTGACAAATTCATGGGCATCCTTGTAAATCGTGGGCCAATAGAATCCGGAATCAAACACCTTCTTGGCGTTGTAGTTGGGGCTATGATGTCCCCCAAGAGGTCCGAATGGCAAGCCTTGAGAATGTCAATGGCTTCCCGACCATACACACATCGCCGGGATGACTTGATCCGCGCAAATTTTGAACAAGGGGTCGCCCCGAAGAAATAATGTTTCACATCTTTAAAGAATTTATTTTTCTGTTGGGACGACATCCCTTTCACCACAAAGTTACCCGCATGGTAATTTGCAAAGTCAGAAACCATGGGGTAGAAGAGTCTCCACTAAAAGAAACCACATTGAGTGTTTCGAGAGGAAATGTTTCATTTATTTCCTTTTTCTCGAACACATCAGGGTTTTCTAGACGGATAGATGATCGCAGACTGTGTTCTCAGCTCCTTTTTATCACGTATAATGATATCAAATTCTTGTAGGAGGAGAACCCAACGGAGCAATCTCCGCTTTGCATCTTGTTTTGCAAAGAGATATTTGAGAGCCGAGTGATCCGTATACACCACGCATTTGGTCAAGATAAGGTATGGCCGAAACTTCTCAAACGCATACACCAAAGCTAATAATTCTTTTTCTCGTAGTGGTGTAATGGGTTTGAGCTTCACCATAGTTTACTTTCATGTGAGTGGATAGGCTGAAAATGCTTGGTTTTTGTTGCCCCAAGACGCACCGATAGCAAAATCACTTGCATCGCACATGAGCTCAAAGGGTAAATCCCGCCGGGGCAACTAGAATGGGTGCTTCAGTAAGCTTTTTCTTTAATGTTTCAAAAGCTTCGATGCACTCAAGTGAAAAGATAAAAGGAGCATCTTTTTCAAGAAGATGGGTCATAGGCCGAGCGATTTTAGAAAAATCTTGTATGAATCTACGATAAAACCCGGCATGACCTAGAAAACTCCTAATACCTTTGACGGTAGTAGGATGAGGCAATTTAGCAATAACATTAACTTTTGCTCTATCTCCAACCTCAATCCGCTTTTAGAAATCTTATGGCCAAGGACTATGCCTTCTTTGACCATAAAGTGGCTCTTCTCCCAATTTAGACAAAGATTGGTGTCTTCACACCGTTGAAGCATTTTTTCTAAATGGGAGAGACATGTATGAAACGAGTCCCCAATGACCGAGAAGTCATCCATAAACACCTCCATTGTTTCCTTGATCATGTCGTGGAAAATTGCCATCATACATCGTTGAACGTGCGTGAGCGTTACATAGGCCAAAAGGCATACACCTGTAGGCAAAAGTTCCGTATGGGCAGGTGAATGTGGTTTTTTCTTGATCCAATGGATCAATGGGGATCTGAAAGTAACCCGAGAAACCATCAAGGAAACAATAGTATTCGCTCCCTGCTAATCTCTCAAGCATTCGGTCCATGAAGGGTAGAGGAAAATGGTCTTTACGGGTGGCTTCGTTTAACTTACGATAGTCAATGCACACACGCCATCCCGTAACCAATCGAGTTGGAATTAACTCGTTTTTTTCATTTGTGACAACAGTTATGCCACCCTTTTTGGAACGCAATGAATTGCTAACCCAAGGACTATCTGAGATCGGGTAAATTAAACCTGCATCAAGAAGTTTGAGAACCTCTTGTTTGATAACCTCGTGAATCTTAGGATTCACCTTCTCGATGTTGGACTGCTGGTTTGAAGTCATCCTCCATTAAGATTTTGTGAGTACAAAACTCGTGGTTGATACCCTTAATGTCGGAGAGTTTCCAAGCAATTGCTTGCTTGTGTGACTTCAAGACCTGTATGAGAGCAGCTTTTCTCCTCCTCGCTTAAGTCTTTAGCAATTATGACGGGTAATTTATCATCACCCTCCAAGAATGCATACTCGAGATGAGGAGGTAGGTCCTTAAGTTCAACCTCGGGAAATTCTTCAATAGATGTTTGTACTGATTTGATTTCCTCAATCGTGATCTCTTTCGGAAGGAGTGAAGGTAATGGATCTTCATTTAACAATTGCTCAAGATAAAGGATATCCCCCTCCGAATCATAAACACCATCAATTCCCAGCGGAATTGATTCATCACTAGCAAGAAACTCATCGATCTCTTCCAGAAAGAAGTCACCTCCCTCAAACGGAGTGAGAGAGGGGAAGAGTCGGCAATGATTGGTTGAGAAGATGTGGTGGAATCCCCACTCACAGAATTATGAAGATAACCAAGAAACTCTTGAGAGTACTCCTCTCAAGCAATATCAATTAAATCGACTCGATTAACTGATTCAATATCATAATTTGAGGAGTACCTCGAAGTTTGATCAAGGTTAAAGGTAAAAGCTTCATTACCCACACGTAACGTGATTTCTTGCTCAAATACATCAATAAGAGCACGCCCGTTCTCGTGAATCCCTTCCAACAATGAGGGGAACCCGATGATCGCATCGAAATCAACAACCACAAAGTCACTGAAAATGGAACTTTCCTACTTTCACAAATACATCCTCGGCGATGCCAAGAGGACGCGATATAGAACGATCTGCAAGCTCAAGAGTCATGCTGGTAGGAATAAGTTCTGGAAGAGAAAGTTTCTTCCATATGAATAAGGCATCGATTGATGCTTGCACCAAGATCGGCAAGGGCAAAGCATTCAATCATTCCTGGAAAAACACAAGGGAGAAGAAATTTTCCATGATCTCCTAGCTTCTTGAAGCTTTTTTAACAGAACTGCTGAGCAGCCTCGCTCAAAGGAGTTTTAGCCATTTCAAACAATTTTTCCTTATTGCTCAACATGTGTTTGAGAGTTGATGCAAACTTGGGCATCAACATGATGGCATCCGCAAAGCTTATGTCAAAATGTAGTTCTTGGAAAATTTGAAAGAATTTTTCCATTTGATGACTGGCTTTTTCGCGGAGCTTTTGCTCATTTAAACGTGAGGGATAAGGAATAGAAGTTTTGGATTTGGGGTTTCAACAACCGAGGTTCAAAACAACCTGAGGTTTGGTTTGGGTTTCGGACAACTGAGGATGGACATGTGTCTGGTACTTCTGTGAGCTAGTAGGTTGCACTTGGTCCTTTGTCGCCTCGTGTTCACTTTCCACTACCTTCTGGAGAGAAGAAGAAGAGGTAGTAGGAATAGCGGGTCCATCATATGAAGCACCAATTCTGGTTGTGATCGCTTTGCACGCCTCTCGGATTAGCGATCGTGTTGCTAGGTAAAGTACCTGAGCCCGAGGGTCGATCATTTAAAGACTTCTTAATGTCATAAATCTGGCTAACCAACAACCAAGTTCATTTCCTCTTGGGATTTCATGAATTGCTTCAACAACTCATCAGATGATGGTCCAGTTGGAACAACTGCTTGAGTTTGCACAGAAAATTCGCCTCTATTGTTTGGATTAGGGCCTTGATTTTGAAATTTTCCTTGATTATTGCCATGAAAATACCCTGGGTTGAAATTTCCCCACTGGTTTCTATTGAAATTTCCTTGGTGTTGGAAATTTTGATTTTGATTTTGAAAACCGTTGTTTTGACTAAAATTACCTTGGTTTTGAAAACCTTGGTTTGGTCTATTCTGATTTTGATTACGGTTTTTGTTGAAACCGGAGGTCCGTGGTAGTGGTTAGGACGGTGGTTCGGTCCATAGGAGCACGATATTGGTTGCCTCCTTGATTAGAAATCCCGCCACAAGATTAGCTTCAAAAGGGTTACCATCGGTGGCCATACAGCTTGTAATAAGCATGGGGCCACCACAAGTAACACAGACTTCCACTTTCTTAACTTCAGCAGAAGGTGAAGTTTGTGGAAAAGAGACTTTCTTTGGTTGGAGAGAACCAAAGCTTGAATTGCTTCCGTGAGTTTGTCAATCTTAGCATCGGTGCTAGATTGACTCACGGGCGATGAAGAAGAAGGACCAACTCTGACTTGGGAAACAACCGCTTGCTTCTTGCGTGCAAGTGCGGACTTTAGACTTGTTTTCAATGATCGCTAAAGCTTCTTTGACAGTTTTGCCCAAGAAATTTCCTCCAAAGCGGAGGAATTGAGAGAATCTTGATCAGATTGACTCACTCCATTATAGAAAGTATCGAGTTGCATTAACTCGTAGAAACCGTGGTGAGGACATTTATGAGCAATTCCTTAAAACGATCCCACGATTCACTGAAGGGTTCATCAAACTTTTGTGTGAACTTGATGATTTCGTTTTTAAGACTCGTGGTTTTGAAGGTGGATAGAATTCATTCACAAATTTCTTCACAAATCTTCCCATGTCTCAATTGATTTGAGGGGTTGTTTTTCAAGCCAATCCGGGCTTGTCCCTCAAGAGAAAATGGGAACGTAAGAAGCTTAACAAAGATCAGGGGACATTCTTGTATTTGATGGTAGATGCAATCTTGTTAAACCATCGAATATGAGCATGAGGATCATCCCGCTCAAAACCATAGAATTGACTTGAGGTTACAAGATTCAGTAACCCGGTTTTGAGTTCAAAATTTTCACCACAATGGCGGATAACAATAGCATCTCCATACCCGCCGATGGTGCCCTGGAGAAGCTCACACATAGGACGCTTCTTCCGCCATGATAGCGAAGTAGTGTGAGCAGTCCGGATCTCGATCCGACGATGGAGCAGAAAGTCTACGGACACGCCTTCTTGGAATCTTGACAAGCTCACGAAATGGGCTTAAAGATCTAGAAGAGCGAAAAGATACACTAGAGTTAACTCTAAGAATCTCAGAGTTAAGAGAAATGGGAATTATGAAAATGAATTATGAAAATGGGGTAAGAAGAATCTTTTGGGTTTTTGGTTTTGACAAGTAGATATAACAACAAATCCAATTAAAACAAAATCGAGGCAAAACAAAAGTGAACTTAAACCAATAATCACAAGATGAATGGCTTCTTTGAAAAAGGTACACCAATCACAAGGACACAAAGGCAAGGTTTAATCTTTGGTTCGAACTTATTATGGTCGTACCCCCAGTTAGGTAGTACACTGCCTTGGTTTGCGGTGGTAATTTTTATGTTGTTATTATTAAACAAAGAAAACGACAAATCTTTTGTATTTTTATCTTTGATATATATATAGAAACAAAAGAAAAATATTTTTGTGTTTTATACGTTTTTGGATGTTTTTGGGTTTTTGGATTTTTATAAGAAAATATATATAGATATAGATAGATGGTATGAACAAAGAGTGAATATTCAAACCACTAATCTGCTAAACGAAGATAATTAGCAATACCCCGCGGCGCCAAAATTTGATCCGGCCCTGCAAAACCGTCAAGTTTATCACACAAGCTAGCCACTTGTGAATGGCTAACCGTAAGAAACTTAAAACAGTCGGCAAACAAATGCAATGAAGATCGGAGTATAGTGTTTCCCGGTCGTTATGTCCCAACGAAGCTATGCAGAATCACCAAACGAATAGTGATCGAGAGAATTTGAACGGAAAAGAGGATTGAATTGATTATAACTAAAGAAAAGTTTATAAATTACAAAGGGCTTAAATGCAAATTAAAGAAAATTAAAAAGATAAAAAATATTAAATAAACGCTATCACTATTTGCAAAATGATGTTTTTGATTTTTTTTTCTTTTTATAAAACTTAAATTAAAAACTACGTGACGTACAAAAGAAAATGTGAAACTTAAACAATATTAATCCTAAAAATATGAAAATGACATTTTTACAATCCTAATGATAAAAGAAAATTTTTAGAAAAAGAAAATTATTTTTATAACTATTTATCTAATTATTATTAATTAAAAACTATTTTTAACTTATTTAATAATTACCTAAAATACAAGAAAATATGAAATAAAGCTAGAAAAATGAAATTATGACTTGAAAAATCTAAAATAACAAAAGAGAATTTTCAAAACTATTTTATATTTTTCTGATTATTTTTCTATTTTCTATGAATTAAAACTATTTAAAACTAATTAAATTGCTTAAAAATACAAATTTAACTAAGAAAAATCTGGAAAAATATTTTTTTGACTTTTTATATTTATCTTAACCTAATAAAATGAAAACTTATTTTTTGAAACTTTTCTGAATTATTTGTATTAAATGCTAATTAAAAAGTACTAAAAATTGATTTAAATGAAGAAAAATAGCAAACTGACCTAGAAAAATCTGAAAAATTCAGGAAAAGTCTAAATTAATATTATGAATCTAGGAAAAATATAAAACAGAGGGGTTGTGTGCAAGAAAATGAATCAAGACAAGTGCTTATAAATAAGCACTGTGATAAGCCAAAAGCACAAATAAGCACCAAATGAAAAACAAAGCTTAATAAGCTAAAACTACTCAAAAGCAACTTATTAACAACTGCTCTAAACCTCTATAATACAAGCTGCCACGATTTGATGATTTGAGCTTAAGTGTCAAAACAGATTTTTTTCCTAACTTCAAGCTTAAGCACAAGCTTATTTAATAAGCCAATATGAAACCAAAGTGAATATCCAAGACCACCAAATTAACCAACTTAAGACCAAGATTCACTCAAAGTGATTAAGAACAACATCTCAAGACAAGGTCTTGAAGTTGCCTCAGGCACACCAATGTATGCCGAAGTGCACAGGGCACTTCATGTTCTCATGACACTATTTGGAGTTTATAAAAATTGCAAAATTTAACAAAATCATATTAAGTAACTGACCAGTTGAACTAGAAAACCCATAATTTCACTTGAATTGAACCAGAAATGAATCCATTAAAAATCACCAGTTAGATGAAAACTGATTTTCAACTTTTGACTTTGACAACAGCTTTGATAATTTGACTTATTTGAGATTTGAAATCAATTTGTGGACTGATGTTGATGTTAAATGATGAAATGAAGCTAATACAAGCTATACCTATGATTTCTAAACACAAAACAAGTTTTTGCTTTGACAAAATCCCAACAGTTAAGCTTATTAAGACAGATTAAGGAGAATTTTGACTTTGAGTGTTCTAGTGCACAAATGACAATTAATTTGACTATATTACTACTAATTAAGACTAAAGCAACAGGTTTGACCCACTGAACAAACCTCAAACACAGGTTAACCATATGATCCAAACACCACTTTTCTACTGATTTGCAATTTAAAAGAAGCCAACTACTGAACAAGCTTGTATAATAGATCAAACTGAGTTAAGTTATCTTTATTACTACTAAATAAGCAAGTCTGAAATACTAATAACCACAGATACAAATTATGCAATGAGTATGGAAATGAACTCACATTTGGTCCTAGCCACTATGGCTTGCCAAAGAACATAAGAACTACTAGCCTAATCTAAACCATAACCTAGCTCATTTTCAACCCAAATCCATGCTCTGCAACACCCATATCCATTTCCATTTCCAAATGATGATTCAGTTGACTTTTGTTGACCTAATAACAAATTTGCTTGAAACTTAAATATAAGCTTACAAAAAGCTATAAGTAGCTTATATAAGCTTATTTGAGCTTAGAAATAAGCTATTTGAAGATTGAACATAAGAGTTTGAAACTGAAAGGTGCAACAGTGAACTTGAAAACATGAATTGATATTAAAACCTTGAATGGGTACTAGAAAGTAGATTACACTGATAATGTGACTTGAGTTTAGTACAATAAAACAAAAGATTACAACTTTAGAGCTTAATTAAAACATAATCATAAAAAACAACATACATAAAAAATTTAGACTAAGTACTACTCCTTCTCTTTCTTCTTTCCTTTTATTTATACCCAAAAAGACTTCCCTTTGACTTCTGAGCAGTTCCCACTTCAATTTAAGACCATTGGATAGCTTGAACCATTATTGGCCGTTTGATCATATTTGGCGCCAAAAGTGCTTTTTGCCAGATGGGGGTTGAGTGAAATGGAAAGAGATGCATTAAATGTATCTTGGAGTTGGTGGAGGGTGGGGACATGGAAGTGAAGGTGAGCTGGGGAATGGATGCAAGTGTTTGCAGGAGCAAAAGTTGGAAGAAGAAGAAAAGGAGGAACAAGTGTGTTTGACCAGTTTAATATTATGAAGGGGGTCAAAATGAAGGGTCCAAATGGTGTTATGGCAGGGTCAAATTAAATGACAAGGGCCAAGTGCTAAGGGTTTAATAAACAAGGACCTATTGCAATTTCTAAAAATCAAGGACCAAGGCTGCCATATTTGCAAAGTTGCTCCAAGGGACCAAAAGTGACAAGCTCCAATAGTACAAGGACCAAACTTGACATTTTCAAATTTCCAAGGACCATTTTTGCCAATTTTAAACTGGAGGACCAAACTTGTAATTTCTCAAAACTTTTGATATTTTTCACCAAAGGACTAATTTTGACAACTTATGATTTTAAAAGGACCTTTGGTGATTTTTCTTTTAAAATTAAGTGCTCAGGACTATTTCTGACAACTTTTGAAACTTGGGGACTAAACTGCCAATTATGCAAACTTAGCTCATTTTTCATCTGATTTTAAACATTTTGCATCTGAAACATATAAAATGCAATTTTGGAATATTTTCAGTATTTTGATGCATTTCTGAGCATTTTTAAACGTTTTGCAGCTCAGATTTAACCAAAAATGATGAGTATTTACACACTCATCAATCCCCACACTAAACTATTGCTAGTCCCTAGAAATCTTTGAGAAAAACTTAATGGATTTGAATCTCTTTACCAAAAGCCATTACTTCTCGAGTAGCCAAATGTTTCAGTTCAAGTAAGAACCATGGTACACCGATAACCATGTGATTTTGAGCAAACCCCCAACTTCCAACGGATTTGATTTGTTCTACCGTAGCCGCTTGCTTCTGGACTAGCCAACTCTAGATAAATTATCAATATTATCTTTGGTGAGTCGATTACCAATTATGGTTTTTCCACTGCATTTACCACAAGCCATAAAACTTGCGCTAGCCAACTCTTCACTAATTAAAGATATGGTGAGTTGAATACCATACAATTTTGGGCAAATTGCAAGCCGTCAACGGATTTGAGATATCTTACCAAGATCCGCTGCTCCTGATTAGCCAATCCTTTTGTTTATTAGACATGGCGGATGATAACCATAATGAGTAAGTGTAAACGCTTACTCCAAAAAAAATTTTGGCCAAAAATGATGGAATTAGGCGGTATAATTACATGATAAAATTCGTGAGAATTCCCCCCACTAGAAATGAATATTGCCCTCAATATTCAAAGTACCTACGGTTATGTAAACCGAGAACGAAAAGGAAATACTACTACCATTATTTTGAAAGATATGTTTTTTTGAAACTTATATATATAACAACATGTGGGGCAACCCCACACTAGGGTGGTAGAAAATAGAAAGAAGTCAGAAATATGGGTGAAAACCCATATGGCATGCTACTATTTTTGATTCCCGAGTCGCTAGCTTGACTCGATCCCCGCATTCATTGGTTCTTGGGGAAAGTTTGTAATCCGACAACCACAGAGGAATGTCCTTCCAAAATAATGCTTCAACCGATGACCATTCACTTTAAAGTTTGGACCATCGGGTTGAGATAACTCAATGGTTCCATATGGAAATACTTTAGTGATAGTAAATGGTCCGCACGGATTTTAATTTTCCCTAGAAAATCTTCAATCTTGAGTTGAAAAGAAGGACTCGATCACCGACGTTGAAAACGCGGTTTTTGATTTTTGAGTCATGAATCTTCTTTGTCTTTTGTTTGTAGATCAAAGAGTTCTCGTATGCTTGATCACGTAGTTCATTTAATTCATTCATTTGAACCTTCCGGTGATCACCAAATGTTCAATATCAAAGTTGGCATGTTTCAAGGCCCAAGATGCCTTGTGCTCAAGCTCAACCTAAGATGACATGCCTTCCGTACACTAGCTTGTATGGAGTACACCCGATGGGTGTTTTATAAGATGTACGGAAGGCCCAGAGTGCGTCATCTAGCTTATCCGACCAAGAGGCACTTGCCAACCGGCCTCCGAATTCTTTTAATCCCTCGGTTGGAAACTTCCACTTGCCCACTTGTTTGGGGGTGGTACGCAATAGAGAGACGGTGAGTTACACCATACTTTTGCATGACTCTATCAAATTGGTCATTGCAGAAATGCGTACCACGATCACTGATGATAGCTCGTGGAGTTCCAAACCTAGCAAAAAGAGATTTTAAGAATTTCACAACAACTCTGGCATCGTTGGTAGGAAAAGCCTAGCTTCAACCCATTTTGACAAATAGTCAACGCACCACGAGTATGTATTTACACGCTGAGACGGAGGAAATGGCCCCATAAAGTCATGCCCCGATGTCAAAAATCTCACACACTTGAATGGCGTTTTGCGGCATTTCATTTCTTTGTGAGATATTCCCGTGACGCTGACAAGCGTCACAGGTTTTGACGAATTCATGGGCATCCTTGTAAATCGGGCCAATAGAACGGAATCAAACACCTTCTTGGCGGTGTAGTTGGGGCTATGATGTCCCCAAGTAGGTCCGTAATGGCAAGCCTTGAGAATGTCAATAGCTTCCTGACCATACACACATCGCCTGATGACTTGATCCGCACAAATTTTAAACAAGTAGGGGTCGCCCCGTAATAATGTTTCACATCTTTAAAGAATTTATTTTTCTGTTGGGACGACATCCCTTTCACCACAAAGTTACCCGCAGGGTAATTTGCAAAGTCGCAGAAACCATGGGTAGAAGAGTCTCCACGAAAAGAAACCACATTGAGTGTTTTGAGAGGAAATGTTTCATTTATTTCCTTTTTCTCGAACACATTCTGGTGAGGGTTTTCTAGACGGGATAGATGATCGCAGCCAGTGTTCTCAGCTCCTTTTTATCAATGATAATGATATCAAATTTTGTAGAGGAGAACCCAACGGAGCAATCTCGGCTTTGCATCTTGTTTTGCAAAGAGATATTTGAGAGCCGAGTGATCCGTATACACCACGCATTTGGTCAAGATAAGGTATGGCCGAAACTATTCAAACGCATACACCACAGCTAATAATTCTTTTTCTGTAGTGGTGTAATGGGTTTGAGCTTCAGCCATAGTTTTACTTGCGTAGTGGATAGGCTGAAAATGCTTGGTTTTCGTTCCCAAGACTGCACGATAGCAAAATCACTTGCATCGCATATGAGCTCAAAGGGTAAATCCCAGTCGGGGGCAACTAGAATGGGTGCTTCCGTAAGGTTTTTCTTTAGTGTTTCAAAAGCTTCGATGCACTCAAGTGAAAAGATAAAAGGAGCATCTTTTTCAAGAAGATGGGTCATAGGCCGAGCGATTTTAGAAAAATCTTGTATGAATCTACGATAAAACCCGGCGTGACCTAGAAAACTCCTAATACCTTTGACGGTAGTAGGATGAGGCAATTTAGCAATAACATCAACTTTTGCTCTATCTACCTCAATCCCGTTTTTAGAAATCTTATGGCCAAGGACTATGCCTTCTTTGACCATAAAGTGGCTCTTCTCCCAATTTAGACAAAGATTGGTGTCTTCACACCTTTGAAGCATTTTTTCTAAATGGGAGAGACATGTTTGAAACGAATCCCCAATGACCGAGAAGTCATCCATAAACACCTCCATTGTTTCCCCGATCATGTCGTGGAAAATTGCCATCATACATCGTTGGAACGTGCCAGGAGCGTTACATAGGCCAAAAAGGTACGCCCAGAGGCAAAAGTTCGTATGGGCAGTGAATGTGGTTTTTCTTGATCTAGCGGATCAATGGGGATCTGAAAGTAACCCGAGAAACCATCAAGGAAACAATAGTATTCGTTCCCCGCTAATCTCTCAAGCATCTGGTCCATGAAGGGTAGAGGAAAATGGTCTTTACGGGTGGCTTCGTTTAACTTGCGGTAGTCAATGCACACACGCCATCCCGTAACCAATCGAGTTGGAATTAACTCTTTTTCTTCATTTGTGATAACAAGATGCCACCCTTTTTTGGAACGCAATGAATTGGGCTAACCCAAGGACTATCAGAGATTGGGTAAATTAAACCGCATCCGAAGTTTGAGAACCTCTTGTTTGATAACCTCATGAATCTTAGGATTCACCCTTCTCTGATGTTGGATTGCTGGTTTGAAGTCATCCTCCATTAAGATTTTGTGAGTACAAAACTCGTGTTGATACCCTTTAATGCTCAAGAGTTTCAGTTAATTGCTTGCTTAGTGTGACTTCAAGACCTTTATGAGAGCAACTTTTTCATCTTTACTCAAATCTCGAGCAATAATGACGGGTAATTTATCATCACCTTCAAGAAATGCATACTCGAGATGAGGTGGTAAGTCTTTGAGTTCGACTTCAGAAATTCTTCGCTTTCTCAACCTGACTTGACTTCCTTGTTATGAAGCTCGACGGGAGGGAGTGATGATGGATCATCATTAAGCAACTCCTCAATGAGAAGTATGTCCCCCTCAATGTCGATGGGAGCGTGATCAATTTCCCATGGAACAGAATCACTAGACAAGTATGCTTCAATCTATTCCAAGATGAAGTCACTCCTCAAAATGGAGTGAGAGAAGGAGTAGAATTGGCAATGATGGGTTGAGATGAATGAGTGAGATTATCACTCAAAGAATTATGATCATAACCAAGAACTTCTTGAGAGTACTCTTCAGAAGCAACATCAATGATATTTATTCGGTTAACCGACCGTGAATCATAGTTTGCGAGTACCTCAAGTTTGATCAAGGTTAAAGGTGACAACTTCATTACCAACACGTAATGTGATTTCTTGCTCAAATGCATCAATGAGAGCACGCCCGTTCTCGAATCCTCGTCCAACAATGAGAGGAACCCGATGATCGGCATCAAAATCAACAACTACAAAGTCAGCCGGAAAATGGAACTTTCCTACTTTCACAAATACGCCCTCGGAATGCCAAGAGGACGGATATTGTACGATCCGCAAGCTCGAGTCATGCATGTAGGAGTAAGTTCAGGAAGAGAAAGTTTCTTCCATACCGAATAAGGCATCAGGTTGATGCTTGCACCAAGATCGGCTAAGGCAAAGCATTCAACCATTCCCGGAAATACACAAGGTAAGAGAAATTTTCAGTGATCTCCAAGCCGAAGCTTTTCAAGATAACTCCAGAGCTCGTTAAGAGGATTTTAGCCATTTCAAACAGCTTTTCCTTGTTGCTTAACATGTGTTTGAGAGTTGATGCAAACTTGGGCATCAGCATGATAGCATCCGCAATGCTTATGTCAAAATGTAGTTCTTTGAAAAATTGAAAAAATTTGTCCATTTGATGACTGCTTTTCATGAGCTTTTGCTCATTCAAACGTGATGGGTAAGCAATAGAAGATTTGGATTTGGGTTTTTCAATAGGAGCTACTGGAGGTTCAAAAACAACTCCTGGATTGGATTTGGGTTTCTGGACAACTTGAGGTTGGACATTGTTGGTACCTCCTCAAGTATTAGTAGAAGTTCCTTGTCCTTTGTAGCCTCGATTCACTTTCCACTACCTTACGGAGAGAAGAAGAAGAGGTAGTAGGAATAGCGGGTCCATTGTATGAAACACCACTTCGGGTTGTGATCGCCTTTGCATCGCCCCTCTGGTTAGCGATCGTGTTGCTCGAAAGTTTTCCTGAGCCCGAGGGTTGATCATTTAAAGACTTCTTGAGATCGACCGACCGACCAACTGCTCATTTCATCTTGGGATTTCATGAATTGCCAATAACTCATCGATGATGGTATCACTGGAGGATGTGGAGGGAAATTTTGAGGTCGTATGTTTTGATTATGATCTTGTTGTTGAAAATTCCCGATTAGGATTCATATTCCCATGAAATTGATTCCCTCGATTGAAATTGTTTTGATTAAGGTGTCCTTGATGTTGGAAACCTTGATTTGGTCCGGGATAGAAATTACCTTGGTTTTGATAACCTTGGTTCATTCTAGGTTGGTTTTGATTCCGGTTTTGTATGTTTGGATTCTGGTTAAAACCGTGGTGCCTCGATAAGTATTAGCACGGTAGTTGGTTCATTTTGAGGACGGTATTGATTACCTCCCTGATGTGAAGTACCGTCTATAGCATTGGCTTCAAACGGACTACCATCTGGCGTGACAGTTGTAGTATGCATGAGGACCACCACAAGTAACACAAACTTCAACTTTCTTCACTTCACCGTGATGGGTGTCTGAAAGTGACTTTCTTTTGGTTAGCAAGAACCAAAGCCTGAACAATATCCGTGAGTTTGTCAATCTTAGCATCGGTGCTAGATGTACTCACATGAGAGGAAGTAGAAGGTCCAAAGATAGACTGAGACCTGATATGTCTTTGTTCGAAAGAGCGGACTGGGACTTGTTTTCAATGATTTGCAAGGCTTCTTTGTGGTCTTGCTCAAGAAATTACCTCCGCGGAGGCATTTAAAGAGTCTTGGTAGCTTGTCTCGACCATTGTAGAAAGTATCCATTTGCATTAACTCGGTAAAACCATGATGCGGACACTTTGCGGAGCAATTTGTAACGATCCCATGCCTCCCCGAATGATTCATCAAATCTTTGAGAAAATTTCATTATCTCATTCTTAAGACTTGTAGTTCGGGATGGAGGATAGAATTCGTTAACAAACTTAGTGACTAGATCTTCCCATGTCTCAATGGAACGAGGGGGTTGTTTCTCAAGCCAATTCCGGGCTTGTCCCTCTAGAGAGAATGGGAACCGAAGAAGCTTAATTGCTTCATGTGGGACATTCTTGTATTTGATGGTAGATGCAATCTTGTTAAACCATCGAATATGTGCATGAGGATCATCCCGCCCAAAACCATAAAATTGGCTTTGGGTTACAAGATTAAGCAACCCGGTTTTGAGCTCAAGGTATCGCCATGATGGCGGGACAATAATGGCATCTCCGTAACCCTCGATGGGTGCTTGAAGAAGCTCATTCATAGGCTTATCTTCTCGCCATTAATGGGTGGTGTAGACGTTCTCGGCCACGCTGAAGGAGCGAACGTCCTCTACGTCTACGAGGAATATTTGCAAGCTCGAAAGTGGACTTGTAGAACTGGAGGAACGAGTGCGCATGCACTAAGTATAAAAATCAATTTTCAAAACAAATGCGAGGCAAAACGACAAGTGAACTTAACCAATAATCACAAATGAAATGGCTTCTTTGAAAAAGGTACACCAAATCACAAGGACACAAAGGCAAGTTTTAAATCCTTTGTTCGAACTTATTATGGTCACACCCCCAGTTAGTAGGTGTACTGCCTTGATTTGCTGTGGTTGATTTTTATGTATTTAAGTACCACTGAAAAGACGTAGGTATGGATTTGTGCAAAGGGTTTAAAAACTTTTGGACAATAATTTTGGTATCGTCTCGTTTAACCAAATCGTATCTCTTTAAGAATCACCTTAAAAGAAACATAAGCTAGAAAACGTTACGATTGTTTTGTTGTTTTATATTGTTTTTGGGTTTGTTAACACTTTAGGAAAAAGTTAATGAACTTTTTGATTTTGATAACTTTACAAAAACTGTTACAAACGGTGGTATATGTGCACGGGTTCAAAATGCTTAAAACACGCTTACAAATTTCCGGCAATGGCGCAAAAATTTGATTGGCTCCCAAACACAGTTATCACACGTTCCACCACTTGTGAATGGTCAACCGTAATAAACTTAAAAAGCTCGTAAAACAAATGCAATTAAGATCGAGGAATATAGTGGATTTCTGGGTCGTAAGTCCCATTGAGAGGATGAATGGTGTTTAACACAGACAGATGTCGAATAATCACTAAGGATAGTGATCAGTAAGGATTTTGAGTTATTTATACCTAAAGAAAAAGTTTATAAATTACAAGGGCTTAAATGCAAATTAAAGAAAATTAAAAGTTAAAATATATTAAATAAACGCTATCACTATTTTTACAATGATGTTTTTGTTGATTTATAAAACAAAATAACTTAAATAAACTATTTTAATTAAAACTTAAACTTAAATTATCTAAAAACGTGATTTAAAATGAAAACATACGCTATAAAATTACGAAAAGCGCAAAGTAAAAAACGTAAAATTTTTGAAATAAAAGTCCTATTAGTAAAACAATTTTCTTATGTACTATATGACAAAAGAAAATTTTAGAAAAAAGAATTATATTTTTTTGACTTTTATATTTTTTATTATGAATTAAATACTATTTTGAACTAAATAAATGATTAAAAATACTAAAACTATTAAGAAAAATCTGAAACTTTTTTATAAATTACTTTATACTAATACAAAGTTAAGAAAAATACAAAAGTTGAAAAAGCTATTATAAATAAGCTGGAAATAAGCTAATAAGCTCGTATAAGCTTAATGGACAAGGAAGACTTAAGTATTAAACTTTGCAAAACATTACTACCAAAGTCCCAAGTATGCAAGCAGTAGTGTGTGGTGTGGTGAGTCAAGTGGCCGTGGTTCAATCCCAAAGATCCTTTTTGCAACTATTTATTTTTTTGATTTTTCTTTTTGAAACTTATTAAGCTAATGATTTTAAGCAACTTTTACAACTAGAACTTTTTATAAAAATGACTAATAAGCTCAGAATGAGCTTATTTATCTCAACAGTTAACAAGAATATGAAATAAGCACAAGTTTTATCTAAGTTGGTTAATAAGCTAGAAATAAGCAAAAGGTTACTAAAAATAAGCTAAGCACCTGTTAATAAACCAAAATGGAAACTGAAAAAGCATAAATACTTGGAAATAAGCACTTATCAAAATCTAAATAAGCACAAGTTAATCTGTTTACACAGGACACCTTTTTGTTTTCTAGGCACCTTCTAGCTTAATTTTAAGCACTGAGATAAGCTAGAAACTTAAAACAAAACACCGGGACTAACTAGTTGACCAGCTTGCTTTCCAAAGCTAGATTATTCATAAGCTTGCTTACACTAATAAGCTTGTGAGAAGCTTATGAAAAGTTGAAAACCATCGAAGTAAGACTCAGTATGCCGAGAAAATGGACAAAACAATAAGCCACTAGCAGGCTTAGTAAATAAGCTACAAATTAGAAAATTAAGCTTGGAACCTCAAGTCAGCTAGGAAAGCTTTCCAAAGAACCAAGTTACACAGGATTTAACCAACTAATAAGCTCTGTAGGAGCTTGTAAAAATGACTAGCTCAACTGTGCACAGGGCACCATTTTCAGACAAGGGTCCAAAAGAAGTAGAAATAAAAAGCACTAAATAAGCTGATTAAAAGTGAACTAATATTTTCTAATTGTTAAGCAGCTAAACTTTAATATCTCAAAAGGGTATAAACTAAATCTTAGTAATAAACACACACTAAAATTATCTATTTTATTCAAAAAGCCACCAAATTGAAAGATTTGACTTTTAAGAAAAAAAACACTAAGGTTGACTTATATGAACTTTAATTGATTCTAATCAATGATATGATGTATTAAGGTGAACTAAGACTGATTTGAGCAATATTAACAACTTATGAACACAAAATCATGATCAAGGATCATGAAAATCCAACAGTTAATGAACTAGATGTGCTCAAATGTTATTTTGACTTTTTCTAAAACAAGGACTGGTTTTTCTTGTTGCAATGAGCTATTAGATGTGTATGTGACACAGAACAAGTACAAACGACAACACAAACAAGATCTACTACAGTTTAAACAAGCAAATCCAAACACCCTTTATGAGACTGATTTTAAACTTTTCAAAGAGTTTCAAAGATTTAGACCATGCAACTGATTAAAGAGCTTATAATATCATATATTAAGATTAAATAAACATAAAACAGTATCAATAACAACATGGAACTAAGAATTAACACTAATGCTATATATAACTGTGAAAATGAGATTTTTAGCAACTATGAATTTTAAAGAACAAGCTACTAGTTTAAAGGCTTAATTATACTCAAATATGACTTATAAACATGGAAACACGAAGATTCAATCTAATGACTGACTTATACAGTGAAATGATAAAAAGGAACACAAGGCTTACAACATGGAACCTATAAACCTAGAACCAATAATTGAAAGCACTTCCTATAGCTTCCCAAGAAGCACTAAACCAAGGCCATCCACAATCAACCCTGCTCCATCTTCTTGACAACCTTCACCATGGATTTTTGATTTTTCAACTATTTATTTGGTATTTTTGGTATTTTTGCTTTTTAACTTCTAAACTGATTTTTATTGTATCTAATAGCTTTAATAAGCTATTTAGGAGCTTAAGTGATCTTACTCAGTCCATATTAACAACTGCTTAATAACATTCAACCATTCATGAAATTTTTGAATAAGGAAAATTTGCATAAACTGAAATAGGACTTGATACTGAAATTTATGTTTCACAAAAGCTTTATTATATAATAGAAACTTGAAATACAGAGTTTAAAGGCTAAAACATGCACTGAAATTCAAAATTAAGCTAAAACGACATAAGCTAATTAAAATTATTCTAGATAGCTTCCACATTGCCTCTTCTTCTCTTTATAATGATCTTATTCAGCTTTGTCGACATCTCTGAGCATTTCCCACCTCATTCCAACCATTGGATTGGTCAAAGTCATCAGAATCGTCCATGTGGAGTTTTTGGCGCCAAAATAGTCAAGAGCAGGTTTAAGCAATTAAAGAAACTTGGGAGGTTGTGGAGGTGGAGGGGGGATGTATACAAGTGGAAAAACAGGTGGAATTGTTGAAAAGTGGACAAACCACTTCGGTTTTGATTTACACTGAGAAGGAAGTGAACAGGATGTGGTTTTAAGGCTGACTTGTTTTGATTTTTTGGGATATTATAAGCGGGGTCCAAAATGGGGGTCCATGTGTTTGACAAGGGTCTTTTGGTTTTATGGGTTCTAATAAAGAAAGGGTCCTTTGGTTTTGTTAATAACAAGGACCATTTGTGTAATTAGCCAAACATGAGGGATAAAATTGCCACCTTCAAAGTTATATCACAAGGGCCTATCCTGCCAAATATGAATAGTACAAGGACCATTATGCATAAAATTCCATTTTTAATAAATCCAAGGACTATTTTTGACATTTTCAAAACTTGAGGGACTAAAGTTGTAATTTTGAAAATTTTGATTTTAAGGACCAATTTTGACAACTCATGAATCCCTAAGGACTTAAAATGATATTTTTTTTATTTAGATTTACCAGGGACTTTTTTGACAACTTTTGAAACTGGGGGACTAAACCGCCAATTATGCAAACTTGATACGTTTTTCACCAGATTTTGATGTTTTTGCATTTAAAACACATAAAACACTGATTTGTGATATTTTTGTCATTTTGATGCATTTCGGTGTTTTCAATTTGGATTCTAAATAGTACAAAATGATGAGTATTTAGACACTCATCACTATCAAACAAATGGCTTATAAAGTCAAAAGGCCATAATTACTATGCGGCTATCAAATCAAAAGAGCTTATAACTCATATAAAACACACATAAACCAAAGGAAAATTTTTAACCGGCATAAAAATAACAAAAGAAGAAATGACACAAAAAATGCCTTTCATGAGGAGTTAGTCAGCTGGGCCGCTGGTTCTACTCCCTCAAGTAGAGAACATGATGGTGGAGAAGTTTCGAGGGAGGTTACTGTCACTAGGGTGAACGGCTGAATTAACCAAAAACCCAAGATATTAGGGCTCAGGTTGTCGGTAGGATTTGATCAGAGAGTTGGAGCGAAAATCCCTTTGATTCATGTGCAAAGTATTTCATGTTGAATATATTGCAATGAGGATTTAAGTACATTGCAAACATGTTGGTGAAGGCTTGAAACAATCGGTTACAGCAAGGGAGCTTATGTCATTCATGAGGTCAAGCCCATGGTGTAATCGACCGGTTTCTTCTAGTGTTTTATATGTCTTTGGGTTTAATATATGGCTAGGGTTGTGGGGTTTAAGGAATGTATAAAGTTTATGTTTATGCTTATGGATGTTTTAATAAACCTAGTAAGGTTAATTTTGTTGGATATTTTAATATATGCACTTACTTATTTATGTTTGTCTATGTACTTTTGTTGGAACATACCTGTTATAACCTCGCTCCCTTGATATGTTGGGCTTGCAACGTAGTGTTGAAAAACATAACCCATCATCAAAATAATGTATAATCGGGATATGGATACGTCCTGGTAAGTGTGATATGAATTAATTGCAACTTTGACGCAGGTATAATAGAAGTAACGGAATAAAAAGAAAACGGCGATATTCCGGGGCAGTTAAATGCTACTTTGTGACACATATATCGCTGGTTTATTAGATTTATGTGTCACAAAGTGCAGTACCCTAAATACCGTAAATAGTTTTTTTTTTATCGATTGCCCGAAGGCTTTATCTTGCTCTTCAATGAAAACCAACTTACGCTTAACCTTAGGCTTAGCAACTACATCCATATGGCTAACAGACATATCGACATCAACATCAATACTACACGCTTCTTCTTCAAGACAAGCAATAAGCTTCACATATGTCATATTGTTTGCATCTTTTAATCTTCTTCCATGGATAATCAATTTAGTTGTATAATTATCTTCAGAATCATAAAAGCAGATTTTGATAATAAAAATCAAATAAGTTTTGGGGATTATGTGCCATATACATCATTAACTTCCCATATCGATCATCAAGGTCATACATGGAGTTCCACATCCCAGCAATACGTAACTGAACGAA
>OU343216.1:126536569-126580884 GCA_910596185.1 Chrysanthemum makinoi | reverse complement strand
CAAAATTTATAAGAAAACCAAGTTTAGAATTTATGCATCAAAGCTTTGTAAGGTGAGCCTTTAAGAATGTAAATTAGATTTGTAATATAGAATAAAGTTTAAGTTTTGAACTTTGGTGTTTATGATTTAATTACGTAAAATCATAATTATAATAAATTAGAGTTTCGTGAAACTCTATTAAATGGCAAACGTTTAGCTTGAACGTTCAGTAATCTTACGTTAACGAAATAACTTAACGTGGCAAATAAAAGTTGAAAATTTCTATACTTGACATATAAGAATCTTTACTTGAAATAAACATTAGGCATGTTGGTGTCGATAAGCACGTTTATTGGAAATGTGAGTTACGTCACATTAGTTAGTTTTTGGGATAAGGTAAACTGATAACATCTAATCTTAAAAAAAATTAGACGTAGAAAATTGATAAGTATTCTTTCATTTGAATATTATATTAATTTAAGACAAGGTGAAATTTACCGGTGGTTACAGTTTTTACGGTTTATTTGTATTAACATTTTGTTTTATATTTATTTTCATGCAAAAGGAATTGTACTAAATTGGGGTGGATTGTTGAAAATTTAGTTCAATTGAGGGATATGATCATACTTGGAAATGGGTTTTGGAGTGCAGTGTACACTCATTAAGTCCTTGATTACCACGACTCTAATAGTGGTTTAGAATTACTCTTGCTAGTACTATGTTACTCTTGTTGGCGAGTTACTCTTGCTAGTGCTAATGTTACTACTATTGGTAGAGTTACTCTTGTTGGCATATTTACTACAGCTAGTACTAATGTTACTACTGTTGGCAAAGTTACTTCTTCTAGTATAGCTGGTATTAGTTTGTAACTATTTTGACCTATTAATAGGTAGTTTCAAACTCGTAATTAAGGCCATAATAAATTGGTCTTGTAACCACTATGGCTATAATGGAGGAACATTATGAAATTAATTAGCCTATTAATTCTCATAAATCCATTGACTAAGAGTGTCGATCCTATAAAGAGGATACACACTGCATGAAAAAAAAAACAAAAATATAAACACTTGAAGCGAATTGATTCTTGATTTGTGCCAAAACAAAAACACCACTTGGTCTTATCGATAGAGATATTAGGTGTAACCGAGCATAGAGTCGAATAGTTTCTATTGGAAAGTGATAACACAATTTTAAGTGATGTCCGGTATTCATCACCTAACACCTCGAAAAGAAACCAACACCTCAAACATCACTACAACAATCAGATGGGCCGAGGCTGAGGAGACTTTTCGCGAGGGCCGTATCCCGGCGAAAGTCACTAAATGACAAAACAAAACCTGCCGTGGCACATGAATACGCTGACCAGTTAAAGAAAATTCAACGAAAACTTTCGGCGGGGACAAGTCCCCGACGAAAATCTGTTGAGTTTTTAACATAATTTGACCGGCTAGTCAAAATTCAACGACCACTTTCGCCGGGGACTTGTCCCCGCCGAAAGGGTCTTACACTTTTACCAAAATTTGACCAAAGTCAAAAGCATGCTAATTGTTCCCGCCTTTATTCCCGCCAAAACTTTCCCCGGGGACATGTCCCCGGCAAGTAATATTTAAAAAAATACACTTTATTGCAACTTTAATACACAACTAAAACTCCGATGTTTGGATAGTCTTTTCATTACGTAAAACCATATATTCAAATACACACTCTGCGTATCATGATTCGATATCGAAAAACGTACTCATTTGAATCATATGTTATGTGCCTGCATATTCTTCGAGCATTCTTTGTAAAAGTTTAATAATAAGCACGTATGATTTGACAAATTATAAATTCTCAAGTGTTTAGTATTGGAAAAGGGGTGTTTGGACACCATAATCTGAAAGATACTTATTCCAACAACAACAACATCAACAACAACAACAACTACTACAAGAACAACAACAACAATGACAACTACAAGAACAACAGCAACAACAACAACAACTACTACTACATACGAAGATTTTCCATGTCACTAACATTTCGCGGTAATGCATCCAAGCCGACATCGCGTGGTTGTCGAATCCTTGCCATTTCAAGTCTTTCCTCCAGCATCCTTACTCTTGTCTCTAGCTTTTGTTTTTGTGTGATTCGGCATGTTTATCCTAAGATCTTTGGCATTACAGCTTGAGCACTCTATTGGTCTGAGATCCGGAACAGAGATGTTGAACCCGGAAGAGATTATTCTTAAGTACTCATCAAATTCACTCTTCCACATAAAATATCCGCATCTATTATCTTCTTTTCTGGGCTGTAACATAATAAGAAAATTATAAGAGAATACAACCCAATTATTTGTATATTTACATAAATAAGAAATGTATGATTGTTCACATTCGACAGAGGACATGCATAATAATGCCGTCCAGATGAATTTTCTATATGTGATGTTCTTAATCTTATATTTCCTGCTCCACAAGAACACATAAAAGGGTTAAATGGCTCCATTTCAGGTTTTGAAATTTGTGTGAAGATAAGAGGTTGTGAGGTTGAGTGGTTTTGAGGATAAGAGGTTGTGAAATTCGTGTGAAGATAAAAGGACTATATAATGTGTTTGTCATGTTGGTGGGAAGTTTTGGTGCCATTTTTTTGTGGGAATTTTTGGCGCCATTTTTTTGGTGGGAAGTTTTGGTGCCAGTATTTTTGGAGGGAAGTTGAGACCAGTAACAAACAATATCAACATGTTACGTATACCTGTAGCACCTCGACTCGGTCGTTTAACATGATATGTATACCATAGCACCTAGACTCGGTCGTTTAAAATTTTACGTATACCTATAGCACATAGACTCAGTCGTTTAACATGTTACGTATACCTATAGCACCTCGACTCGGTTGTTTAACATGATATGTATACTATATCACCTAGACTCAGTCGTTTAACATGTTGCGTATACCTATAGCACCTCGACTCGGTCGTTTAACATGATATGATACCATAACACCTAGACTCGGTCCTTTAACATGTTACGTATACCTATAGCACCTCGACTCGGTCGTTTAACATGATATGTATACCATAGCACCTAGACTTTCGTCGTTTAACATATTACGTTATACCTATAGCACCTACGACCGATTAGTTTAACATGATATGTATACCATAGCACCTAGACTTCGGTCGTTTAAACATGTTACATACCACTTAACACCTAGACTCGATGGTTTAACATTGCACGTATACCTATAGCACCTCGACTCGGTGGATTTTAACATGATATATACCATAGCACCTAACTTCGATTAAGTTTAACATACTTTCGATATACCTATAGCTTCGACTTGGTCTTTTAACATGATATGTATACCATAGCACCTGGAGAATATAGCACCTCGACCGATTCGTTTAACATGATATCTATACCATAGCACGACTTCGGTCGTTTAACATTGCGATATACCTATAGCACCTTGACTCGGTCTTTTAACATGATATGTATACCATAGAACCTCGACTCGGTCATTTAACATGATATGTATACCATAGCACCTAGACTCGGTCGTTTAACATGTTATGTATACCTATAGCACCGCGACTTGGTCGTTTAACATGATATGTATACCATAGCACCTAGACTCGATCTTTTCACATGTTACGTTTACCTATAGCACCTCGACTCGGTCGTTTAACATGATATGTATACTATAGCACCTAGACTCGGTCGTTTAACATGTTGCGTATACCTATATCACCTCGACTCGGTCGTTTAACATGATATGTATATCATAACACCTAGACTCGGTCGTTTAACATGTTACGTATACCTATAGCACCTCGACTTGGTCGTTTAACATGATATGTATACCATAGCACCTAGAATCGATTAGTTAACGTGTTACGTATACCTATAGCACCTCGACTCGATCGTTTAACATGATATGCGGCCTACCTAGACTCGATCGTTTAACATGTTACATATACCTATAGGACCTAGACTCGGTCGTTTAACATGTTACGTATACCTATAGCACCTCGACTCGGTGGGTTTAACATGATATGTATACCATAGCACCTATACTCGGTCGTTTAACATATTCGCATACCTATAGCACCTCGACTTCGATCGTTTAACATGATATGTATACCATAGCACCTAGACTCGGTCGTTTAACTTGTTACTTATACCTATAGCACCTTGACTCGGTCTTTTAACATGATATGTATACCATAGCACCTAGACTCGGTCTATAGGACCTAGACTCGGTCGTTTAACATGTTACATATACCTATAGCACCTCGACTCGGTCGTTTAACATGATATGTATACCATAGAACCTAGACTCGGTCGTTTAACATGTTACGTTTACCAATAGCACATTGACTCGGTCGTTTAACATGATATGTATACCATAGCACCTAGACTCGGTCGTTTAACATGTTACATATACCTATAGCACCTCGAATCATTCGTTTAACATGATACGTATATCATAGCACCTCGACTCGGCCGTTTAACATGTTACGTATATCATAGCACCTCGACTCGGTCGTTTAACATGTTACGTATTATCATAGTACCTAGACTCGTTAAAAGTAATTTAAATTAATTAAAATGATTTAACAATAATTTTAAATAATTTAAATTAGTTAAAAGTAATTAAAATAATTTTATAATTTATTAAATTACTCAAATATGATTTAGAAAACTTTTAGGTTAAATTTAAATTGATTTATTATTAATTTTAATTATTTAAAAAGCGATTAACAATAATTTTAAATAATTTAAATTAATCAAAAGTAATTAAAATAATTTTATAATTTCTTAAATTATTCAAATATGACTTAGAAAATTTTTAGGTTAAATTTAAATTGATTTATTATTAATTTTAATTATTTAAAGTGATAATAAAGAGTTTTTTTTAAATGAAAATTGAATAAATACACCTTTCGGCGGGGACATGTCCCCGGAAAAAGTTTTGGTGAATTTTTTGCTTTTCCCTCCTCTCATTTACTCTATCCATAAACTTCCCGCAGGGACTTGTTGTAAAAGTCGCACTAAAAGACAAATAAAACTTTCTCCGGGGACCTGTCCCCGCCAAAAGTAAAAGGTAAAAAACACCTCAATTATTAACCATCTGGTCTCACTTTGAGATAAAAAAAAAATCACAGTTTGCGCATCTTCCTCGGCTCAGCCACCACCAATTCTACTCTCACCACCACCACTGCTACTCTCACCACTACTGCTACTCTTACCACCACCACCACTGCTACTCTTCCCGACACTCGCACCATTGTGCACATCTCCTTTTCTTCACTCTATCATTTAATTCTTCCTCTTCCCCTCTATCATTTAATTCTTTCTTCTCCTCATCTCGTTTCTTCCTTTCTCCCTCTCGTTTAAAAAAACCGAGGTGAGACCACATCTCCTTTTTTGATAATGTTGTGGAAAACTAGAAGGGGGGGGGGTTGAATAGTTTTACCGATTAAAACTTAGTTTTAAACTATTTAGATCGACTTATGTCAATCTATTTAAACATGTGTGTTGTATGTTGATAGACAAGCATATATAAATATGTAATGAAAGAATAAAGAGTAGAAAGCACAAAACCACAACACGAGTATTTATAGTGATTCGGCTACAAGGACACCTTTCTTGCCCTACTCCACTCCCCGAGTCACCTACTCGAGAGTTTGTAAACACTACACGACACCAACTCCTTATGGCGGAGAAGCCTTCACAACGTTGCCTACTCTTTATCCGGTACAAGGCTAGATACCGGGTTCTTCCACAAGGTAGAACCAAACCTATCACAACGTCACCTACCCTTTATCCGTATTAGGCTAGATACCGAGTTCCATTACAATGGAGGAACTACTACCCAACACTATAACAATAACTAACCCCAAAGGAGATCCACTCGTTA
Source organism: Chrysanthemum makinoi (assembly GCA_910596185.1). Classification (NCBI taxonomy): domain Eukaryota; kingdom Viridiplantae; phylum Streptophyta; class Magnoliopsida; order Asterales; family Asteraceae; genus Chrysanthemum; species Chrysanthemum makinoi. The sequence goes on along the minus strand of OU343216.1, from coordinate 126,575,001 downwards.
TAACAACATCAACAAGGATATCAATATCCTTTGACCCAATACTAGTCAATATTGTACATCGAGCACACCATATCGAATGTACACCTTAGGCACCTTTCACTAATGCCTTTGACTCGATCTCAAGGCACCCTTCATTAATGCCTTGTGACTTGACTTCTAGGCACCCTTCACTAATGCCTTTAGCCTTGACTTCTAAGCACCCTTCACTAGTGCTTTCAATAAGGACGTTCGACACCTTTCACTAATGTCTTCGTCTTGACCCTTTAGACATCTTTCACTAATGTCTTCAATACTACACCTTTTATGAGAAAGAGATGAACTTATCAACAAGATAACCTCAGTAGTCTTGATGATAACGAAGCATGGCAACTCATGGACTTGATCTTGCTAGACTTCAAAAGGTGGTGATCTCGCCTTTAAGAGAAACCTAGAGAATCACACAAAAACAAAACTACATACATAGATCACTTGGATCTGAGGTTAGATAGTTTATAACTCAAATAGAAAATATATGAGAAAGGAGTGAGAAACAATGAAGAAATGACTCACTATTTAATAAAGGAAAAATAGCAACTGTTCCACGGATTCCACATATCCCTCACTTGAGGGATCCGTCTAGTGTATTACTGGGGATCTGTGGGATGCTCCTCTTTGCCCATGGGTTTTGGGTCATGGGTTATGGATCATGGGTATCCAAGTAGATACAATGTATCTACAAGATGCAATGCATCTAGTCCATGGGTTATGGGTTAAAACCCTGGGTCATGGATAATTTCCATATATGACTTAAGCATGATGTCATGCAATGGGTTATGGGTCATGCTTCATGGGTATGGGTCATGAACTTCGGGTTATACCCAACTACATTCAATGTATTTGGTCAATAGGTCAAATACTTAAGTTTCTACCCATTTATATTACCTATTATAATATATACTAGTTATGTATATATTTACCCAATATGTAAACACTAGTTGTTGTACATATGTATTACTAAATCATAAAATCACTTATATTTGGTTTAGTGTTTTATGTGAAAACGTAAGTGTGTTAGTAAACTATTGGCTCAAACCAATTCATTATTTTATTTGTTTTAGTTAAAATGATTTTACATTTGTTATCGACAAAATATTAGAAGACCGTAAAATATAAATAAACGTTTTTACGGCTTATTTGTATTAATAATCTCCCCCTTTTTGTTGATGACAAAACATAAAATTATTTTAAGGAAAAAACTAAAATTCGTAAAAGTTTGAATTGTAGTTTTTACTTTCTTCTCCACCTTTTTGTCGAAACAAAAAGAGTTTCGAAAAGAAACTAACACAATGTTTAAATAAAATGTGAAAGAAAAAGATAATATAAAAGTAGAGAGCAAGTAACGAGAAGATTTCTCTTCTTAACTCCCCCTTGACGAGTCCATTTGTTTGTGGTAGAAAAAATCTAAGCTAGTTCATTTGCAACTATGTTTGCAAAAGATTTCGTCTATGTGACGAATATGCTCCCCCTTGATGATTGCAACTTAGCAAAGGGACGTCATGAAATGTAATCCTAATATTGCAAGTGATTTTGCAATGTATTGCTTTGACACAAATCTCCTCCTAGCTTAGTGTGTCAAAGTCTTCATGTGTAAATTGAAAATCTACAAAACAAAGGTTAGAAAACTAGTATATAATATATAATTTCCTGCAAATAAGACTCAAGTTAGTAGAAAACTAGTCTTCTGTTGCACGGATCCCATGGTTCCCTCCTTGGAGGGATCCATAGGCAAAACGTAGGGATCCGATGCATGCTAAAATACAACAAATGTGATGTACCAAAAGATGTTGGCAGCAAAATGAGATATGTATTAGACAAATAATCATATACTTAGAACAATATAGCAAATATCATGTAATTTCATTTAATAAAACTAGAGATATGATATACATGACTCTAAAAACTAAGAAAATGAGCAATACATGACTTTGAATTACAAGACTATCTAAGTCGCACTTGATACTAGGACACCACTCGAATCCTCTAGCTCAAGTTTTTTTAGGTTTAATCTCATCGAAACGTTCGAGGAGGTGATAAAACATGAAACGTTGATCTTCACGTACTTCATGTATCAAACTTTCAACATGTTGACAATGATAACAATATTTGTCATGGCTCGGTAGTGATGATGGAAGAAAGGAAATTGCTTGATGTGAAGGATCAGGTGAAGTGGGTTGAGGAGCCTCAAAAGAAGGAGGGATTGGCGGGGCATGCGAGGATGGCTCAACTAAAATTGACGGTGGTGGTAGAGAGGTGTCAACTTCCATGTGGTCGGGTGATTGACTTTGATGATTTCTCATAATCCAAATGGGATTATTTGATGGTGAGGAGAAAAAGAAGAAGCTAGTGTTGACTCAACACCTTGATTTTGTTCCACTATTCCTCCTAAAGAGGAGAAAGTTGTCGGTGGTGGAGGATGAGATGGCATAGGAGGAAAATCCTCTAAATTGTAGAGGTGTGGTGATGAGAGTGGAGTGGTGAATGATAGGGCTTTAGGCACCAATGGTGATGGTTTAGTGGAAATGGGGTTGTTTGGATTAGGAGGTATGGTGGTGTTTGGCATTGGTAGTTTTGTGGGAACAATCCTTTTTGGGATTGGTTTGATAGGTGGAGGGGAGATCCTACCATTTGTGGTTTTAACTGGAGATGATTCGGTTGAGGAAATTTCGTGTACAACACGAGCAATTTTCTTGGGTGGTCCTTTGGTGGATGAATTACCACTAGGAGCTTTCCTCATGATGAGATGATTCAAAGAGATTTGTAAAGGTTTCTAATTGCTGAAAATGAGGATGAAGATGATGACTTTAAGAGTCTTAACAATGTGGTTTATAAAGAAAGGAATTTGGTAAGTGCATTCAAGACTTAAGCCACTAAGATCCCTTGGAATGTGATGATTAGCATGCACAAGAGTCAACTTCAGAGTTGTACTGATCTAGGATCTTAATTAAGATAAGATGGAGTGTTCAAGTTAGCAAGATGAGCTTGAAATGATTGTTTTAGCTAGAGTTGACATGAATCTGTCACCCGGATCCCACGGTTCCCTCCAATGAGGGATCCATCTAGGCTAATCCTAAGGATCCGGATCTCAGCAGCTAGGAAAGGGTAAAAATGATGTTTAAGGGTCTAATGCCTATACCTTTTTGAGTGTTTCAGTCCTTCTAAGTATCTTAAATGAAAGGGTACTTAAATGTTCAAAGGCAATGAGTGATGTAGCTAATGATTGCCTTTTATGGAAGAAAATGAAAATTTTATGAGTACCAATAAATGACCAAGGATGACACTAAAAATTTGAGAGTGTCCAATGGAGCTAAATGATCCTAGAGACCAGATAGTAACTTAAGATAATATTTTGGAAGATATCTTAAAGATTTATATAAAATGGAACAACTAGAATTTGACCCATTTTGAGGTAAGGATGACTAAAATATTTTGCAAAGATTGAAAGATTTCCAAAGCTAGATGTATTAACATGTGAGGGATGATGTGTGAGTGTAAGAGCGGAAGAGTAACGAGTTTTGGTGAAACAATAGATCGAAAAGCGCCTTGAGTATGATCTAAGTGAGTTATGAGTGAGTATGAAACTTTACTCAACTTGAGAAGGACTTAATTGGTCCTAAGGCATTATGTTTAGCTAGTGTGAAGTGATATAAAGACATGGTTTGAAGTATAAAGATTGCAACTGCATTTCTGCTTGCCCGGATCCCACGGTTCCCTAAGAGGAGGGATCCGTCTAGCACAAACTTAGGGATCCGTCTTCCTGCTAAACAGCACCTTTACAAAAGGTATGCAAGGGTTGCACAAAGCATCATATTTCCAAGCTAGTGTTTTCTAAGAGGTTCTAACACTAATATAGTAGAGATATCAAATGTTAAATGTTTTATTTCATGAAAGAAATTGCATTACATTGATAGAGCATGAGTACTAAGGATTGACCTTAATGAAAAGAAACTAAGTTTCTTGAGCATTTTTGCTAAATGGATCATCAAATGGTTGATGAGTATTTGCTGATTCAGGGATGAAGAAAGTCTTCATAAGAGATGTGTTTAGAGGTTCCATCATTTTGTTCACAAGTACGTACAACGAACTTTGAAATTGAGGGTGGAAGTACGTGATGTGATGATAAAGGCATGTCAAGAACATTCCATAAGGGATTAGTTTGTTCTTGGAGCCTTGAAGATTTACAATTCGCCTTGCGAAGAAATAGGCGATATTTTATGATTGTTGTGTTAGAAAACAATACATTATGTGAGCATAACAAGCGGGAAGGATTTCTCGATTTCCCCTAAGACTCCAAACATTTTACCGTAGGATGAGTGCGAGAGGCTAGTACTCATCTCGGATATCCCATGTATAGATAATGTTTGGATCCGAGTAATAGGGTCGAGGTTTGCATAACATGCGAGTTAAGTCTTGAGGGGAAGGTATGTGTGAACAATGTGGACTATTTTCTTCACGATGGTTGAAGAAAGAATCAAGAGACCAATCTTCAGTGAAGGTACATTGTCCATGATTTGGAATTCGGAGGATGTGAGCAAATTGCCCAAGGGTTAGAACAAACTCTTGGTTTTTGATCCAAAACCAAAGAGATAGAGAGCAATCCTTGTTACGAACGAGTTCAACTTGACGAAAGAATTCCAATACAAACCTCAGACATATTTTCTCGTTAATTTCGAGAAGACATTTCTAGTCCTATGGTTGGAAGAGGTATTGATACCTTCTTCATATTGTAAAGGAGTGTCGACAATACGTCCTTCATGGAAGTGACGGTTGTTCGAGATTGTTGAACCACGGACATGATTGCCAGGTGTGTTGGGTTCAAGAGAGATGTTAGGGGTGTAAACGCAAGTGAGTGAAAATTCGAACTCATACTCATGCGATATGACGAAACCTATAGAAGTGAAGAGTTAATAAGATGAGAAGTATTTAAGGCAAAACAATGATTACCTAACGTTTTTACTAGATATTTATTAACAATGATAATTAACACTTAATGTTTGACGTTCTAGTAGAATATTTCTTTTAAGAAGGAAACGGTTTTTAATTTGCATGAAAAGCGTTTTCGAGAAGGCACGGTTCTCCACGTTTCCTTCCATGAGGGATCCAACTAGTAGAACTCCAGGGATCCGTGGATCTGTAGTGACAGACACCATATTTTGACAAAAAAATATTTTTGCATCTTATATGTTTATACAAAGATATGTATTTTAGCAAATGTTTACTTTAGCATGCGTTGTTGGTTTTTAATGTATCTTAAGACCAAAAATACGAAAGATAAAAAAATAAACGAAATGTCAAACATATTACGAGAATTAAACTAGATAGACTAGAACATTAGTAATATTTCATTTCAATGCTAAGAACGATACAAAGAATTAGGTAAATAACACTAATGTAGATTAACAACACAAAGTATATGTCTCCATAAGAAAACTTAATCATGGGGAACACGAGAGCGATGAGTATGAGGGCGATGTACACCATGTTGATGAAGATCCTTCTTGGTTTTGGTTTGAGATGAGATGACATAAGAAGGAAGATGAAGTTTGAATGAGAGGTAATTTTTGAAAGTGGAAGATTTGAAAAATGAGGGTTTGGTGGAGGAAGCGATCGAAAGGGATATTTATGGGGAAGGAGAAATTTTTGAGATTTGTGTTTTGTTTTATTATTAGAAAGATATGATTTTTGGTATAAGTGAAATAAAAAACAAATTCTATAAACCTAGATTTTAGACGAAAGAGTAACACGCATGCAAGAAAAGTTTCCTAACGAAGTTACATGTAATATATGAGTATGTGAAAAGATAATCATATAAATTTCTATGTAAGCATACTTATTATTTAAGCTAATGTTATTTAGAGATAAGTGGGAAATCATACCTCTAATGCACTTAGGAGTGTCGTTACTACTGACAAAACAAATTTCAGTAGACAACTCTGGTTCCTTCGTGTATAAGATACCAGGGAAGGTATTCTTGTTACCAAGCAATTCCTATGGCTTGATAGGTATGAGCTTTAACTAAGCAACATGATAAGGAAGGTTAGTGCAATAAAAAAATAAGAAAAATGTTGTCATCTAATCAACATCCAAACAAGGTGTTTTAAAACATGGTGTTTGTTTTTGTAAAAGACCTTCTTTGTAGTTTTCAATTAAAGATGGATCGTATCAAGTTTTGAAAGTACAATATACTCTATGAAACTTGGTAACGAAGCTCTGATGCCAATTGTGGAAAACTAGAAGGGGGGAGGGGTTGAATAGTTTTACCGATTAAAACTTGGTTTTAAACTATTTAGATCGACTTATGTCAATCAATTTAAACATGTGTGTTGGATGTTGATAGACAAGCATATATAAATATGTAATGAGAGAATAAAGAGTCGAAAGCACAAAACCACAACGCGAGTATTTATAGTAGTTCGGCTACAAGGACACCTTCCTTGCCCTACTCCACTGCCCGAGTCACCTACTCGAGAGTTTGTAAACACTACACGACACTAACTCCTTATGGCGGAGAAGCCTTCACAACGTTGCCTACTCTTTATCCGCTACAAGGCTAGATACCGGGTTCTTCCACGAGGTAGAACCAAACCTATCACAATGTCGCCTACCCTTTATCCGGTATTAGGCTAGATACCGAGTTCCATTACAATGGAGGAACAACTACCCAACACTACAACAATAACTAGCCCCAAAGGAGATCCACTCCTTATAACAACATCAACAAGGATATCAATATCCTTTGACCCAATACTAGTCTATCTTGTACATCGAGCACACCATATCGAATGTACACCTTAGGCACCTTTGACTAATGCCTTTGAATCGATCTCAAGGCACCCTTCATTAATGCCTTGTGACTTGACTTCTAGGCACCCTTCACTAATGCCTTTAGCCTTGACTTCTAAGCACCCTTCACTAGTGCTTTCAATACGGACGTTCGACACCTTTCACTAATGTCTTCGTCTTGACCCTTTAGACATCTTTCACTAATTCTTCAACACTACACCTTTTATGAGAAAGAGGTGAACTTATCAACAAGAGAACCTCAGTAGTCTTGATGATAACGAAGCATGGAAACTCATGGACTTGAGCTTGCTCGACTTCAAAAGGTGGTGATCTCGCCTTTAAGAGGAACCTAGAGAATCACACAAAAACAAAACTACATACATAGATCACTTGGATATGAGGTTAGAGAGTTTATAACTCAAAGAAAAAATATATGAGAAAGGAGTGAGAAACAATGAAGAAATGGCTCACTATTTATAGAGAAAAAATAGCAACTATTCCACGGATCCCACGGATCCCTCACTTGAGGGATCCGTCCAGTGTATTACTGGGGATCCGTGGGACGCTCCTCTTTGCCCATAGGATTTGGGTCATGGGTCATGGGTTATGGATCATGGGTATCCAAGTACATACAATGTATCTACAAGATGCAATGCACTGGGTTATGGGTAATATCCATATATGACTTAAGCATGATGTCATGCAATGGGTTATGGGTCATGCTTCATAGGTATGGGTCATGGACTTTGGGTTATACCCAACTACATTTAATGTATTTGGTCAATGGGTCAAATACTTAAGTTTCTACCCATTTATATTACCCATTATAATATATAGTAGTTAGGTATATATTTACCCAATATGTAAACACTAGTTGTTGTACATATATATTACTAAATCATAAAATCACTTATACTTGTTTTAGTGTTTTATGTGAAAGCGTAAGTGTGTTAGTAAACTATTGGCTCAAACCAATTCCGTATTTTATTTGTTTCGTTAAAATGATTTTACGTTTGTTATCGACCAAACATTAGAAGATCGTAAAATATAAATAAACGTTTTTACGGCTTATTTGTATTAATAAATGTGTTAATTTTTAATTTTTGTTAATTTGTGTTAATTTTGCTCATTTTTGTTTTAATTGTTGTTATTTGTTAATTGTTTAATTGTTTAATTTTTTTGTTTATTTTTTTTGGTACTGTATCTATGGTGAGACCAACCCGAGACCGAGCCGAGACCAAAAGGTATGTTTATTTTCTTTTTGTTTATTTTTTTTAGCGGGGACATGTCGCCGCCAAAATTTTATAGCTCCCTGTTGAATGTATATGTATTTTTTAGCTTCGTGTTAATATGAGTAGAAATTTTTGTTTTCTGGCTTAATCTGTTTTCAGCTTGTTCACATTTCCATTGCTAATTGAGTGGTAAGGACCGTTTGGATATGCCAGCTTATTTAAGTTTAATCCCAGCTTATTTTTAGTTTTTAATAAAGTTATTTTGAAGGAAAAAAGAATACAACAATCAGTAGTATTTATTTGTTAATCTATGATTTTAGTTAGACTATGGAGTGAAATATGTAGTACAAGTGGCCAGTGGCTTGTATGTTCGGCTCACTAGCGAACCCCAGGTTGATCCCGGCCGAACGATAGCTTAGATATAGTGGGTCAGGTAGCCCAATGACTCTAGAACAGGTTAAGTGTGGACGACGTTTGGTTAGAGTTGGGAGGTGGCCCAGTTAACGGCTTATATGTTAGGCTCAGTAGCGATCGTACGGTTGAGCCCAATGTGTATAGCGCAGATGGTGCAACTCAAGGTTGATCCCAGTCCGATGATTTCTCTACGCTGTTCAGATAGGTTGATCCTAAACTAAATCATCCTATGGGATCCTAAAACGCAGAATAAGCACAAAAGTAAGTCTGATAAGCACTAAAGAAAATGTATAGCTGCTATGTGTTTGCTGGCCGAAACAGTCCAAATAGGCTGTTTTGAGCTTAAAAATAAGCACTTTGACCTAAAGTACACAGCATGAAAATGATGAAACAACATTTCTAATATACCTAATAACTTGAAAAACCAAATTTGATCAGAACTTGAGCTTATGTGAAGCTTAAATGGGGGCTAACCGGTACTTGAGGCTGGCAGTGAGTCACTGAACTGCTGCCGGTTCAAAATGGGACTTATGGGGCTTATTGAGGCTTACAAATGAGCACTAAAGGGTTTTCCAATTACCCTAATAAGCCAAAACAGAAATAATTTAAACCCTAAAGATCCTAAATAAGCTAAATGAGCAAGGAGGGGGGCCCTTTGACAGCTTGAAAATAAGCTGTCAAAGTGGTGCTCTAGCTTCCTGTGCTACCTGTGCAGAACACAAAAGGACTAACTGGGGGCTTATGGGATGTATTTGAGGAAAAATTAAGCTAATTTTATAAGCTTTAAAAGCCACAATGTTAGGAATTAGAAAATTCATTCATTAAAGTGTCGGTCACCTCAAGTATATGTAATCATTAGAAAGCACGTAGTCGTAGTTATTTAATGTTAATATGAAGTTAGTTAAGTAAAACCGTGGAGGACGGACGGGTCTTTACCCACTATATGCCTGATCCACAGCCCGTAAGAGGCGTTTATTGTAAGACACTATAAATACCCTCTACCTCCCAAGGTAGAGGGTTGGAGCTTCAATACCATTTTTCTTTGTTTCACATAGTTCCCAACTCTCTTCCTTTTCTCTCTCTAACTTTCTCTCTCTAAACATTTGTGAAATACTATATGTGAAATACTATATCTTACAATTGGTATCAAGAGCCATGGTTTGATCACTCATCTTTCATGTTCTTTGTTTTGGTGGATTTCATAAGGTTTTTGGGGTTATAAGTGTTTAGGAGAGTTTGAATTATTTGGTCAATTTCTAGTGTTAAAGTTTGAATTTTGAGTGTACTTTTGTGTTTAGGATCATCATATGTGTTTAGGTTTTGAATTGGAAGGCTTGAATCATCGTGGTTAGGTTGTTTTTGATTGATAAAGTGGTTATATTTGAAAATGCAGCGAGAGTTGAGCCGCGGAGTTGAGTTTCTAGGAAGCGAGTTGCTTTGTTATTAGAAGCGAGTTGGTTTAAAGCGACTTGGCTATTAAGCGAGTTGTATTGGCAGTGAGTTGATTTATGCGAGTTGGCAGTTAAGCGAGTTGTACCTTAAGCGAGTTGTCGTTTAAGCGAGTTGCTTTGGAAGCGAGTTGACAGCTTATGCGAGTTGGCAGTTAAGCGAGTTGTCTGCTAAGCGAGTTGTCAATTCCTGCGATTTGTCTATAAACCTAACATATAAAACCCGTGTTTTCAAACCCTAATTTTCCGAAATCAACCATAACACCAATTGCTAAGCGTGTTGTCAGTTCGATCCGCGGAACAGGGGGTATATATAAAGAATTAGGGAATATCACAAAATCAACCATAACACCAATTGATCTTCACTTACTTATCATCCTCTAGTTCCTTTACTACATTCTAGTTCTCACTATCTTACGGTTTGGTCTTGATTTTATTAAAATCCCGCGAAAGATTCTATTTCTCGGTTTAACTCATAGACTTGTAAAATCCCGTGTATACTTCAACATTATGTCTTACACTCCTGATTCAGTGATTTCAGAAGTACTCAAACTATATGATGTTGTGGATAACCATGAGAATATTAACTATACTGAACGATTAAAGAGGATGGAATCAATCAATGAGGATGTGAGATGCACCAGTCAAGGTTACAGAATGCTCTTGCAATGGGTAAGGAAAGTTGCATTGAACCTTATCGACAACTTTATTCACACCTCATGTTACTTAGAATTGATGACAAATACACAATGGGAATTGTATGATCATGTATTACACTCTTTAGTCAAGAATTATCATCGATTACTGGCACATTGTTCTTGAACTTGGAACAATTAGAACAACAACTTAATAGGAAAATGGTTCAAGAATCCAGTTCTAAAGCTGCACTTCATGTGATCAAAAAACAACTTCAGTCATTCATCAAAAGGGAATACACTTGATTATGATTATCCTGGTAACTGAAATGTGCTTTAAGAATCACTGCGGGATGGAAGCTAATGTTCGAGAGAGACATTAATCCAACTCATGGATAATGTGGAGAAGTATATTGAGGAAGTTACATAGAAAGATGAAAAAGTGGATGAGTGTCAGTGCGGTTGAGAGATAGTTGTGATAAGTTGGGTAATGTATCTGTTGAAGAATCGGTTGTTGCTGAATGCAAAATGTCAGAGACAACAAATTATGATGAAACCATTTGTTCAGTTACTCTAACACACTAGAAGTTGATGCGTAAATCGAGAAATAGGAATGAATGTCGGGAAAAATCAAAAAGATTGTAGTGTTGAGTCGGGTAAAGCACCAGGATGATGGATCGATTGACACTTGAATACTGAGAGGCTCAGCGATAGATAAGCTTGACACAGCCAGCGGTTCAGTGACTCTTGTTACACATGATGTGGATGCAGTTATCGGACCGAGAAATTGAGGTACCCTTAACTGTTCAACATAGTGCAACTAATAAAATACTTAAACAATGATCATGATTTGAACATGACTTTGATAAATGTTCATCGAGGTGAGTCGAGATTAAGTGTTTCAAAACAAAAGATATGGTTGATAAAAACGCTTTTGATGAACTTTCAAACAAATTCTCAAATCTTGAAAAACATTGCATTTCACTTGAAATTGCGATACTGAGTAAAGAAGAAAGTTTTCAACTTAACAAACCATGTAAAAATCCAGAACTTCCTGAATTCCGTGAACTTTTTGAAATTAACATTTTGAAAGCTCAGCTTCAAGACAAAGACTCAACTATTTACAATCTGAAGAAACATATTTCTGGTATGCATGTGAAAAGTAATTTGGTTAAAAGTAATTCTGATGTTAATGCTATTGATGATATTCAAATGAGAAATGATGAATTAGCAGTTTGTGTGGCCAAATTACTAAAGGAAAATGAGTCTTTGAGAAAGCATCACATAAAACTAAGTGACTCTGTCAAGGAAGCTAGAACTAAGTCAATGGAACAAACAAACTCTTTGATGGCAAAAATTGATGAACTCAAAGCTCAACTTCAGGAAAAGAGTTTCGCTATTGTTGCCTTAAAGAATGAGCTTAGAAAAACCGTAGGGAAAAGTGTGAATACTAAGTTTACAAAACCATCAACCTTGGGAAGCCAGGTTTCTCATCCCACTAGAGACCGGTCCGTTGTTAGGCTGACCTCGTGTTCTTTGCATTTATATCCGAAAGAACAAAATCTCTAAAGACAAGGCTTGCCTCCCAAGTTGATGCGATACAAGTTTTGACAAAACCAGTCACTTCACCTGAGTTACCTAAGTATAATGCTTCTAGCTCCGCTAACCCTCAACAAGTAGCCACTTCTACTCCCAGCACCTCTAGGATTAGTTCGAAAACAGTGTCAAAACCAAGCATTGATTCATATGATATGAATGACTTGTGGAAGAACTATTATCTAGATGAAGCTAGGAAAAAGGCACAGATTCGAAAAGATGGAATTTTAGGTGCAAGAACTAGGGTGACGAATTCTACGAGATTTCAAGGCACTGCTAGTAGTTTTAAACCATTACCTAGGAACACTCAATTAAAGACTAGGGATTGGCTTGAATCTAAACGTAGTTGCATTTCGAATAAATCTATTCCCATAGTAGATCACTCTAAGAACTCTAGATCATCTTCTGAATCCAAACAAGTTGTTTGCTCGAATTGTCTGAAATGCATCTTTAAGGCAAATCATGATAATTGTTTTTCAAAATCCCTAAAGAATGTAAATGCTCATGCAAAGGTTCAATCGGTTAAGTCTAGGATCTACACTAAGTCTATGAAGCAAAACAAACAAAAACTTCGCCTAGATGGATACCAACTGCTAAATCTTTGGAAACTAGGAATAACGATAGGTCTTCCACTATGCATAAGAAGCTTAACAATCCTAGACCTTTCCATAAGTGGATACCTTCTGGTAGAATGTTTAAGGATGTTGGACTTAGGTGGATTCCTACGGAAAGGCTACTCGATGACAAAATAAAAGTTGACTTGTGAAACCCAAAGGGTTTGGATACTAATGTCACTAACCAAAATATATGCAATCAAGTTTGTAATATTAGTGCGGTAGTCCTTAATTCTTGAGATACTTAGATCCTTCACTACATGGACTGGCTTAAAGTATGGATTACAAATGGATTGATATCTCATAACTCACGGGTTCAAGTAACTCAATCGTGATATTCATTCGGCGATGACGTCTGTTCAAATCAGTTCAGGCCTCGTTCTTCATCACTATGGCGTTTGCAGATAACACTTCAGGCCCCGTTCCTCAAAGAAAAGAAAGGTGTATGCTTCAGTGTGCTTTATCTTCAAAAGAAGAGAAATCTTCATGTTTATGTCCATTCTCATCAACATTCTTCATCAAAAAGCTTCATGTTTTTCCCACACTCTTTCAACCCTCAAGTGGATCTACGTTCATTGGTGTATATTCTTATTCACTTGTTCAAATCAAAAATGGCAACTTCGGATGCAATTTTTGAGGGGGAAAAGAGTGAATATACTACATGTTGATGGATGCTTGAGTTATGGTGATACGACTCTCCAACGCCTAATGTCGTCACTCACTAAGGATAACTGGGATTTACTTCTTGGGATTCATTGTTTTCAAGATATGTTTGATGAGTACTTCCAACCTCCAACGAATGTTGATCATCCAGTTTCTGAAGCTCATGCTCCAATTTCTACTGACTCAACTGGTTCACCATCTAAGAAGTACTTCTCGGAATTCTCAAGAAACCTTATCTCCAGTTACTTCACAAGGCGTTGATAATGGCTATCATGATATTGTAGTTGCACTATTGAATAATGATCTGCTCTTTGGTATTCCTTTGCCAAATCTTCACGAATTATTGTTCATGAATAATGATCCGCTCTTTGGTATTCCTTTGCCAAATCTTCACGGATTATTGTTCCTCTCATTGTGCACGCTATAAATCAACCTCATGAACATTAAGGAAAATGACTTCCTCATCCGCTCAAAGACATTATTGGTGAATCTTCCATATCAGTCTCTACATGTATACCATTAGGAAAAATGCATTGATGTTGAGGAATCATTTGTTCCGGTTCATTCAGTGGGTCAATATACATCCGATTATATGTTTATTCACATGTTGGAAATTTGACACAAGTTGATTACTTTGAAGTTAATCATTTATCACTTATTTGAGATTGAAGTTGATTTTCACAAAGGCATGTTCTTATTTTATAACTTGCTCGAGCTTAAGAATTTGAGTTGAAGACTTGGTTTATCTAGTTACCAGCAGTCGGGGTGGATGGTTGAAGACCTGGTTAACTATCACTATTAGGAGTTATGTTGTTTTACTCAGTGTCACACGCAGATGACGGTGTGGATAATCGCAAGAGGTGTTAATATCTCATACTTTCATTGGGTATTGAGTACTTAGAAATGTTCATGAAGCATGAATTCTCTACACCGTTCTTCCAACATTAGTGCAAGCATAAGATACAAATGCGGGGAATTCTACTTCAGCTTCAAGTTTGGTATATCGGGCTTGCTTCATCAGTGGTCACTTCAAATTGTATACATCTGGGTTGGTTAAGATAGTCAAGGAGAGTTTCTTGTTTAACGACTCATGAACTTCGTGAGTAAATTCATCGGGACTGTTAGATTCGGGAATGATCATTTCGGTGCAATTATAGGTTATCGAGACTATGTTGTTGGTAATAGTGTAATCTCCAGGGTATATTACGTTGAAGGTCTTGGTCATAACTTATTCTCTGTCGGTCAATTCTATGATTCTGATCTAGACGTAGCCTTCAGAAAATATACTTGTTTCGTTAGAGAACTTGATGGCTTAGAACTGTTAAGAGGAACAGGTGGTTCCAACCTATACACCACCTCTATCGAAGATATGATGAAGTATTCTCCAATTTGCTTGTTGTCAAAGGCTTCAAAAACAAAGTCATGGTTATGGCATCGTCGTCTCAATCACTTGAACTTCGGCACCATAAATGATCTTTCCAGAAAGGACTTAGTAATAGGCTTACCTAGACTAAAGTATGAAAAGGATCATCTTTGTTCAGCATGCCAATTAGGAAAAAGCAAGAAGTATGCCAACAAACCCAAACCAACAAACTCAGTTATGGAAGTTCTTCATACCATTCACATGGATTTATGTGGACCCATGAGAGTGCAGAATATTTTTGGGAAGAAATATGTGTTAGTTGTGGTTGATGATTTCTCTCGATTTACTTAGGTTAAGTTCTTAAGGACAAAGGATGAAACTCCAGATATCATCATTAAACTTATCAAACAGCTGAAGGTTCGACTTAACAAAACTTTCAGAATTTTCCGAACAGAAAATGGTACTGAGTTTGTTAATAAAGAACTTAGTGAGTTTTATGAAAGTGTTGGAATCAGTCATCAAAGAAGTGTTCCACGAACTCCTCAACAGAAAGGTGTAGTTGAAAGACGAAATAGAAATCTTGTGGAAGCCGTAAGAACAATGCTGATTTACTCAAAGGTTCCAATGTTTCTCTGGGCTGAAGCCATTGCCACTGCATGCTACACTCAAAATTGATCCCTTATTCACACTTCTCATGGAAAAACTCCATATGAAATTGTCCACAATCGAAAACCTAATCTTTCATTCCTTCGTGTGTTTGGTGCATTGTGTTATCCAACTAATGAGGGCCAAGACTTAGGCAAACTTAAAGCTAAAGCGGACATTAGAGTTTTTGTAGGATATGCACCACGCAGAAAAGGATACCGAATCTACAACAAAAGAACCGAAATATCATGGAAACAATTCACGTTACGTTCGATGAGCTGACCGGTCAAATGGCTCCGGACAACCCAGCCTCGGACCCACATCTCAATCTTCATCAAGTAGTCCCATCAGTTCTACTCTTGTACACGATTCTTCGCCAAAGAACTCCTTTTGTACCTCCTTCTGAGAAGATGATTTGAAGAAATTGTTTGATCCAATGTTTGATGAACACTATGAGCCAATTGCTAATGATCTTTCAATTCCATCAACAGAGACTGCACCTATCCCTGTCAATGAAATTAACCCTTTAGTTTCTATGTCATTAAGTCAAAAGCCTGCTAGCGATCACTCTGTCTCATCAACAAATCATCAATCATCGAGTGTACTTCATGGAATTGTGTGCGCACCTTTGATGGAGATAATCCCTTTGCTACTCCCGAAGATGCTCCATTTGAAAATATATTTGCTCTGAATCATCATCAGAACCATCTTCATCAGGAGAAATCGACTCTGCTACTTCAGTTCCTAAACAACAACCACACGAACACCTTAGAAAATGGACACATGATCATCCATTAGACAACATCATTGGAAATCCCTCTCACCCAGTATCCACACGTAAACAACTTGCAACTGATGCCTTATGGTGCTTCTTCAACTCTGTACTATCCAAGGTCGAACCAAAAGATGTTAAAACTGCAATGAATGAAGATAGCTGGTTCAATGCCATGCAAGAAGAAGTTCATGAGTTCGATTGACTAGATATATGGGAATTAGTACCTGCTCCTAACTGTGCTATGATCATTGCTCTAAAGTGGATCTTCAAAGTAAAACTTGATGAGCATGGTGATGTATTAAAGAATAAGGCTCGATTGGTTGCAAAAGGATACCGTCAAGAGGAAGGTATTGATTTTGAAGAATCATTTGCTCCAGTTGCACGCATCGAGGCAATCAGAATCTTCCTGGCTAATGCTGCAAGTAAAGAAGTCGTATACGTCAGCCAACCGGAAGGTTTTGTGAATCCAAAGCATCCTACTCATGTCTATCGCTTGAAGAAGGATCTTTACGTCTTGAAGCAAGCTCCAAGGGCATGGTATGATACGCTATCAAAGTTTTTTCTATCTACTGGATTCAAAGAAAGGAGCAGTTGATCCGACATTGTTCAAAAGTCAGTAAACATTTAATTCACGTTCAAATCTATGTTGATGATATTATCTTTGCCTCGACTGACCCCAATGAATGTGACCGGTTTTCTAAGGAGATGGGCTCCAAATTTTAAATGTCAATGATGGGACAAATGTCATTTTTCTTGGGATTACAAATTTCATAAAGTCCTAGAGGCATTTTTATTAATCAATCTAAATATGCAAATGAAATTTTAAATAAATTTGTATTTGACACTTGTGACACCGTTGACACTCCCATGGTTGAACGCACCAAACTGGATGAGGACCACTCAGGGATCATGGTAGATCAAACGAAATATCAAAGTATGATTGGATCCCTGATGTACCTCACATTGAGCGATATATTCGTTCACTGTATGCATGTGTGCTAGATACCAGGCTAAGCCTACCAAAAATCACCTTGAAGCGATTAAACGGGTCTTTCGGTATCTCCAAGGAACCATCAACATGGGACTATGGTACCCGAAGGACACCGCTATGTCACAAACAGCCTATGTAGATGCTGACCATGCAGGATGTCAAGATACACGTCGAGAAGTCGTGCATCGGAGGTGCTCAATTTTTGGGTGATAAGCTTGTGAGCTGGTCTTCAAAGAAACAATTGAGTACTTCTATATCCTCTACAGAGGCTGAATATATAGCCATGTCATCTTGTTGTGCTCAAATCCTATGGATGAGATCCCAACTATCTGACTATGGCTTTGTATTCAACAAAATCCCCCTGTATTGTGATAACAAAAGTGCCATTGCTCTCTCTTGCAACAACGTTCAACATTTAAGAGCATAGCACATTGACATTTGACATCATTTTATTCGGTAACAAGTGGAAAAAGGTTTGGTAGAACTCTATTTTGTGAGATCTGAATACCAGTTAGCAGACATCTTCACCAAAGCTCTTCCTAGAGAACGTATTGAGTTTATCCTTCCGACGACTGGTTTAAAGAGCCTACAACCGAAACACTCAAACGTCTTCAAGCGGAAGACGAGGAGTAAAATGGTTCTTTTCTTCATCTATCTCTTGTATATATTTATTCAAAAAGCAAAATACAAAATTTCAAAACCCACAAAAGAAAATATAAAAATATAAAATTTTCAAAGAATGTCACGGGTTTTTAGATGTTCTTCGAATGTACATAAATTGCTTTAAAAAAACTAGAAAATCTTGAAAATTACCAAAAAATGTTGTTATTTTGTCATGTTTTTTATTTTTATTATTTTTATTATTCGATATCATCTACGGACTTTGTGTTGACATTCAAAGAATGTCACGGGTTTTTAGATGTTCTTCGAATGTACATAAATTACTTAAAAAAAAAAAAAAATTGAGGCGGAGAAAAATGGTGGTTTATTGTCATTTCAGGCAGTAACCCGTTTTAAAAAGTAAAGAACAGAGCCATGCCTAATCTTATTTTTCAAATCTCATGCTCTGATTCTTAAAACAAATGTTTGTCACCAAAAGGACGAATGTTTTTCTTGCCAAATACTTTCCCGTCTAATGATTCTTCTGAAAAATATTTGTCATCTAATGAAAACAAAATTACTTTGAAAATACCTCATACTCTATTATTTTTGAAAAATCATTTGTGCTTATCATCTATCAAAATCTCTATCTCTCAATCAACAACCTGTGTCATTGATTGAGGGGGAGAATGATTTCAATCGAATTAAAAAGAGTATTTTTTAAACAATTGGCACGTAAACGAGCAAGGTCTACTTTGGATAATCAAAATGAACAATGTTTTATACAAGTGGTTCAAGACCTTGGCTATTGTTATGTTTCATTAGATAATCAAAGCATGTTTAATCCGTGGAGTTTAAAGTCTCAGATTTGATCCTTATCGGTTAAATGTTTTCATAAGCAAGTCACAATTCTCCTCAAAAGCTTTCAAAACAATTTAATCTATAAAGATCACAAATCTCAAATGATTTGAAAATTGTGATCGGGGAGAATTTGTGATTTAAATTGGATTTAAACTGATAACTCGATAATTGGTTTTATAAGTGTTTAGCAAACTCTCCTCCATTCATGTGCCAAACGATTTCAAATTTTCCATGCACATGTTAAGGGGGAGCATCTATTTTAAACCAAAAAGGATTGAAACGTGATTAATTTGTTCCAAAGTGTAGGTTTTCCCTAATGTGTGCAAAACTCTTTCAAATCTCGATGCACAGGGAGCAATTTTTATTGAGAACCACATTCTTTCCCAAAATTTATTTAACTGTATGTGAATCACTGATTTTGATCGAGAAAGTGATGTCGATATTTTTTAGAAAATATTTATCAAAGAAGTGAATTCTTCCTCTTGCCTCCATGTGCCAAAATGATTTCAAACATACGTTGCACATGTTGAGGGGGAGCCATTTTCTAAAATATCAAAAACGATTCAGGTACAAAATGCTTTGATATTATATCACAAGTACTTGGATTGATTTTCAAATGGTTTTCAATTGGTTCCAATGGCTGATGAACAATACCAAAAGACCGACCAATTTATTTTATGCATGGTGTTATAAGGATGGTTAGGTTAGGTATTCGTTTCCATGAACCCGCTAGAGCCGGAGGGATCTACCCAGGGACAATCCACTAGATAGTGTAGAGTCCTTAGGTATGATGAAAAAAGGGAGAAAAGTGAGATATGGGAAGAGTTCGGACTGAGATAGAGCTAGAACTGGAATAAACCCAACAAGGTTCTAGTAATGAAGTCTCGTAAACGAAGGGTTGAAGAATGAAAAAGAATTGAATTTGAAAAGGGTAAAAAGAAATAGCCCTCCAATTATTCAACCTTAGGCGAAACCGGGTTCAATACATATGTTGCTGGTGGTTACTAAGGTAACACTAGTATTGAAGACAAGACGTCATGGACCCAAAGTGGACGCTTAGCGCACTACATCTTCCCAAACTACTCAAGTTCCTCTTAAAAGGACTTGTTTCATTCTCACAGGGGAATCTACATTATCTATCGACTTTCTCTTAGAGATGGTTGATATTGAAGAAGGATACCCTCTCCCTAGTCTCGCGCATAGGAACAAAATGTGCACAATTGAGTCTAGAGGCACGAGATCATCAATAAATCTCATTAAGGACACAATCAATGAAGACTCTCTGTTTCATACAACGTGGAAAGAGAAAATATACTTTTAGAGTCCTACGCATTATCGTTGTGGTTTTTCCAGAACATTTGAGTGATATGCTAACATATTCACAATGAAGATGGAAAGCCTTCTAGAGCTAACATCAAACAAGCTCCTGGTAGGTGGCATGTGAGATCTATCCAATAGATAAAACATGTGACAACTGAAGAAAACCGGGGGAGATTCAAATTTTGAATCAATCCTGGTTCAGGTTATGGATTGATGGATACCTTTAAAAAACAGGTCGTTGTGCTTAAAACTCTTTTCTCTAGCACATCGACTGTGTATTAATATTTCAAAAATAAAAGGTGTTTATGATTGATAATTGATTTTATTTAAAACCTTCGTTGTATTGCAAAAACAGTTTATTTTGAGAAGTACACGATTGTTTTTCAAATCTCTTTTCATCAATCATTGAATCTCAAATTCGCTGGTTCACTCACTCCGTGTTGTCTTCTTTGAGACGTTACGGTTTGAGAACAGCTAGAGTAGTTGTGAAACCCTGTCAAGGAGATTCTTCGAATTATACCCGATCACAGCGGTAAAGACTTGTATTGCGTTCAACGGGAACCGTGGGCGTGTACCTCAATTCAACGAAAGTGATCAAAGACACTTTCGCGGCGCTTTATTGCTAACGTTGTATGCGGTACACTCGACGCTTGCGGTACCGACTGTCGGAATGGAGAGGTCAATCCATAGCCTCATGCTCACACAACACATACATCTCAAAAGAAATCATGATTAGTGCATCAATGACTCTGATATTTTCAAACCATGCTTCTACTACGCTGCTGCAAATATCATGAATCAACTAAAGCTTCCGCTACTCTAATAAGTAGAAATCATGATCCAGAATGTGAGCATGTCGGTCCACTATCACAACGTCACATAATGTCAACACCACAATGGAAGAGTCAGAGATTTACCCAAGCTGATGATCTCAAAGCTGGCTCATAACTCATCATCACGTGGATCAGTTAAAGACCTCCACTTGAATTATTCAAACATGGATAACATGAAGAATCAAAGACTACGAGCTACTGAGCAAATAGCTTAAACAAGAATTCAAGAACAATCTTAATGTAATATCTGTTTGTATTCTATGTAAATTGAGGTGACCTCCCTTAGGAGGAGATTGTTAGGAATTAGAAATTCAGTCATTAAAGTGTCGGTCACCTCAAGTATATGTAATCATTAGAAAGCTCGTAGTCGTAGTTATTTAATGTTAGTATGAAGTTAGTTAAGTAAAACCGTGGAGGACGGACGGGTCTTTACCCACTGTATGCCTGATCCACAGCCCGTAGGAGGCGTTTATTGTAAGACGCTATAAATACCCTCTATCTCCCAAGGTAGAGGGTTGGAGCTTCAATACCATTTTTCTTTGTTTCACATAGTTCCCAACTCTTTTCCCTTTCTCTCTCTAACTTTATCTCTCTAAACATTTGTGAACGCCCCATATTGATTGTGGTTTAATTTGTTTGTGAAATCCTATATCTTACATACAATAAGCTGAAACATATCATCCTTATAATCCTAACTACTTATAGACACCAAATCTTATCCTAATTTTAACTTATGGGATGCATAATCTTTATGTTGTAATTTTGATTTTTTATTAATAATTTTGATTTTTATTAATAATTTTGATTTTTTTTACAGTCGAGACCAGCCGAGAGCCGAGACCAGCCTTCTGTCAAGACCAGCTAGCCGAGAGCCAAGACCACAATCGGTATGTTTTTTGTCAAGACCAGCTAGTCGTTTGTTTATAGTTATATTTTAGGATGTTAAATAAGCTATAAAATGAAATTGGAAAATGAACCTATATTTGAAGTTGATAAGTCCATAATCCAAAAAAATAAACTAATCCAAACACCCCTACTGATAAGCGGCTATCGTGAAACTGGTTAAGTGGGTGTTCGGTTGCTTCCATATTGCCTAACTTTGTTAATGTTTGCTGTTAATACACGTGAAATGACCAAAATACGAAACGTGTAGTTTTGCTAAGTTGTTCACTTAATACACGTGAAATGTCGTTTATAATCCTGTTTTGTATTTGCAACTATTTGAGATACATTTGTTTGTCAATATCAATATCACACCTGCTAATATTTCATAAGCTTCAATTTTCCGGCTTATTTGGAGACTTCCGACTTATTTTAAGTGGTTAAATGTGTTTATTTGTTTATTTATTTAATTATTATAATTATCTTGTTGATATATACTGTTATTTATGTGAATGTGTTTATATATATATATATATATATATATATATATATATATATATATATATATATATATGTTTCTTCACTAATTTCTATGTTCTTGTACTAGTATCGCTTACAGATGGCAAATGTTGTAGCTAGGTCTCACAGTGGCGATGGAGGTAATTCGCACCTACGTGGTCCTCGAGGAGGATAGGCACCAATTGCCAGCGTAAGAAGATCTGAATTATTTTTAACTAAACTGTATTTGATTACTTGTTATTTTAAATTGATAACTTGTTATTTTATATCATAATCACTTGAATTTGATTACTTGTAGGCTCTAAATCCAAAGCTTCCGACCCCAACGCCAAATTTGGGAAAGGCGGGAAGGTGGTGCGTGGTGCCACAAAGAACACGACACTCAAGGCGAAGGTGGCACATGATCGTCTTCCGGTGTCGATCGATTTCCGGGTCAACCAGGAGGGTTTTTATACACACGTGGGCCGTCACGCTGCTTGGTTCTCCAACTATGTTGGGAAGATGTTACGGGACTCGATTCCCATGTTTTGCAATTCATGGGCTAAGGTTCCTAAAACAGCCAAGGCCCACATCCATGACCAGCTACACGTAAGTTTTTTTAACTTTTATTTTTTTAATTATTGTGTTTTTTTATTTAAGTGAGTTTATTTATTCAAACTTGTTTGTTTATTTAAATTTGTATATTTGTTTTATTTATATTTTATTGCAGCACTACTTTGATCTCACCCGCACATTGTCTCAGTCCAATGGAGACAAGATTGTCAACAGTATCGAGTTTTATCTCCAAAAGCGATACGATGATAACAAATATAGATTCAAAAAAGATCACTTTACAAAGAAAAGTGGGGTGGAGAAGGTTGAGGAGATAAAAAGACAGCGTCCCGCGAACAAGACGCAAGAGGATTGGGATGAGTTGGTAAATTTCTGGATCGACACTTTATAATAATAATAATTATCATTATCATTATCATTATTATCATAATAATAATAATAATAATAATAATAATAATAATAATAATAATAATAATAATAATAGTAATAATAACAATAATAATAATAATAATAGTAATAATAATTATCATTATTACCATGCAGTTCACTGTTCCAGTGAAGTGGGGGTGAAATTAAGACATAATCTTGTGCGAGATATTCTTGTCGACATATGCTCTATGGTTGGGATTATGGTGAAAAAGGAGGCCCCATTGGGGTTTCTTTCGAGGGACGGAAAGACGCGTCCTAAGCAGACCTATTATTATTCAACTGATCCAAGGTAAGGACGCGTGTCCGGATGTGGACCGAATATCTCCTTTTTCGGTATTGATCGTCTGCGTGGGCTCCCGGGGTGGCCTTACATAATGCTCGAGAAGAAGAAAAGAAATATGTGTCCAAATGTGAAGAAAATGGCTACAAGTTCATCCCATTTGCCTTCTTTACATTTGGGGAGCTTGACACGGAAGCTTTGGACACGCTCGCATCAATCACGATCAAGATTGCTATTAGCCACCGAATAGTGTCAAGAGTGGGGCTTTTATTTTCCACAGATTAAGCTTTTGTATTCAGAAAGGAGTGGGAGCCCAACTAGTGTCTCGGCTTCCCACTAATTTCTTGTAATTCCTTTTGGTTTTCTAATGAAATAATAATAATAATAATAATAATAATAATAATAATAATAATAATAATAATAATAATAATAATAATAATAATAATAATAATAATAATAATAATAATAATTCAACTGGATCCAAGGTAAGGACGCGTGTTTAGATGTGACTGGAATATCTCCTTTTAAGGTATTGATGCTGCCTCTGGTGGGCTCCGGGTGCCTTACATAACGCTAGAGAAGAAGAAAAAGAAATATGTGTCAAAATGTGAAGAAAATGGCTACAAGTTCATTCCATTTGCTTTCTCTACATTTGGGAGCTTGACACGAAGCTTTGGACACGCTTTCAATGTATCAAGATCAATTGTTGCTATTAGCCACTCGAATAGTGTCAAGAATGGGGCTTTTATTTTTCACAGACTTAGCTTTTGTATTCAGAAAGGAGTGGGAGCCCAACTTGTGTCTCGGCTTCCCACCAATTTCTTGTAATTCTTTTGGTTTTCTAATGAAGTGATGTTTTATAATAAAAATAAAAATAAATAATAATAATAATAATAATAATTATTTATTATTATTATTGGATAAAAAAATAAAAAAATAAATAATAATAATAAAAAAAATAAAAAAATAAATAATAATAATATTTGACGCCGCAAAACGTAAGCGCACCAAATACGGAGCCAAATGTACAGACATTGGATATGGGTTCACCCCTTTCTCATTTTCCTCCTTAGGAGAACTTGAGGCTGACGCGGTGACCTTACTTAAGCGGATCCGGAAGTTCTCTATAACTCAAGACATTAGAGCGCGTGACTGCTCATATCTTTAGTAGGATTAGTTTTGCTATTGCTAAAGGTGTGGGAGCCCAGATTGTTTCGAGGCTCCCCACTAATTTCTTGTAATCCATTGGTTTTGTTTCTAATGAAAGTGATGTTTTTATAATAATAATAATAATAATAATAATAATAATAATAATAATAATAATAATAATAAGGGTTTTTCTATTATCTGCCTTAGGGCACATGATAAGAAGTGAAAAAAGTACATGGGGAACCACAAAAAATACATTTTTTATATGTACTTGTGTCCTTTTTCGTATATCTCCATGTACTTTTATGTACCCTTTTCACTTCTTATCATGTGTCCTAAGGCAAATAATAGAAAAACCCTAATAATAATAATAATATTTCATCTACATAATAGTTTTTATAATTTAAAATACGCAGGTTAAGCTTTGGACAAACCCGAAGAAGCTGAAGATATCGGAGGTCAACCGAGAAAACCGCCTGGCGAACATGAGTTTGAGCCTTCATGGATCTCGTTCGTTAGCTGCTATACGCCATAACTTTGTAAAAACTATTTAATCATTTAATTTATATATACACATGGTGATGGGTGTGTCGTTATTTATTTTATTTCTAAACAGTTGAGCAGCGACACCGAGGCGGCGGTTGCTGAAGACTTGATGGAGCTATACCGTCGGAACCATATAAGGGGCGATGTCTTTGAGTCCCCGTTTTCAGAGGCTAGATATGTAAGTATAATTTATTTTCAAAGTGACCCACTTTGATGAAATATAATGAATCACGACTTATATATTACTTTTCTTGTTTTTTTGTAATTAAACAGAACCAAATGATACGGATGCGGGAAGAGAGCACCTCCGATGGGGACTGACTGCGAGATTCTCCGCCTCGTGATTGGTGGTAAGCAGCGCGGTCATGTTCCTGGTGTAGGTCAATTCTTACCCGGCGGTGGAGTGAAGAAGACCTTTAGCGCCTCCCGACCTCGTGATGAAGCCACCGTGTCCTTACTTCAAGAAACAGTGCGGAAATAAACCGAGGAGCTGGCTACACAGAGGAGTCAGATGGATCTGATGATGGAGTTTATGAGGTCATTCCCGGGTTGGCAAGATCGACTACCGCCCGCCTTGGGATTAGGTGCAACTCCACCGGGTGGGTCGGGATCTGGTGCTACTCCATCGGGTGAGTCTAGAGATACCGGGGACGGGAGTGGGGGTAGTGGGGTTTGAGATGTCGGTTTATGTTGGTTTTACACGTTATGGATATGTTTGTAGAGAATAACATGGATTATTATGTCGTTCATGGGCATTATGTGTTGGGATTCCCGCTAAATGGATTATACGTATAGTTTTGGACCATTTGCGGATAGGTAGCTTATGTATAGTTTTGTAGATGATCATGTGTTCACGGTTTTTGAACCGTTTTGGCGAATTTAGAAACACATGACTATGTTAGCGATTGTGGTTATATATGATATTATGTTTAGCGAATTTGTGTTGTTGTAGCATAAAACAGGTTCTGAAAACAGGTTGTATATGATATTACATTGTAGATTTTTTCCAGAAAAATCTAGAAATTACCCATTTTGCAAAGAATTCTGTGCAAAATGGGTCAACTTCGGGGACATGTCCCCGGAGAAAGTGTAAAACATAATTTTATAACATCACTTTCCCCGGGGACATGTCCCCGGCAAAAAGGCATAACTCAATAGTTTATTTAGGTTTCTCCGGGGACACGTCCCCGGCAAAAACTGTTTGCTCAATAGTGGTATTGGACTTTCTCTGGGGACATGTCCCTGGCAAAAGTCCTGATTAATTATTTTAATCACATAATTAGCTAATTAGCTAATTATTTTGATAAGGATTTAAAACATACACTTTTAAGGGGTCATTTAATCCCTTAATCGCCCACTTTTATATCCGTTGCTGCTTAATTTCGTTTCTTTTCACTTTTTAGGTCTCTTGGAAGCAAAATGATGGAATGATGCATTTTTGGATGAAAAGGAGTGAATATGTGAAGAAAATGGCTAAGTCAGCTGCTGGAATTACACCTGACGGCGTCCCAAACAGAGGTTGACGTCGTCCCTATTTTGTGACGACTCAGGAGCGAATTTGCTATTTTACACCAGAAGACGTCAGGCTTTGAAGAGTAAGGGCGTCACAAAGACTTTTCTTCTCAGACGGCCTAGATCCAGACTTAGACGACGTCATTGCTGAAAACAGACGGCGTCACAACCATAATGTGACGGCCCCAATGATGACTTGGCCAAGACGAAACCCTAATGGGACCGGACGTGGCCCCAACTATAAGGTGACGCTGCGTCATATGTAAAATTATATATAGAAATCGAATTTTCTGAATTTTAGGAGGCAGACTTGTGGAGTTGTTAGAAATTGGAAATTCTATTGTAAAGCATCGGTCACCCCAAGTATAATCTAGCTTAAGTTAGCTCGTAGACATATTGTTTATTATGTTAGTTAATTAGCTTAGATTTAGTCTAGAGCAACACCGTGGAGGAAGGACGGGTCTTTACCCACTGTATACCTGATCCACAGGCCGTCAGGAGGTCGTTTAGTTTGTAACCTATAAATACCCTCTACCTTGCAAGGTAGAGGGTTGGATGTTCTTTGTGGAATCTAACCTTCCAAGAGTTTCTTTTTCTAGAATATCCCACTTTCTCTCTCTAAATCATCTAAAGTATACGCCCATATTGTGTTTGCTTATGTGCTTGTGAAATCCAATATGTTACAAATATTATCAAGAGCCATGATTAGATCATCTCTTACATATCCTTGGATTTCTAGTGGTTTTTAGATGGTTTTTGAGTTTGAAAAAGTTTAGTGGCTTTTGCATCATTTGGTTCATTTCTTTTATTAAATTTTGAATTTTGAGTGTACTTTTGTGTTTAGGATCATTGTATGTGCTTGGGTTTTGATTTGGTAAGCTTGAATCACTGTGGTTGAGCTTGTTTTGGATTGAAAAGTGTGTTTTTAAAGTTTTTCTTGGTAGCGACTTGGGTCTCGGAGTGAATTTCTTGATAGCGACTTGCTTCAGTAAAAGGTAGCGAGTTGTAGTGTGTTTTTGTAGCGACTTGGTCGTAGCGACTTTCCTTTTGAGACAAGCCGACAAACAGTACACTTAGTGGATTCTCCACTACGGGTAGCGACTTGCTTTCAATTTTGATAGCCACTTGTTCTTTAAGTTTCTTAGCGATTTGGTGGTAGCGATTTGGTCCTTAGCGAGTTGCTATTTTGACTTAATTTCTTAGCACTTGCGCGACTTGCTGTCAAATTGTAGCGATTTGAAACTTAGCAACTTGACGATTTGGTGCTCAAACGAGGTTAAAGGATTCTTAGCGACTTGGTTAATTTTGTGTGTAATACGGTTTCTCATTTAGTAAAATCCGTGAAAGAATCCATTTCCCGGTTTAATCATAGAGTTATAAAATCCCGTGTTATCTGTCAACATGTCTACCAACTTGCCTTCAATCATCTCTACGTAGCGAGGATGTTCATGCAGCAGATACTCGTCCACCCACAATGACTTACATCATTGATCCTTTTATCACCAAAGTGCTTGAACTTTATGATACCTCACAGAACAATGAAACTGGTTGTATTTCTGAATGTCCTACCTTGATTGAATCAACAAATTATGATCAAAACTCTTCACCTTCTGATTCAAACTTCAACGAATCACATCTGTCAATGACCCATGATACAAAGCATTCTGAATGCAACATTGAGCCGTTTCAATTACTTCATCAGCACCTCATGTCACACCCCCAAAATATCGCAGCGGAACGATAGTGTCTTTGGGGTATGATGTCATAGCACAAAGCATGGATACAGAAAACGACCTCTAAAATGAGACGTTTTGAAAAGTTTACCATTCGATTAAATAAAGTTAAAGTTTACAAAACATGAGATCCCAAAGTTTGATAATACATAAAGGGTTACAAAACATGTCGAATGGTAATTGATAAAAACACAAGACTCCAATGTATGCCATGTGACCCAAAAGCTCCATGAAATGCTATCGCCTTACTACCTGAGATAAACATGCTAAAAAGTGTCAACACAAAGGTTGGTGAGTTCATAAGTTTGTTGAAAATGATTTAAAAAAGTCTTTAAAGAATGTTGATGCAGCAAAGGCATTGTAAATCCATTCATTCCGAGTTCCCATACAAAACTCGCAACCTATGTGTTCACAACCCATTGCCTAAAATAGAATTGTCAATCTTGTTTGTAAGTAGGACATATGTGCATATGATATATACAAGTACTTAATGAAAAGAATCACAGCCAACTGAACCTCTTGACAAGTCTACATTGTTTGTTGTGTCTCATTGAATAACGAATTATATTCACCCCGTGTCAAGTCATCGGGACACAAGGGTGGGGGCGCCACCATAGTACTATCAATACCTCTCACGCCGGCCCCCGCGGAGTTAACCAGTTGCTAAAGTATGTATGTTGAAGCATAATTGGAAACAAGTTTAGCACATTAAGGCACATATCGCAATAAACCACACATAATGTCCAAAGAGTATAAGAAGTATAGTGTAACACAATTGTATAAATGGTTTGAGTATTCGCAGGAGTAAAAACAAGTATTTAAGCATGGATCTCCCCCAAAGAGTTTGTAAGAATTTAAACGAGTAAAAGCGGGGTATGAACTCACCTGTTGCAATAGTTATGATGACAAAGTGGATGCACAGAAATGAGACGCAACTCTCTAACCGCGACCTATTATGAATGTTATGATATATGATAAGTTACAATGTAATGTTATGCATGCAATTCGTATGATATCTATACCACTTGTGAATTTTTGAAAATGATACTTATCGTCGAAAAAATAGTGTCGTTGAAATTTTCATGAAAGTGACTAAATGGCCTTGAAAAGCTAGTCGTAAAATGGTGCACATCGAATGTTAGTAAACAAACTCAACGGTTTTAGGAAGCTTGCATCATCATCTCAAAGTTTTAGCATTTAAGTTTTCATCATAGAGGTTCCAATCATAGAGAAAAATATAGGTAAAGTATGGTACTTGTATCCAAAATATTGCTTAAGGGTGGATTCCGGCAAAGTTTAAGTGACCATATTTTATTCGTTACAACTCCGCTTGACGAACGGTTGGACATTTTGGAAAATATGCTAGGCGAACTTACTTTTACTAGAAGACATCGTTTTACAAAAAGTAATCCGTCATTGTTAAAAACGACCCTCAACATGGTCCCTCGTTGCCGTAATACTTGTCTAATAGAAATATAATAGTTTTTCTTATATAATAAAGTTACGGCAACTTTGTGTAAACGTGTATAATTTAATCGTTACAAGTCCGTTTTCTACGTTTTATATGTCCTTAGCTTCCTATTAAAGTATACTAATATATTTTTGATAAGTCGACACAATTTATAACGCCTAAGCCTCATTTTTGACTCGTAAAGAGTGACATTTACATGCTGAAATTTCTGAAATTATTAGTTTTCGTCGTCAAACTTCAAAAATTCATAACTTCTTCGTTATAACTCCGTTTTAATCCGTTCAAGCGACCACGTTTTCGTTTTAAAGTGTATTTTCAAAATATCTAGGCCAAAAATTTTTATTTACTGTCGAGATTTACAGATTTCAAAAATATGGACAGACCCTTTAGAAAACTTGTCGAAATGAGTTTTTTCTCGCGCCAAACCTATTCTAATCAATTCAAAACAACTCCGAAGCTATTCTAATCCTACCATACACCTTCTTAGGATGTCATGGGTTCCTAGACATCACCAAAAGTGATATAAACCAAGGAGTAATTATAGGATAACATATATGAATTCATATAGTTTATAAACATTTTAAGTGGTATAGACATCATATAACTTGTATGTTTTACTCAAACATGATGAAATGAAAATAAAATAAATATGAAATATGAAGACGAATATGAGATGCTTACTAGTTAACTTGATGAGGTTTATGAACAAAGGATTAACGCTAATCACCCAAGGTTTTTATTTCAAAACCTTAATCAAGAGTGTAACTAGAGTGTATAAAACTTGTCTAGAAAAATTTTGGTGATCTCCTCTTGATCCTTATGGTTGGCCGGTTTGTGGAGAAGAGAGGAGAAGAGAGTGTTTTGCTCTTTACACTATGAATAATTAATTGTATGTGTATGTTTTTTTTTAGTATAATATGATATAAGAGCAAGATATTTGGCATACATTAGGTGTGACTCATCCCTTGTGTCGACAAGGGTGAGTTTGTTTTAGCTAGTGATATTTTTTTTTAAGTATAAATATGTAGTGTAAATGTATAATTATTTAAGGATAACTAGTAACTTGTGTACACATTTGAGCATTTCGGGTAGCGTTATCTAAAAATAAATTTTAACGGGTCAAGATAAACTATATTGAGGTCATAAAAATTATAAAAATACATTTCTTGAAAAATTTGAGTGAAATAATAATTATCGTGTAATATTTAAGAAAACTGTCGTAATTATATAAATATAACAATTTATATACAAAATAAATTTAAAACACCGGGTAAACTCATAATATTATTTTTATAATCTTAATATAAGTATAAAAATATATCGGAATAATTTTTGGAAGTATCGGATCAAATGTTCAAAATAATTAATTACGCGATAGCGTTTATTTAATATGAAATTAAACGTTTAATGTAAAATGCAAACCCATGCATGAACTAGTATGATGAGAATGTTACTAATGAAATGTAGACTAAACCTAGTCTATATGAAATGTCCTTGATGATTGCTCATGAATTCGCAACTAAACCCCTAAGGTTACACGAATTTAATATTTGTAAACCTAGTTTACGATAAACGATGAAATAGTAAATGTGAGAAATGACCGGAAATTGAGAATTGTGACATTCTTCCCATGTCAGAGGAATCACGTCCTCATGATTCAATTAATGATAACTATAGGTCTACCCTTAGGTTTCGCAAAATTAGGGTGTATGGTCAAAGTGCTTATGCCAAAACTTACGCGTCTAGGTTTCTTATCTAATGAGGCTCACTGAATCTGAATAATACAGTGGATCACTTAATGGTCTAGGGAAAACCTACCAGTTACGCATTGCGGGCTGCCTCGGTCCCTAAATAGAATGCTTGAGCTCGGGTGGACTGATATTGAGTACCTGGTTTGGGTTATTTCCTTCTATTGCTAGAGCTAGGTGCTGGTTACCCTGTGGTTGTCCCTGTGTTCCATTCAACCTAGGAAAATTATTCCGGTAGTGATTCGGGCTGTTGCACTCGAAGCAAGTCCTTTGATTATTCCTCATGTTACCCACATTAGCTGGTGTTACCTGTGTTTTTACATGCTCTTTAAAATGGCCGTATCGATTGCAATTTGTACAAAAGCGGCGGCTTGGTCTTGGATGATGATAAGCACATTTAGCACATTTGGGATGTGTACCCGCATACTCTCTTTGTTCAGTACCGGTTGCCACAAAAACTCTTGCCCTTTTGTTGTCTGCTACTACGTCCATCTGCCTATTCGACCCACTCGCTTCCTTCCTCTTGTCAATGCTCTTCAAAGTACCATTTCTAACCATCTCATCTGTCAGGGTTCCGCCCTCAAGTATTGCACTTTGTATTGTAGACGGCTCAGTTGTTTTCACAGTTCCACGGATTTCGAGGACAAGACCATATATGTACCTCGCGATTCTCTTGGATTCTGGGTAACCGGATGAGGAACTAGTCTGGCTAATTCATGGAATCGATCAGTGTAGGTTGCGTGACCAGCTCCTATCATAGAGTGATGATAAAGTTCATGTTCCAGTTCTGATTTCATTGTCCGGGCAGTTCTCCTCTTTCAATAACGCCTTAAATTCGTCCCATGTCATACCTATAGCTGCTTCTCTGCCCCTAGCCTGTAGTTGTGTGTTCCACCATGTCAATGCCTTCCATGATAGCAAGCAAGCATCATACTTCACCCTCTGATGTGCGGCACAATTGCTGATGTCGATCACTGACTCTGTCTTCTCTACCCATCGAGTATACGCCAAAGCACCTCCTATACCATCAAACTCCACGGGTTTGCATGCTGAAAATTCCTTATACGTGCATCCAGTTATGTTGTTGTTGTTGTTGTTGTTGTTGTTGTTTTTGTTGCCACTGCCAACTACATTGTTGGTGTCGCCATTCCCGTTCCCGTGGTTTCCCGAGTTATTCATATGGTTTCCAACTTGTGTGACAATAGTGGGAAGCAAGATTTGAAGTTGTTGAGCGATGATGGCGGCAAAATCAGGGTTTCCGCCAGCGTTGTTGTCATTGTTACCCATGTCGCGACCGCCTTCTCTACCTCCACGCTCACCTGTCCTTCCACCCCTTTGTGCCGCACCACCTCGGCTAGTCTTTGCGTGTTACCCTCTTTGGTGCCATGATCTCTGCAAGGAAAGGACCGTTGAGTTCCCAATGTCTATACCTAACGTCCTCAAACATAATACCACGCCACAAATTGGTTCCTAAGGTTTGCCCACACCGATCTACGTGATGTGGTCGCATATGTCCACGTGGGTGACGCATTTATAATTATGTTGGCCACCATAATTATAATTGCCTCATTTCACAGGTGTACATACCACCAAGCATACATGTCTCGGCGATTGATGTTACTGAAATAGGTAGCCATTCTATCATCCGATTCTAAATGGTGGAGGAGGAATTTAGGGTAGGTATCTAGGGAGAGTCGCACTTGGTGTATAGGAAATTCCTTTAGGTGCTAAAGTCACGATGAGGTTTAGTCGCCAGCAGTTCCCAAAGTATCCTCAAGAGAACTCCCATCCTCGGGCAAAATCATCAAATCTATACAGCTATATAGTTACACTTATTTAGCTCAATCTCGTGTCTCATCAAACAAGAACTGTCACGAGATCAAGTTAGATAAGTGCTCATTACTGAGCTCCATATTTTGATGACTTGACTAGATTTTGGGACTCCCCTATCGGTACAAGGAAACCATGTTATCCAATGAGGTGGGTCTAGAAGAAATTTTTCAGAAAACATATGCGCACGAAAAATGTGTAAGGCGATAGGAAAAGAAAGGATCGACGTGAAAGCGGTTATAGTCTAGGAACTAAAATGCAACCTAGTTCTCTATAACCAAGGCTCTGATACCAATCTGTCACACCCCCAAAATATCGCAGCGGAACGATAGTGTCTTTGGGGTATGATGTCATAGCACAAAGCATGGATACAGAAAACGACCTCTAAAATGAGACGTTTTGAAAAGTTTACCATTCGATTAAATAAAGTTAAAGTTTACAAAACATGAGATCCCAAAGTTTGATAATACATAAAGGGTTACAAAACATGTCGAATGGTAATTGATAAAAACACAAGACTCCAATGTATGCCATGTGACCCAAAAGCTCCATGAAATGCTATCGCCTTACTACCTGAGATAAACATGCTAAAAAGTGTCAACACAAAGGTTGGTGAGTTCATAAGTTTGTTGAAAAATGATTTGAAAAAGTCTTTAAAGAATGTTGATGTAGCAAAGGCATTGTAAATCCATTCAGTTCCGAGTTCCGCCCATACAAAACTCGCAACCTATGTGTTCACAACCCATTGCCTAAAATAGAATTGTCAATCTTGTTTGTAAGTAGGACATATGTGGATACGATATATACAAGTACTTAATGCAAAGAATCACAGCCAACTGAACCTCTTGACAAGTCTACATTGTTTGTTGTGTCTCATTGAATAACGGATTATATTCACCCCAGGTCAAGTCATCAGGGACTCAAGGGTGGGGGCGCAGGAGTTAACCAGTTGCTAAAGTATGTATGTTGAAGCATAATTGGAAACAAGTTTAGCACATTAAGGCACATATCGCAATAAACCACACATAATGTCCAAAGAGTATAAGAAGTATAGTGTAACACAATTGTATAAATGGTTTGAGTATTCACAAGAGTAAAAACAAGTATTTAAGCATGGATCTCCCCCAAAGAGTTTGTAAGAATTTAAACGAGTAAAAGCGGGGTATGAACTCACCTGTTGCAATAGTTATGATGACAAAGTGGATGCACAGAAATGAGACGCAACTCTCTAACCGCGACCTATTATGAATGTTATGATATATGATAAGTTACAATGTAATGTTATGCATGCAATTCATATGATATCTATACCACTTGTAAATTTTTGAAAATGATACTTATCGTCGAAAAAATAGTGTCGTTGAAATTTTCATGAAAGTGACTAAATGGCCTTGAAAAGCTAGTCGTAAAATGGTGCACATCGAATGTTAGTAAACAAACTCAATGGTTTTGGGAAGCTTGCATCATCATCTCAAAGTTTTAGCATTTAAGTTTTCATCATAGAGGTTCCAATCATAGAGAAAAATATAGGTAAAGTATGGTACTTGTATCCAAAATATTGCTTAAGGGTGGATTCCGGCAAAGTTTAAGTGACCGTATTTTATTCGTTACAACTCCGCTTGACGAACGGTTGGACATTTTGGAAAATATGCTAGGCGAACTTACTTTTACTAGAAGACATCGTTTTACAAAAAGTACTCCGTCATTGTTAAAAACGACCCTCAACATGGTCCCTCGTTGCCGTAATACTTGTCTAATAGAAATATAATAGTTTTTCTTATATAATAAAGTTACGACAACTTTGTGTAAACGTGTATAATTTAATCGTTACAAGTCCGTTTTCTACGTTTTATATGTCCTTAGCTTCGTATTAAAGTATACTAATATATTTTTGATAATTCGACACAATTTATAACGCCTAAGCCTCATTTTTGACTCGTAAAGAGTGACATTTACATGTTGAAATTTCTGAAATTATTAGTTTTCGTCGTCAAACTTCAAAAATTCATAACTTCTTCGTTATAACTCCGTTTTAATCCGTTCAAGCGACCACATTTTCGTTTTAAAGTGTATTTTCTAAATATCTAGGCCAAAAATTTTTATTTACTGTCGAGATTTCCAGATTTCAAAAATATGGACAGACCCTTTAGAAAACTTGTCGAAATGAGTTTTTCTCGCGCCAAACCTATTCTAATCAATTCAAAACAACTCCGAAGCTATTCTAATCCTACCATACACCTTCTTAGGGTGTCATGGGTTCCTAGACATCACCAAAAGTGATATAAACCAAGGAGTAATTATAGGATAACATATATGAATTCATATAGTTTATAAACAATTTAAGTGGTATAGACATCATATAACTTGTATGTTTTACTCAAACATGATGAAATGAAAATAAAATAAATATGAAATATGAAGATGAATATGAGATGCTTATTAGTTAACTTGATGAGGTTTATGAACAAATGATTAATCCTAATCACCCAAGGTTTTTATTTCAAAACCTTAATCAAGAGTGTAACTAGAGTGTACAAAACTTGTCTAGAAAAATTTTGGTGATCTCCTCTTGATCCTTATGGTTGGCCGGTTTGTGGAGAAGAGAGGAGAAGAGAGTGTTTTGCTCTTTACACTATGAATAATTAATTGTATGTGTATGTTTTTTTTAGTATAATATGATATAAGAGCAAGATATTGAGTATACATTAGGTGTGACTCATCCCTTGTGTCGACAAGGGTGAGTTTGTTTTAGCTAGTGATATTTTTTTTTAAGTATAAATATGTAGTGTAAATGTATAATTATTTAAGGATAACTAGTAACTTGTGTACACATTTGAGCATTTCGGGTAGCGTTAGCTAAAAATAAATTTTAACGGGTCAAGATAAACTATATTGAGGTCATAAAAATTATAAAAATACGTTTCTTGAAAGATTTGAGTGAAATAATAATTATCGTGTAATATTTAAGAAAACCGTCGTAATTATATAAATATAACAATTTATATACAAAATAAATTTAAAACACCGGGTAAACTCATAATATTATTTTTATAATCTTAATATAAGTATAAAAATATATCGGAATAATTTTTGGAAGTATCGGATCAAATGTTCAAAATAATTAATTACGCGATAGCGTTTATTTAATATGAAATTAAACGTTTAATGTAAAATGCAAACCCATGCATGAACTAGTATGATGAGAATGTTACTAATGAAATGTAGACTAAACCTAGTCTATATGAAATGTCCTTGATGATTGCTCATGAATTCGCAACTAAACCCCTAAGGTTACGCGAATTTAATATTTGTAAACCTAGTTTACGATAAACGATGAAATAGTAAATGTGAGAAATGACCGGA
This sequence comes from Chrysanthemum makinoi, assembly GCA_910596185.1. Lineage (NCBI taxonomy): Eukaryota > Viridiplantae > Streptophyta > Magnoliopsida > Asterales > Asteraceae > Chrysanthemum > Chrysanthemum makinoi. The sequence goes on along the minus strand of OU343216.1, from coordinate 126,538,178 downwards.
AATTGAGAATTGTGACACCTCACACAACTGTTATCCACTCCTATGGGTCGAACATGCTGTGCTGTCTTCCGCCAAGACTTACCTACGTTGAAAAAGTCTGTGTTGCTGAACTTACAACAACTGAAGCTTCAAATTACCAATGAGAAGGTATTAATTGATGATTCTAATGCTGCACTTCAAGTTATCTACAACCAATTTCAGCCGTTTATCAAAGGGGAATATTCTACTGACTTTGATCAACACATGACTGGAATTTCATTCAAGAAACACACTGGAATGGAAATTCATGAGTTCATCAACACATATATCCAACTCATGAATAATGTGGAAGTCTACATTAAGGATGCTGCTCAAAGGAATGATTGTTTGAATGAGTTGAATGAGAGTCATGGAAAAGTAAAGGAAAGTTGTGATATTTTGGGTAATGGCTCAGTTGAAAGAACGGATGATGCTGATGCTGACTGCGGAATTTCAGAAACTAAGATGAATGATGTAATTGGTGCATCTGAACACAAAGGCTCGAGTCCGAAAAACTTGAAACCGCTTACATATCAAGAAATCACTGTTGTGCATGAGGTAAATACATATGCCATACCAACAAATGAACACGTGTCATGCATTGAGGTACCCTGACCCTATCTTTGAAAATGATATCGATAAATGTGTCTTGGTTGAGTCTGAATCTCAAATCCTAAAACAAATGACATGGTAACAAAAGGGGTTTATGATGAACTTTCAAACAAATACTCAATTCTTGAAAAACATTGTATTTCCCTGGAAATTGCAATACAACAAAAGGAAGAAAGTTTTCGTGCTACAAACTCTTGCATTAATCCGAATTTCCGAATTTCGAGAATTCTTTGAAATTAATCAATTAAAAACCCAGATTCAGGACAAAGATTCAACCATATGTAATCTGAAATGTCATCTCTCAGATCTGTATAAGAAATGCAATCTTAGGATGAGCAATCCTAACCATGAGATGAGTAGTGAGCTTAAATCTAGGAATGATGAATTGGCTTTATGTGTATCCAACTTATTAAGAGAAAATGAGTCCTTAAGAAAGAACTAATTAGAGAACGATTCCAAGTTGATAGATCAAACCAATTCCTTTTTGGCTGACATTGATGCCCTCAAAGCCCAAATTCAGGATAAGAGCTTCAATATTGTTGCCTTAAAAAATGAGCTTAGGAAATCTATTAGAAATAGGGTGAACACTAAGTTTGCAAAACCATCAACCTTGGGAAAGTCAACTGTTCAGAACAACTCAAAACATACCGTAGTTAGGCAGCCGAATGCTTTTAGAACTGAAAGATTTAAACCATCGAAATCTAGGCTTGCCTCCTAAGTTGATGTGAATACTGTTTTGTCAAAACCAGTCACTTCACTACTTCGTTCCGATATGATGAATAACAAACCTCAGGTTAATGTTCAAAGTTCTAAGATCAGGAATACTAGGAGTTTATCTACGTCTCATAAGAAGCATCAAATGGCAGATCAATCCCCTAACAAACCCAATGATTACAAAAGGACCAATATTCAAAAGAGGAATGTGCCTACACCCAATTCTACTAGCAGCTGTTTCAAATGGATTCCCACTGGCAGACTA